>JAQFVV010006205.1:8914075-9514075 GCA_028023455.1 Epiperipatus broadwayi | reverse complement strand
ATTCACATTTAGAACAGAGTTGGTGATTTATTTAGTTCTAGAAATAGCTAAAATGATTCATTTGGTATTAACGTGGTATTTTAATGTGTATTTTGATTACTTATTTTGAATTTGATTTTGCATGACCTAAAATTAATCTATGAAATTTCTATTATTTTTGCCTTTATTAGCTTTACATTTCCTACAGGATTCCAAAGTAGATGCCATATAAAAGATAATACTTCTGTCATTTGTACTTATTTAATAAGTGTATGAAAAATTGCTCATTAAAAAGCCACTTTGACTCTAAATAATTAAGCTCTGTGATCTAAACTGACATCTATTTAAAATAAAAGATATATTGTAGTAAACTGCAATTTATTCAGAATTAATTAATTTTTATTTATAATTGTTTGTAGCATCATGTTTAAAGTAATTTATTTTTTATCTATAATAAACAATTTTTTTTATAAATTTCTAAACTATTATCTAACTTTCCAATCATTTCCATACTTTTATTTAAAAGTAACGGTTGGTTCTATTAAATAAAAATGGATTTGATTAACTTCCATGAATGAAATATAATCATTCCAAATATTTCAGTAGTGAATGTTAATGTTCATTTAGTAAAACTGTTGTTCAGATTTAGATATTTTGTTTCATATATATATATATATGTATTGCCCTCCAACTAACTATGCTATATCAGGGATCAAGAACTTTTTGAGTCAGAGTGCCATTTTGACAAAAAAAAAAAAACAGGAAAAATAAAATTTAGGAAGCTGCGACTCTAAATCAATTTCATTCATTATTTATAAATTTAATAACTTTAAGTACGCATATACAAGATTCGAACAACTCTTAAGCTTGCACATAATATTTTTCTGAGTGAAACAAAAAAAATTTTTTTTTTCCTGTAAATTTTGCTTTTAATTAGAACTTTTTTTTCTAAATTTCCAGTAAATACATTTGCGTTATAAAATGTATCAGTGAAAAAAATCGTTTAAATAGGAAGATACAATGTTATTTTACTGTGACTTTTGAACTATTATGTTTTCAACCAACTTATTCAAATGTGGTATATATTCCGCGCATTTTAATCAATCAGTGCTCCTATATTTACTTTTACATAATTCATTGAAGATAATGCGTAGTATACTATTTTAAATTTAAATCACTTGCAATCGTCACAATAATTTGTACACATTTGTATTAATTATATTTAATTATTAATACAATTAGTTACTAATTATATATTAATATATATAAATAAAATATTTTATAATGTCTAGATTTTTATTAAAATTTATATATATACATTTTTATCCAAAATAAGAGAGTCACGCTTTTTCCATTAAAGAGCTGCATGCAGCTCCGGATTGTTTCCTGTCCCTATGCTATATAATAGATAATCTGTAATCATTTAAATTCTTAAAAAAAAATTGTCATTGCATAAAATGTAAATAAACATTATTAAGCTTTCATTGATAGATTGAAATTTTTTCAAAAAAAGAAAAGAGGGGGTCATATTTAATTAATGCCCATCAAAATATTTTTTTTTAATATCAAATAATAACTTTTTATAAGTTTATAATAGGTTATTTCACCAACTTCCCATCATTGGATAATCTTGTAAAAGGTAGGATGGGGATTAAAGTCAAAATTAAATAAAGCATGAAAGGAGAATTTGATAGTTTTCAAAAATTAAATATGGTTAACCCGTTGGTAGAATAGTTTCTCTCAAAAATCATTGGTATTAAAAATTATGTAAATAAATTTTTATAGACATATCCTTTAGTAATATTACAATTCAACTGAATTGTAAAAATATCAATTTTTTATTTATAGATTTAACTATTAGTAATTAGTTTTGCAATACTAGAATGTAAAAACATATCATTGTAATAAAGTTCTTAGAATTATGAAATCTTCAGATAAACATATTGAAATATACTTGATAGTATTAGTAAGGGAAAAAAAGCTTTTATTAAAATGAAAATATTGTATTAGATACATCTGTAAGTTGTTCGTATTTTTTTATCTTTTTCTAACATTGCTGAGTATTCTTAGAATCTATATCTTAGAATATTTAACAATACATGAAAAATTTTAGTTGCATTTTAAAAAATAAATATCTTTATACTTTAATGGCTTTAATACAAAATTGCTAAAACAAACTATCACCTAGCAAATTTTTTGTAAATAGTTTTTTAAATTAGTATTAATTTTAAACAGTTTTATGAAACTTTATTATTCTTTTCACTTCGAAAAAAATTGAAATTAATGATGCTGGGGACTTCCTCCATATGAAACTTATAATACATAATTTTTTAAAAATATTTTATTGGTGGCCTTCTTTTATTCATGGTTCACCTGTAGTATGGGCCTTATAGACAACTATTCCACTCAACTATGAATAGTTAGTTACCTGATCAAAATATAACCATGGGAATAATTTTCACTTGTAAATATTGTTGCATCTTAGTTATATTAATACCAAATAGTGTGCAGTTTTTATAATAAAAAAAAACATCTATCTTTTTAAAAAAATTTATTATATAAATTCATATACTTATGTAAAAAATATATTATATATCACATTTTCTGAATGTAGCTAAAATTAAAGTTAACGATTATATAAATAAATGTTTATTTTATGACAAACACATTTTTAATCTACAATTATTTTCTTATGCTAAACATTTGTTTTGGTGGATTTGTTAACTTCACTTACTGACATTCCTCCATTGCTGTATCATTAGGATCATTCATGATACTTTAGTTTATACCTTCTATATGTAGGTGTAATAGAGAATCTCTACCTGTCCTTGTATATTTTTATGACATTTTATTTCATATGTGTCATTTGAGATTTTATACTGTATTCAGTTATCTATCTTCCTGCCATTCCCATGATCTGAATTGATTTTAATCATGTTCAGGATTTTTTTTTTCAAGTAGCCAGATTGTAGCTAAGCTAGCTAAGCATTTATAAAAAAAATCATGACAGTTGATTTAGAAGATCAGTATACACACTTAAATACATTTGAAAATGTTGGCAAATTCCCATTTTAAAATGATTGACTTAACCAGGTGAAAATTTACTTATGATGCTAAGCCTTCTCATTATTACTTTATTTCTTTCACTGTTTTTTTTTTTCCATTATTATCTTCTTACATTATTTCTTTATGAAGATTATTGGTATGGTCTTTGTCTTGTAGTTCACTATTTAAAAGTTGCTTTACCTTATATATATATTGTCTATACTAAACTTAATGTAATTAGAAGTTGAACTCAGATTTTCAAGCTCCATGTGAAAAAGATAAATGATCTCCATTACATGTATTTGCTGAACCAGCACTTATCAGTTAGTCCAGATCATCATCTCCCACAAATATATACAATCAGTACTCAGAACAAATATATGTCATTCAGATCTTCAATATTATGGCTGGCTGGAGAGTGGAGAAGATTGAAACTTGTCCATTAAAATTTGAAGGTTTGCTACCTTAATATATTGTATATATGTGTGGGAGATGGAAATCTGGACCAATTGATGAGTGCCGGTTCAGCACGAAATACATGTATTGGAGATCATTTATCTTTTTCACATGTATTTGGTCATGTGTATAAGTTGGGTCAGCTGGATTACTTTGCTTTAGAGAGCTTGAAAGTTTGAGTTCAATTTCTTTTAATTAAATAAATATATATATATGTAAACTTCAACAATATACCGGTATATAATTTCCAGTTTATTGTTTATCCAAATGTTAATACATTTCTAGCATCCCTATGCCCTCCATCAAATATTGTGTTTTCATTTTTAAAGTATGAATCCTAAGCCATGCCAATGATGCTATCCATTAATGTCTACTGTTTTTAGATTTTTCTTCTTTTTGGTTATTAATTAAGAATCTATGATCTACCAAATCTATTAGTAGATAAGCCATGGTTAGTATAGATCTAATAGTATGAAATTTATCTCACTACTTTCTCTTTTTGTCTCACTGTCAGAAATTGATCTAAAAACATTTGCTCACTAATAAACTTAGTCACTAAGCTAATGGCTCATTCATATTTAGTTTTTGTTTTTTTTTCTGAAGGTGTGTTGCTAGTATTTTGATCACAGCCAAAATAAAATTAAAGGGTAGATAACTAAAAATAATTCTTATTACCTAAAAAAAAAAAATTGATAATAAGGATAATATTCATTGCAATTCCTAAAATAAATATATAAAATAAGTTTTTTTTAATTATGTAAATTTTGGCATGGCAAATATTTTAAAAATGATAGCCTATCGCTTTAAATGGTAAATATTTTATTTCATTGCATCATTTCTTTTTAGCTAATATTCTTATTGTTAATTTTTTTAGATTATATAAGATTAAGATCAGAAATAAAATCTATGCAATGAAGTTAGTATTTATTTTGTTAGTCATTGTATTTTTAAAATGTTAACATGTCAAAATAATGAAATAAAATATATTTCTTTTCACTTCTGGTGTATTATTGACTCTATTGATATATGGCAAATACAATTTTTTTTTTTAAATCAGTATTAAATTTAAATACTGATTGAGCTTTTAATTTTTTAAAAAATTTTCAGATAGCTGGGGGTTTTAAATCAATTTTAAGAGGATTTTTTTTTCGGGGGGAATTGCCCATCATCATCCCAATTAAATATCTATTGATTGATTAGCAAATTGGAATCTATTTTTCATTAAATAGCAAGGGCTTAGATTAATCTGAGATGATGATGAAGCCATTACCATTTCTAGGGTAGATGTTATCTTGAAACCATAAGTTTATCTTTTATTGTTTTGAAATGAAATAATGCTATCATGTTTTTAAATGTTCTTGCCAAATTTTAAAGAACAATTTTTATATTTTTAAAAACAGTTTACATTTCATATTCTATTACTATTTATTACTATGAAAATATAAATGTAATTTAATTTTTGGAATAAATGTTTGATATAAAATAATTTTGTATTCTATATATTAGACAATTATAATTTTTTTTTTTTTTAAAAAAATGTAATCTACATTATTTTTCTCAAATTGTTTTTATATGTAATGTTTTTTTTTACTCCTATTTTTAATATTTTGTATAAATAAATAAAGATTTCTACAGGAAATATTGAAGATAAAGAATAATTGTAATAAACCACGATTTCCAAGTATAAATTAAATCATAAATAAAGTTTTTCATTCTATATCTTTTATTGTGACATAAATATATTAATTTACAGTATATACAATGAACACCAAAGTTTCTATATAATGTGTTGATTTAGAAAATGAATATGAAGCTTTATATATATATATCATATGTCAAATAACTAAATGAAATATTTTAAGTACAACTTATTTAATTCAAAATCAAAAAAATATTGAATAAAAAAGTGTTAATATATTGTATAGTTTATCCATTAGTTGAAAGCAGTGATTTGAAAAATAACTGATAAAAAATAAAATGTCTGCATCTATACTTAAATTTATGCTATAAGTATATATAAATAAAAACAAACATAAAATGTGTATTAAATAAAACAAAGCAAAAGGTAATCAATACAAAATATCTTTTTTATATATTTTATTATCAAGAATAAATAGGACAATTTATTTTTTATTGGTTAGTAATTTTAATAACTACTCATTCTAAAATTATCCATGAATTAGTTTTATATTTGATAAAGTAATGTTTTTTTTTATCAAATTAAAATCTATTTATTATTTATAAAAGGAAATGTAAGAGCAATTTTGTGACCCAATAATATTTGCACTTTTGAATAACTTTTTTGCTTCCTCCAGAATGTGCATAAACAAAATATTTTATTGGAAGCATATTTACATTATGGCTTCTATGAAATGTCTAAGATATTTTTTTTTTAATTTACAAATAAAGAAATTATGCAATTTCTTACAAAAACCTTGATTTTACTCCTGAATCCATCTTAAAAGCATACAATTCTTCAATTATATACTATTATTTATATGGTTTATAATATTGATGAATAATATATAATTAGTCGTGCCATATGTCAAGATTTGACCGGAATCCTTCCAGTTTTAAAGCTTGTTCCGAATTCCTGGCTTTTTGCTTTATTTTACCTTGTAATAATACATTATTTCAAAAGAAATGATGTAGATAAATTATACAGATAAAATGTTTCATTTAGTTATTCTTTTTATATATATATTTTAGTATACTATTTTATTTTTCTATTAAAGTTTAAGTATGTAAAAAGTGAATATGGAAATGAGCTGTTGAGATTTTTTTTTTTAAATAAATAAAACTAACAAGTAGTTACTGGGGAAAAAAATCAGTTACAGTTCTCAACAAATAATTATTATTATTTTTTTGTTTTTCGATCTCTTCAATTTTCTTTGTTATAATTGCAATTAATATAATCGAATTATTAGCTAGTCTTTTTTTTTCCTGGTTTGGAAAAAAATAAATATGATAAGTCTGTATTTAATAATATTCTTAGATATTTTAAAATAAATATAAGCATGTATCTGTATGTTTAATAGATTATAACATGTATCTGGGTATATATTTTATATGTATTTTTTTTTTACAGAATATGGTTCTTTACCCTTGAGAGTGACTATATATAATTAAATAGTTGAAATGTTATGATAATTTTATGATTAGAAAATAAAATAAGTATTTTCAAGAATTGGAGGAAATTAATTGTTTTACTCAACAAGGAAGTATTTAAATAAGAGATTTCTTTTTTTAGAATAAACATTCATTATTGGCTTTCTAAGCAAATGAATTATGAAAAATCATATAAACAAAATTAATTTGATTTCAATTTGGATTGCAATACAATTAATGGAAATTAATCTAATTAAAGGCAAGATAACAGATAAAATTAAGATTCTAAATTATATTTAAAATGAAATTAATCTTAATAAAGATCAGGCAAATCTTTTTGCATAACTTTACATATTTGTTATATAAAGCATTTTAATGCTAAATTTAAAATCTAAACAACATAAGTATTTTAGATGTTAAAGTAAACAAATTTTAAATTACTTACAATGGGATTCATTAAGCTTGAACTCTATATATATTTAAAATTCTACTATTATCATCAGCATTATATGTATACATAGCAACTCTATTTTATTAATATTACAGTATTTTGTACAAAAAAATAATTAAAAAGTATTTTATTCTTTTAAAGTTTGCAAACTAATAATATTTTAAAATTATTTGTTAGAATAATAAATAATGTTTTTTGCTATGTCTTTATCATTTTTATACTATTTTTATTTTTTTAATTGATTTATTTATATTCCTATTAAAAAGATTACTATCCAATATAAGGGGGGAAATGCTGTGAAAGTTGATATTTATAATTTGAATGATGCATTATAATATTTTTGTAGGTACTAAAATATTAACTGATAAGTTCATTTAATTATCTTTAAAAAAATTATTATTACTATAATTTTTGTCTCTGATATATATATAATTAAAATAATTTTATTATTTATGTATATATACTGACAGCAATAATCTCCCAAATGATAGTATTGATGAGATCATTATATTTTCTAGTTATTGGCTATCAATAAGGGGTACTAAACTGATTAGTAATAGTTATATAGATGATTTTTGAATGGGATAATCATAGAATGAATTGCTGATGTCAATGAAGATTTTAAATTTGGGGAGTCATGTAATGTGTGGTTCTGATATAATTACGAATGTATTTTTCTTTAGGGTTTTTAATTATTATTTAATACTTCATTAACCTTCTTTGCAATACTAAACTTTCAAACTTGCTGTACAAAATCATGTCTTGCTAGGTTTTTCAGAAACTGATGATTATAAGAATTGACTAAATTCTAATGAGTAATGTAACATTAAACAGGACATGTACATGCCCTATCTTAATTTATATTATATGTTGAACTAATAATCTAATTAAATGTTTTTTAAAAAATTCAAAAATACTTTTCTCAATACATCTAATTTTTAGTAATAACCCATAAGTTAGTATGGAACTCAATACGTTTAATAGTTATATTCTTTTTCAGGTATTTTTGGTTTAATTAATGATAATTAGTATGGGAATTGAACCAATGATTGTGAGGAATTCTAATCTCTACAAAAATCTAAATTTGAAATGCTGATAAACTAGATCTGCATCTATGAAATACTATATGAATGTGGAAATACATATGTTAATTAAACTATCAATTCCATCAAAAAACAAAATAATGTAAAATCAATGATCAGAGATGAAAAATAGTTGTGGCTAAAAAAAAAATTTAAAGAAGCTGTTTATATAACAATGTTAAATAATCTATAAGTCAATCTGGTGTAAATTCATAACATTGGACATCTTCATGGAGAAGTATACAAAATCTCTGCTCACTGTTCCTTTGATAGAATAGTTTATGGGATTATAATCTTACATTGAATTCATTATTTATAAATCTAAAAGTTACCAGTTCCATTCCCAAGCTAGCTGTCATTGGTCAGATTAGAAAAAGAGAGAAGAGCAATACCAAATGAGATATTATGTTACATGTTAGTCTATGTGTTATTACTAACAGTGGAATATATTTAGAAAAAATTTGAATTATGGAAATTGTCCATAATTATAAGTAAAATGTTATCAATCATTCCAGACCTTCAGCAATCAATCCTATTTTAATGTTAAAGCTTCTTTTTTTTTGTTTGTCTCTCTTTACTAAGCATGAATTTAGCTCTCCTACTCATGCACACACCCAATTATATATATATAGAAGAGAAAGAGAGATGGAAGTAGAGATACACAATTGCCACAACTAGTAAATCTCATATCTAATTTTCTTAACGTTTTATAGGCTATGACTATGTAATAATTATATGCATTACAAATCAACAACTAATGTATTTCCAGGTTTACACTTTCAAATTAATATTTATATTATTAATGTAAATATCACATTTTTTTCTTTTACTTGCAGTGGCTAATAATTTTATTGCTTGCTCGTTAGCTTCATGAATAGATCGAGGGTTTTTTTTTTTAAAAAAAAATGTGATAAATAAAACTCAATAGGGCATCATTATTTTCAAGAAAATGAACTACAGTACATTAATTTCTGATAACCATGATATAAATTGAGTTGATTCGTTTCACTCATCTAATTGTATTAGTAATTTTATTCATATTAGACCTTTTTTATAATGAATCATTAAAAATAAAACTTAAAAAAATTCATCAAATCTTATACGTTACAGATAGTGCATGAAGTAATTATTTATCTATCTATATATAATAAAACTGAAATTATCTTTATAAAATATTTACCTAGGCTGGTTATACTACTGAGAATAGTTATAATCTTGATGAAGCTAATGTTTATTTATTTAAATAATGTTGCCAAATTCATATCTTATAATTCTTTTCAGATCTACATATTCTTTTTTTCCCCCTAAACGTTGACTTGCATGATTAAGTACGATGATAAGAGTATATATATATTCTGAAGCTTAATTTCCATGGATTGAAGTTCCAACTATCAGTTCCAGTGCTCAAACTTCTTATCAATTTCCAAGCAGTAAATTATTTATAACATTATTTTTTTAAAAAATTGTTTTCACTTATTACAATCATTTTCTTAATATATTAATTCTAGGTAATTCATATATATATATATTTCACCTTTATTGTTAAAAGGAGATTGCTTTGACAACAGTTTGAAATTATTGTTGATATTGAGATTGTCTAAGTATTGACTGGTTTTTAATAATATATATTAATTGCCAAGTATATCATTCTTGCAAATACTAGTATTCCTAATTATTCTATACCTTTCAAATTCTCTATTCTTCATAAATGCTTGCAAAATTTTAATTTACTTTTTAGTTTTTTCATTTATTTAAATGTGATCCATTATGCTGATCATTCCTTTAAATAAGCAAGTAAGACAAATGACAGTCTATGTTTGTCATATCATGAGCTTGATCCCTTCACAATTCATGAGCATATTGTTGAAATGAAATACGCTTTGATAATGATAATGAAGTACATGCATTTTTATTACAATAGGATCTATTAACTTTCCCAATTATAACAAAATGTGGAATATTTTTTAAGAAATGAATATTTTAAATTATTTATTAATTCAGATGAGAAATTTATATTATAATCAGACGCACACACATCAGATTTATTTCTCATAGAGTTTTTTTTTCTGCATTCAATGACTTTGTTGTTGTCTGCATAGATACAATATTTTTAAATAAAAAAAAAACTGAAAAGTAAACTAAGTCAAAATATGTAAATAGGATAAAATCAGATCTATCATTAGAACTAGTTACTAATTGTACTGCAACTGATTACATCATTCAAGTATCATCAGATTTAGACATGAAATATGTTGTTCATCAGGATAGGAGACCTTGTTCCTATTTTTTGTCTACTGCTTTTGAACTATTTATATAAATAAAAGGATATGTTGAATTCAAAAAACATAACTCATATAGTTAACTTGGATTAAAAATTTTGCAGTGTTAAAATTCAGTTCTGTAAAATCGAATATAGTAAACTTAATGAATAAAATAGCAAGAAAAAAAAAGAAATATATTTGTCGATTCTTTAATTAACAGACATGCATAATCTTAAGAGATTCCACTTACAAGCAATAAGTTTGATATGTAATATTGCTATGATTAATTCACCTAGCTTGCCTTTTAGAAAACTTGATCTTACATGCATGTAAAATAATTGAAACTGATATAATGTACTGATTAACATGGTTCATTATAGTTACTAACTGGGCAAGGTGTTGGGATTATTAATAGATATATGTGTGTGTATACATATACGCACACTCAATACATACATATATATATATAGCTTCTGCTTGCCAAGCCCATAACTTGAAGTTTAAATCCATTCCAGGTAAAAAAAAAAAAAAATGTTTTAAATTATAAACAGATTTGGGATTTTGTTTTTAAGTAATCAGCTTACCTAATGATTCAATTATTGATCAATAAATTAATATATAAAATAATGGAAAACCATTAGAATCTTTATTACTCTGAAATTAGCAAGTGTAGAGAGCAATGCTGTATTTACTATTTCTCGTTGGGAAGGGGTTGTTGGAGAGGACATTGCTCATTTAGTTATATATATTCACATAAATTAACAAGGACAAAAATT
The DNA here is from genome assembly GCA_028023455.1 of Epiperipatus broadwayi. Taxonomy (NCBI): domain Eukaryota; kingdom Metazoa; phylum Onychophora; class Udeonychophora; order Euonychophora; family Peripatidae; genus Epiperipatus; species Epiperipatus broadwayi. The sequence continues at coordinate 9,502,917 of JAQFVV010006205.1, read as the reverse complement.
ATTAAGTTTATTTGTATTTATTAAATAATGATGATATGTTTTTTTATTCACTTTCCATTTATAATAAATGTAAAAAATAAGCAAAGCACTAGTTTAATATGAAGTGAAATTCAACTTTCAAAATTGTCAAATGGGCGTTTAGCACTTTTGAACCGTATTCATTGCTAATATAGGATTTATATAACAACAATAGTATATTAATAAGATATACAACTAAGCAAAGGGTACATAATATTGTAATAAACATTGAGGAACATACAATACATAATATAATTCAGCTAATCAAATCACAAAAGTGTGTCACTATCATGGCACTACTTTGATCAAGTACTGCATACTCATTTAAATGTCCTTAGTAAGAAAAAATGAGTCCATTCAATATGTAGAAATAGTTTTATTCAAAAGTGAAAGATAATTTTAAACTGTTGAAATTTTGAGCTTAAATAAATAATAGCTTACATATAATCTGATAAACAAATCAACACTGATAATTAGACATAGCAGCAAGAATTTCTAGTGCATGAACTATTTTTTTATTTTATTTCTTACAATCAGATTATCATCCATTTTATTATAAAATCAACTTTTTAGAAAATGTTTGTTTTGGTGTCAAAACAGAAATGTACTGTGATTAATGTTTTTCTTCTAAATAGTCCAAATAAGTTTCACAATATATTCAATATTTCCTTAGAAATCTTGATTTAAATATTTATTCATAAATATTTCATTATAAATATTTTTATTTTGTTATTGGTGTTTTTAGATTTTATTGTATATTTTATAATGTATATTATTATAATAAGCATTTATAAACGATCAAAGCATTTTGGGATTGGAAATAATCCAGGGTAAAATTGTCAATTATTAATAAATTTCAAATGTTTTTTTTTATACTTATTTTAAAACGATCTTCAAGCACCAAAGTAACAGACTTAGTTTTTCAATTGTTTATTTTTTTTTTTTTTATTGCATTGTCTTAGCTGAATCCAGGAGTCTTTTGGTTTTGACTCTATTCCTTCCGGGCTGCATTGAACAATTTAATTAATACCTTGGAGATTAGTTATGGATTCAAGAATTAGAAATTTTTGAATTGATTCCAGATGAGAACAAAATAAACTTTTGTCATTTATAGAAGACTGTTACTGAGGAGCTTCATTGTCAAATGATGTTCAAAAATAATTGACCCTACAAAAAATAAACATTGCATTAAAACAATCAAGGCAATGTTTTTGTTCAGTCGTTGTCGTTCCCTAAATTGGTAAACAGGGTCTTCCATGTGGGAACTTTTTATTTAATTTGACCATCTCAAAGTGTTGAACAAATACATTTTGAATCTGTGATATTTTGCCACATTTTGATGTAATTAATATTCTGAATCTTATACTTGCACTTTTTTTTTTTGTATGAGTGTGTGTGTAAGATTTATTTTGGCAATCTCAAATGTATTTTTATTTAATTATAAAGTTTTATGATTTTTTTTACCCTTTCCCCCTGTTAACCACATTTGAAAACTTTTCATTTTATTAATAAATTTTAATTTATTTGAAACACTATTAATCTTATTAGATTATATCAGAATGTTTCAATTCCCTAATTTGCTATTCCTGTGCCTTCGAATCCAACATATCTTCCATTCTTTATTGATATCCAAATGCTTTGCTCAGATTAGAAACAAATGTATTTCAGAATCTGTAAAATATTTTATTAATAAAATATATTCCTATTTAAGTGGTTATGATGTTAAATTATTTGCATGTGCATGTACACACTAAACAAATAATATATTAAAACTTTTTATTTATCTATTGTTAGGCATTAATCTAATATATAATTAGATTAATACTTAATTGTATAATTTATATTCTATAGACAAGTAACTAGTAAACAAAACTTTCCCCAATATTCTATAGAATAATATGCTCCAGTAAAAAGTGACTGTCTTCTCTCCAAACTGCCTGCAGCACTATCTTTTAACGTGTTGTTTCATAGTGATGTAATTTATTTATTCAGAAATTTTTTTAGATGCTAATATATTTGAATCATAAATTCAACATGAATTTGACAGTGTGTTTTATACCTTAGCCCATGATGGATCTAATACTCATTTTTAAATTGGAAAAACTACTATTGAATGATTCAAGCTGAGTATGGAAGTGAAGCCGAGAATCACAAAAACATTTTCACATGATTGCAAGATTTGGTAATGGTAGGAAGATCACTGAAGGCAATCTATGAATGAAGCAAATATTTTCAAACATCATAAAAATCAAGAAAATGTCTAATCAATATGAGTCTCTGTATATGTAAATTTGAAAATTATGAGATATTCATTTGATATTGAGAGATTCAAAAAATTCAGCAACTAGACTTGCAATAATTCATACATCATTATAAATTTATATAAAAACATCGTGCTATATAAATAAAATATTTTCATACATCATTGGAAATTTAATTCTCAGTGTTGATAAATAATTATCAACATCATTATCAATACATTACAGGATAAAAATCCAAATTTGATCCACTTTAATTGATTCATAACCACTTTTCTTCACAACACCCTAGAAGCTTCCTTTTATCCATTCACTTTACATGCATCTTTTAGAATTTTTACAATCTCTTAGGATCCATTTTAAGTCTCAGTGGCTCATCTTCATCTCTTCTAGCAATATGTCCAGCAAGCTCTACTTCAGTTTTCTAATTGATTCAGTGATGTCAAATTATGTCCGTTTGTTCTCTCATCCATGTATTTCATTTTTTCTTTCTTATTTTTCTTGACACATTTTTCATACAAAATTGAGTGGTCTGAAATATGAATTGCTCTTCTGTTAAGTGTTGAAGTTTTAGATCCATAAGAAAAAGTGGTTAATTACTTTTATTAAAAACCTTTTCATATAGGCATATTACCTTATTTTTACCAAAAGCATTCCAACCAAGTTTAATTCTATGATTAATTTTATTCATTATATTTTCATCTGTATTAATAATTTGAACAAGGTATTTATAATTAACTTCTACTTCATGATTATCTTTATTTTTTTTTCTAAGAAAATCTATTGAATATTTTAATTTTTTTAGCATTTGTCTAGTCTTATTTCATCTGATATCTTTTGCAACTTTTTTTTAAAGTGTTGAAGCATTATTTGCAAAAATAATCATATCTGTAAAATCTTGAAAACTTAAATAGTGTCCACTTATAAATTTTTTACTCTCTTAGCTTTCCATTTTAATCCATCAAATACTTGTAAACAATTATAAAAGGTTTTGAAGATATGAAATCATTCCGTAAGACACTTTCTCAGTGTTAATCTTAGTATTATGTAAAGTAATCACTACTGCTGCATTTTGATAAATATTCTTTAGAATGTATCTGGTGTCTATATTTTGAAGATCTTATACTTTACTTAACATAGAAATGCTTACAGATTCAAATATATTTTTGTAATCGACAAAATCAAAGCATAATGGCAACTAATATTAGTTTTTCCTATCCTCTGTTAAAACCATTTTTAAATGCTACTTGTTTTTGTTTTTTTTTGGTGAGAATTCAAAGTTCACTGAAGTCTAGTTATAATTATGTTGATAAATATCTGTAATTTCTAATATCTATCATTTAGACATGGGTATTATAATGGTATGGATGAGTGAGTAAATATAATGGAATAATGATAAAACATCCCCATTGAATATCACAATTATCTCAGTTAACATTATCAATGAATAATCATCAAATATATAGTGAGCATGAGAGAATCACTATAGAATAAAGTAAATAATTACAATTATAAGTTTCATCACCAGCATTAAACAATAATCAACTGTCAACTCTTGTAACACTCTAAAAGGAGACATTATAAAAAAACTCTTCTAGCCAATGCCAAACTGTACATAATATAAAAATTTGGATAAACATACTTTTAAGTGTTAAAGTATCAAAAAATTCTGGGATCATGGCACATGCTTATCAATACTCTGATCATATGAAACCATGAATGCACTGACCCTCTAAATTAATTTTAAATCAGTGTAAATAAAATGCAGTAAATGGACTTTTAAGGTAGTCATTATTTTGGCATTTACATAAATTAACTATTACTGCTTATGAGGATCCTATGAATTGTGACTGAAAGGAAAATATAAATGCATAAGTGTAACTTTGCCTTAATTTAAATAGTTATACTGGGATGCTATGATGAAATCAAATCATATATACTGCCAATTCACAGAAAAAATGGAGGAATAAAGACATCAACACAAAATAATTTCAAAAACTTATTTATTTAGCAATTATTTAATCAAATTAATAAAATTCAGTATATTTCAAATCTAACACATTTTCTATAAAAGATAATTTTATATTGCAAATAAAATTAACCTGTTGATCTTATTACTAAATTTACACTTTAATATTTTTCTTTTCAATGATTAAAACTGAAAACATTTCAAAATCTCCCCTTTTTTCTTATGAAAATAGTAAAGTTTAATATACTTGCACATGTTGGGAAGTAAAATTAAAAGATTACAACAAAAATCAAAATTATTCATTATAGTGTATTATTTTAAGTATTTATAAATGTAAATATATAAATAAAGTATGGATTTCATTATTTTAATTTTTTTGTAGTTATAATTTCAAGTCAGTTTTTTTTCTTCAAATGTTCAATTTAAAATTATGATTTCCAAGATAGATTAGCACATGTTGAATTTCTCCATCATGATAATAATTTTCAGGTCAAGTTAGTATAGGCTAAATTTATCTATTCAATATAATTTTCATATTAACAGATTTCCAGTCAGGTTAACACAGAATGTGAGAGTCATGATTTTTGAAGGACAAGTCTTGTTGCAAATTTCTCGGGTATTATAGATTTTCTTTTGGGGAAACAGGTTATATATTGGATTGATACTGCTCAGCTGTTACCTAAAGTTTGGTACTTAATTTTCAAATTCATTTCAAAAAAATGTTTAACAATTAGTAGTGAGGCTAGTTTTATTTCAGATCACAAGCTTTTCATTGTTCTCTTCATGACTGAATACATCTATTTTCTTCTCAACAGCTGAATTAAGACTTATTTGACAAGGTACTGAGGTCTACTATTTACCTGCTCCCTATTTTATTTTTGGGACAATTTTTATTATCCATCCAACCAAACTCAAACATTAAACTTGAACTAATTGCTTTTTTTAAAAAAAAAATCTTTTTTTAATAAATTAAAAATTCCAATCATATCCTAACTTGAAATTCCTGTGTAGTTATTTTTCCTTTTTTATTACTAGAAATAGATAATCCTTTAGCTATACTTTAATTTGAAAAAAAAAAAAACTACTTTTTTAGAGAGAAAATATAAACCAACTTTAGTTAAAAATAGCACTTTTAAAATAAGTATTGATACCTTATTTTTTTCTCTTTTTTTTAAAAAAAAAGTTATAAACTAATAGATAAATAAAATTACTGAAGAGAACAATATATATATTTATACTTTTCTCTTTTACAATTACCCCTAACAAACATAGTCTTATTTTAAATGTTTTAAATTATATCACTAAGTAATGGAAATATTTTGATAAGTTAATAATTGTTATTCTAAAAAAGAAACAAATGTTTTCTCATTTTCCCATTCTAAACTTATCTGTTTTAACAAGTTGAAATTAATATTGAAATTGACTAGAGTTGTCCGCTGTCTACAATATTACAGTATATAACTTTGCCAACAATTTTTCTATTTGTTTACCTACTTTTAAGACATTTTCTAGAGCTTTCTCCTTTGATCCATTTGTATGTCTTATTTCTTTATTTAAAATGTTGGGTAATTCAGATGGAATAAACTATAATTGATACTTTATTTTTTGTTCTTTATTACTACATAATTCTTTTTAGAACTCGTAAGTTTCATGATATCTCTAGTAATAATTACACATTTTCTTCACATTACAGAATAACTTTTCAATATGTTTTAAATATTTGAGACTTATTAGCTTTCCTTGTCAATTCGCAATTATACTTTCTTATATCATTAACTTTTTTATACTATTTTACAAAACTAGATATGCAATTCTTTTTAATGGATCATTAAAAAAAATTCATATATGTTTTTTGTTCATCCATTATTTTATCAGTATTGAACAGGGAAAGGAATTATTTTGAGAGGAGAAATCATCAATAAAGATCTGATAAATGGTTCGTTCAATTATTGGAATATGGATTTCAGATATTTTTTTAACAGAAGAGGATAGATATGCATAAGAGTTTGAAGAAGGTGCCTTGCGGTATAAAATTGTATGGATGAAAAGCCATTTGTATTAGATGAAATCTTATATAAAGATCCATAGAATTTTAACTATTATATATTGCAATTATACTGTATTTCAAATGCTCATTGGTGAAGTTAGAAAAATCGTAGTTAAATATCAGGCTTAGTGCTTTAGAGGTCTTTTAACCTCATATTCATAGCTGAAGAATTAGAAATGTAGTGATGTCAGTATTTGCTAATATATTCAAATTAGTCTTCATATGCAAAACAATTTTACTATCAAATAATGAATCAGCTCGACCACTTGATAAAATTTTCTGTGTGAAATTTCATTAATGTGACATTATTATTCATGACTACTAATATAAAAAAATTACCATTTTGGAAGTTTTGAAAGGATTTTAATAAAGTGTTTGGAATTGTTGAATTTCTTAATCTTTAAATAATTTTCTTCATTAATTTTACTTTTGTCAGTAATGTTTTGTTATAATTATTGATCCACGACAGGATGAATGGCCCTTGAAGGTTAATTCATCTCTGATTTCTAGCTTCTCCATGGCACACTTCCTTAGTTCATTCATCTATCTCATGTGGTCGTTTTCTAGATCTTTTATAATTTTTTGGAATCCAGTTTAAGATTTCAACTATCCACTATTATTTCTTCAAGTTATATGTCCAGCCAAACTCCACCCTCTTAATTCTGTCAATGATGTTAGTAACACCTGTTTGTTCTCTTCCCCGTATATTTCATTGTTGATCTCTTCTTGATTACTCCTAATATCTCTCCATAATTTATTGAATGGTCTGAAGTTTCTGTATTTCTCTTTTGTTAAGTGTTCAAATCTAGGATACATAAGCAAGAATTGGTAAAATATATTTATTAAAACCCTTTTTAAACACATAGGCACATTTTCTTTTAATATTAAATTATTTATACCTAATAGCATATTGTCCAACTTTAATTCTATGATTAATTTTATCCATCTGCATTAATAATCGGATCAAGGTATAGTTGCTAATTTCTTTTAATTTATCATTATCAATCCTTATTTTCTTTTGAGAAAATCCATAGAACATTATTTTAGTATTTTTAGCATTTATCTTTAATTCTACTCTCTTACTTTGATCTGAAAATTATTGAAGCATTTCCTGAAGCTCTAAAGCATTATTTGAAAAACAATTACATCATCTGCAAAATCTAGATGAGATAAATAATCTCCATTTATTTTTATTCTCAGCTTCCCATTAAACTGATATAAAAAGTTTTGGTTTATAGAGTCTTCTTGTTGTACACCCTTCTTAATGTTAATATTCCTAGTACCATTATATAATCTAATTGTTGTCATTGCATTTTTATAAATATTTTTTCAGAATATGCCAATATCCTCTATCTATACCTCGATGATCCAATGCTTTAATCATTGAAGAAACAAATGCCTTTTCATAATCTGCAAATCCAAAGGTTAATAGCATTTCATATTCATTGGATCTTTCTATAACTTCTTTCAGTAGTTTGGATATGATCCACTATATTAAAACCACTTTTAAATCCAGTTTATTCTTTGTGTTGGTAAAAATTCACTGTAGACGAGTTGTAATTATCTTGGTAAAAATTTTGTATAGAACTGATAAAACATGATAGATTTGTAATTTCTAATATTTTCTTTATCATTTTTTAAAAATAAGGTTGCAGTCATCTGGTACATCTTTATCATTAGACATTTGGTATATAACTTCACTTGCTTCTTTTAAGATATCAATTATAATTCCATTATTACCTGTGTTTTTCCCTTCATAGATTTAATTGCATTTCTCACTTCTTCATTTTAAATCTTTGGCAACTCATAAGATATAATTGTAGGAGGTACTTTTTCTTGTTCTTTATTGCTATATAACTCTTGATAGTACTCTTCTACACATTTCATGATGTCATCTCTCTTTTTAGTAATAATTCAATCTTTTTTTCTTATTGCAGAAATAAGCTTCCTGCCACTATCAAGATATTTTATACTCTTTAAGATTTTTATTCTCTTCTATTGCTTTTCTTACTTATTCACCATTATATTTTTTATATCATTATCAATTCTTTTTTGCAATCATTTTACAAAATTCTAGATATTCAATTATTTTTAATGCAACCTTTTATATATTTTTATATTTCTTCTTTATTTCATAATTTTTCTCAATAAAAGTTTTACTGGTCAATTGCTACTTTTGTTTCAGTTTTTAAAAGTTTATCAGTTTACCTTCCTTTTGATTTTGTTCAAATCTGAATCATGTTCAAAATCTGTTAATATTTGAAAACAATTTACAAATTCTAATTTAATTTCATTGGAATCTGAAGGTTAGGAATGTCAACTCAGAGTACTGGTTTTTCTTAATTTTTGTTTCTCTAGTTTTGTATTAACATGTATCTTACATCTCACTAATTGACTATCACTTCCTGTGTTGAATTTATTAAAAACATTACTACCTTGAAATATACATTTTCAGTTAGTCAAAATATAATCCAATTCTGCTGTACTTTCTATTTGAATGCTTCCATTTCTTTGCAAATTCAAATTTACCTTAATCTTTCAATTGATTACCAATTCTAGCATTAAAGTCTCCCATGATAATTTAATAATGTTGGTCTGATCAAATGTTTTTTGTTAATCCGTATAAAAATCCTCTTATTTCTCCATCGCAATGAAAACTTGTTGGGCTACAAACTGAATTATCAGCATTTAGTATCTACTATTAAATTGAATAATTAATCTTGCTATTCTGTCTGACACATCAGCAATTTTCACAATGTTTTTCTTCCGCTTTTTAATTTCATTATCATAAAAATAAATTTTTAACATTTTCTATTGTAAGATTATTTTCAGATTCGGTTTCATTACCATGTTTAATTATGCTTTCATGAATGGATTTAGAATCTTTAGATATGAGGAAGTCTGTTTTGAATCGAATAAATTCAGATTTATCTCCGTGGCCCTTGTTAAGGTAAGATTGGAATTAATGGTTTTATTTCTGATTGCAGGTTAGCATAAACTTTTATTACATTTATCAATAACGCTAAAGATTTCAACATTAGAATTATAGATAAGTCAAAAAATAACTTAATATTAAAAGTTTTTCCTTTATCAATAAGCATGGTTTTTCTTAAATAAATTGTATTCTTTTTTACTAGAATATTTTAAATTTGAGTATTTACTATTGCGCCACTTTAAATACTACTGAAGGGAGTAGTCATACTGGCAAACTCCTTTTAATCTGTTTTAAGGCCCTTTCCTTTCCCAAATTTGAGTTGGAGTTCAATTTTTTTTTTTACTATCTCAAAAATGATGCATTACTTAAATGTCTACTAAGTAACAATGTAAACAAACCCATGATCTGTAACTCACTAATTGGCTTTTTCCAGAGAGTAGATATAAAAGTCAATCACAGGAAGACTTTACTGCTCCCTAGTATGCATTGGCTTAACGCTTGTAATAATTAACTGAAGTTTGAAGTTGAGACTGTTTAGCATATAATAAATAAACATGTTGCTCATTTTATTTTATTTGCTGTTAATATTTAAAAACTGAATTACATATTAACAATTTTATAATAAAAATTTTGATGTATGCATATGGTTCTGTTATGTCTGACTACATACATATGTAAAGTTAGTAATAAAATTATTTAGTGTGTGTATATATTTAATATATAGGGTATATGAGCACAGACTTTCACACGACCCACCACTCTCCACACTATCTCATAACACTGATACACTTGAACACATATATCTCAAAAAGATAAACAATCACCAATATACATATTTCATGCTAAACCAGCAATCATCACTTGGTCCAGATTACTATCTCTACACCTATATACTATAAGTGCTCAGATTTATATATTAAGATAGCCAAACCTCATACTTTAATGGACAGGCTTCAATCAACTCCAACTCTTCAACCGTCCATCCAATTGAAAATCTGGTGATGGAATGCTCAAAGGCCAAGATTCTTATTGCACCCATGTTGACCTAAGGTCAATCTGACCCCTCATGTACAGGACAATCCATTTAATACATATACAAGGATGGACAGACATCTCTATTATGTAATAACTGAAACACAAGCTTATTATATACCTGTGTCTATATATGTAATGTATAGGGTATATGACCCTTCATGTCAGTAGAGATGTCTACCCATCCCTTGTATATGTATTAAGTGGATTATGTCCTGATATGAGGGGTGAGATTGACCCTAGGTCAACATGGGTGCAACAAGAATCTTGGCCTCAGGGTGGCCTTTGAGCATTCCATCATCAGATTTTCAATTGGATGGACAGTTGGAGTGTGGAGTTGATTGAAGCCTGTCCATTAAAGTATGAGGTTTGGTTATCTTAATATATATCTGAGCACTTATAGCATATATGTGTAGAGATGGTAATCTGGACCTACTGATGATTGCTGGTTGCATGACATACATATATTGGTGATTATTTATCTTTTCGACATATATGTGTTCAAGCGTATCAGTGTTATGAGATAGTGTGGAGAGTGGTGGGTCATGTGAAAGACTGTGCTCATATACCCTATATATTACATATATAGACACAGATATATAATAAGCCTGTGTTTCAGTTGTGTGTATATATTGTAACGCTCAAAAATACACTGCCAGCTAATATGAAAATCATCTGAGGGTAATTTGCATGTCGCTCGACATTCTGACATCACATGATCAAAAACTTTTTTTTTATATTCCGCCAAACTCAGATGCAAGAGATTCATCACATTTTAATTACCATTATTGATTGCAATAAATAACAAATGCTAGATTAATGAAAAACTACGATTTATTCACGAATATACATAATCACCACGCGAATACAGTTGTAATATAATTGACAGAAATTCTCAGGAAACAACAGATTATTTGGTCTTTATCTTTAGGTTTGAATTCAGTATAATAAAGAACTATTGTCAGGATTTTATTTAACTGCCCTAGCTAGTCTGATGCAAATTTTATCAAATAGATATTTATTGCTTAATTATACACGGACAATATATGGCCCTATGTATGTTAATTGTCCCTGGATAGATACAGATTTTTTGCACAGACTAGCTAACTACTAATATTTACTAATATAATCCAGTTTTAAAACATTAATCTTATAAGCTTTGGGCTATGCTAAAAATCATTTAATAAACTATACTATTAGAAGAACTTGACTAACAAATCCTTTCAAGCTGTAGTGCAAGGAAAATTAATACTAAGTGACACGAATAAAGGAAACAAAATATCACATGTACCAGATACTTTTTAATACCTGTTTTAATAATCAAATATCTCCAAATGCCTAGGTAAGCATCGTGCATCTACTTGGCATATACAGTAGGAAGGTATGACTACCAACTAAATATTGCTCAAATGCAAGTGGCAGGAAAAGTATCTGCATCACACTTCATTATGGATAATAAAAACTTTATACTGTAAGGGTACCTTACAATTCTATTCAATCCCATCCTTATGTATCCACAACATCAAGCTAAAAACATCGAAGCCCCCTCCCCACCAATTCCAGTGCCACGTGCTGTATTTTATAATTGAGCATAATATAGGTTTTTCCAGAGTAGAGCATGTATTGGCCATGCCTTTGGCTTGGCAAAACCATCGAAGACCCCCCCCTGCCCATTTCAGTGCTATGCACTGACTTTTCTAATTTCCAGTCAAAAAATGAGACACATTTTCAAACTGTTTGTTTTATATATTTTTAACATGAAAATTAACTTAAATATCATCAGAAATGTTGTAAAGATAAGATAATTTTTTATGCAAGTACATTTTTTTTTTGTTATAAAAATTCGTAATATAGAGTATCTTTTAAGTTATTGTCCAGATCACCATTAATAATGCCAGATTTGCATTAAATCGGGAAAAGTGTTCTTTATTTGTCTATTTATTTTAAATTTACAAAAAAAAAATTGTACATATTTCTGCAATTATCAAATTTACACTTAATTACTTTCAATTTCTAAATTATCAAAGGTTGTGTTCTGATCTATCGTGTCAGCCACAGGATGGTGCTATTTCTAGATTAATTTCTAGAAATATGCCATTTCCATGGCCGAGGCCAAGCATTTAAGCCTTCTTTCTACAATGAATCCTAGAAAGAGTGATAATTCAGAGTAAAGTTTTCTTTTTATGCTAAAATCTAGAAAGTGTTAACTCAGAGTTAAGCCTTCTTTCTATGATAAAACCTAGAAAGAGTGTTAACTCAACTGGCGGCTAATGCTGTGACTTTTCCTATGCTAAAAGCAGAGGAAAATACCATAGTTGTTTGTGTTATGCACTATATCATAATGCTGTGTTATATATTTTATGTAACATTATCATACGAGGCTGTGTTAAGTTCATCATGTCAAAATTATTTAAATTTTCATTGGGGCCTTTTTTTCCATAAGAATTGATGTAGTATTACCTTTTAACAGTTTTAACAGTGTCATGATTGTTCCTCAGAAAGCTGTAAGCCTCCTAAAGTGCAATATTTTGATGATCGTGCTTTAAGTCACATTTTAGTGAGTAATTTTCCGAGACCAAGAATATGGCTAATTCGAACACAGAAAACTTGAAGATATGGGAATTGCCAGACACAGAAGCCAGCACTGTAACATTTCTACAGCAGAAAAACATCCTGCTGAAAGAAATGAGATGTTTGTGCAGCGAATATATGTGACTTGAGATTCATAAATATCTTTGGGCTTTCATTTGTAAGTCTCGTTCCTGCTGACAGAAGTGTTCATTTCATAAAGGCAGCTTGTTTGAGGGATTCCAAATGACCTTGTCAAATGTAAAATAAAAGTAACTTAAATTTTTATTTAAACATACACCCTTCTTCCAATAATTGTTGTCAATCAAATGTAAAATAAAAGGATAATGTAAATTATTATTTAAACATACACAAAAATATCCATCCTACTAATTATTGTCAATCAAATGTAAGCCAATAAAAGTAACGTAAATTATTATTTAAACATAACCCAAATTACTATTTGAACATACACCAAAAAAGACCCTCTTGTCAATAAAAATTAAAAAGCAACTATTATTGATTGTCAAAAATATTTAGGAAACCAAATAATTTATAAATGAAAGAAAGTAAAATTGTTGTCAATCAAATGTAAAATAAAAGTAACTTAAATTTTTATTTAAACACACACAAAAAAACCCTTCCAATAATTGTTGTCAATCAAATGTAAAATAAAAATAACAAATTACTATTTGAACATACACCAAAAAAGACCCTCTTGTCAATAAAAATTAAAAAACAACTATTATTGATTGTCAAAAATATTTAGGAAACCAAATAATTTATAAATGAAAGAAAGTAAAATTGTTGTCAATCAAATGTAAAATAAAAGTAACTTAAATTTTTATTTAAACACACAAAAAAACCCTTCCAATAATTGTTGTCAATCAAATATAAAATAAAAATAAATTATTATTGAAACATACACAAAAACACCTCTCCCACTAATTATTGTCAATCAAATGTAAACCAATAAAAGTAACGTAAATTATTATTTAAACATAACCCAAATTACTATTTGAACATAGACCCTCTTGTCAATAAAAATCAAAAAGCAACTATTATTGTACCATTGTCAAAAATATTATTTGGGAAAAATAATTTATAAATGAAAAAAGTAAAATTGGTGTTGTCAATCGAATGTAAAATAAAAGTAACTTAAATTTTTATTTAAACATACAAAAAAAAGCCCCTTCTCCCAATAATTTTTATTTAAACATACAAAAAAAAGCCCCTTCTCCCAATAATTGTTGACAATCAAATTAAAATAAAAGTAACATAAATTATTATGTAAACATAACCCAAAATACTATTTGAACATACACCAAAAAAGACTCTCTTGTCAATAAAAATTAAAAAGCAACTATTATTGTCCCAGTGTCAAAAATATTATTTGGGAAAAATAATTTATAAATGAAAGAAAGTAAAATTGGTGTTGTCAATCAAATGTAAAATAAAAGTAACTTATTATTTAAACATACACAAAAAAAAACCCAATAATTGTTGTCGGCAATCAAATGTAAAATAAAAGTAATGTAAATTATTATTTAATCATACACAAAAACACCTCTCCCACTAATTGTCAATCAAATGTAAACCAATAAAAGTAACATAAATTATTATTTAAAGATACATAAAAAAAACATTCTCTCTTGAATTTTGTCAATCAAATTTTAAAAAACAGTAATACTATTTAAAAAACCCAAATTAATATTTGAACATATACCAAAAAAGATCATCTTGTCAATAAAAATTAATAAACTATTATTGTCCCATTGTCAAAAATATTATTTGGGAAAAATAATTTAGAAATGAAAGAAAGTAAAATTTGTGAACAAAAAGAAAGTCAATATTAATAGAGAATCACTTGGCCAGGAATGTTATATTAATGTGTTTTTGGTTAGCATCAACACCATCAGGTGGCTGACACAATAGATCAGAACACAACCTTATCAAACTTACACTTAATTACTTTTAATTTTTAAATTATTTTGATGCATGCATGTACATTTTTTAAATTTTTTTTCAGGACCAACAAACATGATGGTTCTCATTATCTACCCGACAGTCATCTTTAGTATTTTCCAACCAATGACATATTACCCTCAAGCCATATCAATCTGATCTTGCGATCTTTAATGTACCAGGTCCACATGATCTGCAGACAAATTTTAGTGATTGTGTTTGTCTGCAAATCATTTGGAGACATTATCTTAAAGATCAGACTGATATGGCTTCAGGGTAATATGTCATTGGTTGGAAAATACTAATGAATTGGATGTATTTTTAAGTCAATGGGAATCTATATTGAGGTAGAATAATCGATATATAAGGTAAATTCACCCCTGAAGAAAGCCAAAGGCAACATTCTCCTTGAGTTTAAATACTGAGGTTTAATGGAATCTGAAAGAGTGGTGAGGTATGGATGAACTAGCCTAAGTCATGTCTGAAGTTAAAGTGTGAACTTTGAGCTAGCCCATTGGAGGTAAATACAGCCATTGGTTAGGTACTTCATTGCGCATTCAGAGCATCATACCCAATGTCCCTAAATCCAACATACTGAGATATGTTCCTTCTTCACTGGTGGTAAATCCAGTTCATTACATTCTGGTGCCCAGACTTTAGGGGCATAAAACAGTAGTTTCTAGGGAGGTCTAGTCATTGGACTGATAAAAAAAATTGTTTTTTTTGGAATTTCTTTCAAAATTTTCCACATATGTAACACATATGTGTAGCACCATATGGACTGACACACTCAACCATAAAAGTAAACATGAGACATTGAACACAAGTTAACTGATAGTTATAAAATGATAAACAGACCACGAATAAATGACTAATTAGTAAAAACAAATTAAAATAGGTAGGTGGTTAAAACATAGGCTAAACAGAAAGTAGGCATTAAAAACAGCATGTACACTAACAAGAGTATAAAATGCAGGGAGGAATTAAAATGACAAGAAGGTAGCAGGAGATCCTATGACATTTGTATTTGTAAGAAAAAGTAACTTGTTAATTATTAAAGAAAAGATGGAAAGCAATTATTAAGCAAGATTATGAAACATGTTGAAGAACCATGGAGTGTTAGTGATAGTGAGATAGATGATATTAGTAATATTGGAGTAAATCCAATATTTGCGAGTTTTATGATTGAAGTTGATTGCTATCCACAGTCACATAGCAGGCCTTGTGACACCTCAAGCACCTGAAGCTGGAATAGTACAGGCTATAGAAGATGAGATGACCATGGCATGAATATTTCAGATTATGGAAATGAATCACAATATGAACAATAGCTTGAGCAGCATGATGGAAATCATGAATGCAAAAATGAATGAGATGAACAGTAACATTGTAGCAAGGTTGAATGATGTGAACTGTAACCTGGAAGAAAGGTTAAGATGATGTGAACAGTAGCATCAGTATCATGAAGGAAGATATGAACAATATGAAGGAAGAAATGAGCAATAAGATGTTAAATCTGGAGGAAAACCTAAAAGAAAACAGTGTTAGGACAGATGTAAAAACAGAAGTGATGGCTACGGAGACTAGGCTGTCCATTGATATGGAGCAGCTATTGATAAACTTGAATACTGTATAAAGGGACAACTTGGAGATGAAGCTGGCACTTGGCAGACTGAGAAATTAGATAGAAGAGAAATACCTAAAATGCCAACAATGATTTGAAGAGTTTAAGTTCAGTATCATTGGGCAATTAAATGTCAAATGTGATGAGGTGCATAAGAAAAAGTTGATCTCAGAGACAAGATGTGTGTAGAACAGGAAAAGCCACAAGCTGAAGTCCAGAGGGAATTTCAGGATGTGAACACAAGGATGGACTAACCCTCAGCAACACAGAGCATCAAGGCAGAGTCATTATTAGTCAAGAATTTTTGGAATAGGAATAGATAAGATGCATTTCTATACCAGCTATTCCAAAAGTAGTACAGGTCAACACCAGGAGATACCATTTTTAATGAAGTTCTTTTGATGCCAAGTCACAAAATTGAGAATACATAACACATATCACCTGAGTAAGAGTGAGATGAAGTTCTTTTGATGATATACACATATCACCTGAGTAAGAGTGAGATCATAAGAATTGTAAATAAAATTTTGCCACTTAAGGTAGAGTAATCACTATTATGTACCAGTGCTAGAAGCATTGAGCAAGTAGCTGAATTGTTGAACAACATAAATATGAATAGCACCATTTTGTCAACTAGAATACCTGAGAAAAGAAAAAAAGAGGCCACAGTTAATGCCAAGTTCTATAATAAGGAAAAATAATATTAACCATTGGAAGGGAAAATCACTGCAAAGGAAATCCCCATATATATCTGGTCACCCAATAGAAAGCAGGCTAACATTGACAAAATATGGATAAGACCCCTAATAGCCTGGAAGTCTCCAAAACCAGGGTACAGTCATTACACACAAAGTCCAACAGAAACCAAACTAGAATTACTTGAGGCTATGTTCAGCACCTTATGAAACCAAAATGACACAGGAACAGAATGAAACCCCAGATTGAGAAATCACTAATATGTGTTTGTGAGAGGATAAAATACCTAATTTTGCTTTGCAAAGCTACCCCATGATAGAGGATTTGTTAAAGGGTTTTCTAGTTAAGGCACATTTAGACTCTGGTAGCCAGATTTCAGTTGTGTCAGACAAATTCTATCATATTAAAAATCCCCAACATCAAAAGCTTACCACTGAGATCTATTCAGATTGCCATGGCTGACAGTAGAAAAGCTAAACTAGTACAAAATCAAATCTGCATTGAGATAAAAGTAGGCCAAACAATCCTTTATCATGTATTTCTTATACTGAATGGCTTAATCCTTGATATGCTAGGGGTAGACTTCCTATACTTGAACACCTGCATTATTAAATTCTCTGATAAGACAGTAAACATAGAGGTCTTGGAGATGACATTGCTACAAAGATACAATCTACCTGAAGTTGACTATTATATTCAGTATCTCAGAGACACTCATAGATAAACTCACAGAGTTCAACTTGCTTAGAAGTGAAGATACATTGAAATTATGATCTGTTATTAATGAATTTAGCCTGATTTCCTTGGAGATACTAGGAGTGATAGAGGGATTCCTTAGATTAGTACATAACCAACCATTTCAATCCAAAGTGTATCCCATTCCAGTATTGTGAAGAAATATCCAAACAGATGGATTGGGGGATTATTTCAAAATGTTCTACCTTAACGTAATCCAAATGTAACTGTGAAGAAGAAAGATGGGTTGACGCAATTTTTCTTGGATGCTAGGCAATTAAACAAAATTACTGTCCCTGACAGGAACATTCCACCACCCATACACAAATTATTTGTGAGATTTAGAAACAAGGTGTTTTCTACTCTTGATCTAACATCCAGCTATTGGCAGATTGAGCTCCATCCATAAGATCGCCAATACACTGCCTTCACATACAAGGGTTTTACATACCTGTTTAATAGGATGTTTTTTGGATTAATAAGTAGTGGTGCTATTCTGATAAGATGTTTAGATAAGACCCCATCTCTGAGGTTAAACAGATCTTAACTATTTATGTGGATGATGTGAAAATTGGATCTGCCACAATTGAAGAACACCTTCAACACCTCACTTTATTATTTGAAGAGTGCTACAAAAAAGAGATAAAAATCAACTTCAAGAAAAGTACACTAATTTCCAACCAGGTAGTCTTTCTAGGTCATATTATTGGTTGCAATGGGATAAGGTCTCATCTAAAGAAGATCAGTGCCATTCAAACTTTTCCTAAACCAAACAACAGAAAACAATTAGATCATTTTTAGGCCTGTGCAAATGAGTGATGGAACTGGACTGAAGAACAGGACAAGACATTTGAGAATACTAAAACAGGGTTCTTAGAGCAAACCATGTTAGCCTTCCCTGTTTTTAATAAACCATTCATTATCCAAACAGATAGTAGTGTTTTCTGATTAGGGGTAATGCTATCCAGATCCAGGAGGATGGCCAGTCTGTTATACTCTATCAACCAGATTTGAAAAGTCCAGAAATAAATTACCCAGTTACTAAGAAGGAAGCATTCGCAATAGGGTGGATATTCCAAAAGTTTCAACAGATGCTACTTGGATCAGAGGTGATAGTGTAACCACAAAAGCCTTGAATTTCTGAATCACAGCTACCTGACCAATAGTCATCTAGGCAGATAAAGTTTGCTTATTACAGGAATTCAATTACACTGTGTAATACTGTGGCTGATGTGCTTAGTCAAAACCCATGTAGGTCAGAACAAAATCATTTCAGTAGACAATGACTACATTACAAGAATCAATTTAAAGACTGATAATAATGTAGAGAATGATTTAGAAAACCTACCCCAATTACTATTTGAAGACCCAGATTTAAACCTAATCATGAAAGTTTTGAAAGGAATGTGCCAAAGAATCTTACTCACTATATGATAGAAAACAAGATCTTACTTTATAAAATTGATATAAATATGGATGAGTGGAAGGTAATATCTAAAACATTTCTTATCCCATTCATAAAGTATACACACTGTTTATGCCAGCCTGGGGTCCTCTACTTTATCAACAAGCTTTGAAGAGTCCAGAAATAAATTATAGTTACTGAGAAGGAAGCACTTGCAATAGTGTGAGTCTTCAAAAAGTTTCAACAGATGCTACTCAGATCAGAGGTGATAGTGAGACCACAAAAGTCTTGAATTCCTGAATCACAGCTACCTGACCAATAGTCATCTAGTCAGATGGAGTTTGCATATTACAGGAATTCAATTACACTGTAATACTGTAAGGGATCTGACAGTGTGTCTGACATGCTTAGTCAAAACCTATGTAGGTCAAAACAAAACATTTCAGTAGACAATGACTACAAGTATCAATTTAATGACTGATAAAATGTAGAGAATGATTTAGAGAACCTGCCCCAATAACTATTTGAAGACCCAGATTTAAAACTAATCATAAAAGTTTTGAAAGGAATGTGTGAAAGGATCTTACTATATGATAGAAAACAAGATCTTTATAAAAATGATATAAATATGGATAGTAATATGTAAAACATTGCTTACCCCATTCATAAAGTATACCCACTGTTTATACAGACACCACCATGCCTATAAAATAACATACCTTAAAAAATTGATTTTACTGGCCAAGAATGTATAAAGACAATTGTCTAGGGTGCTTACAAGGGTAGCCAGTAAACCAAGATTATAATAATACTTTAAGGTCAATCATACCTAAAAGACCAAATGAGATCTTGGTGATTGATTATTATGGGCCATTGCCTCTATTTAATAAACATAAATAGCTATTGGTCTTTTACGATCTCTTCTCTAAATACACTTCTGCTTACCCAATACTGCAAGCTAATACCAAACATGATCAAGGTATTAGACTTTCCAATTCATAAGAATAGGTATGCCCAAAACCATCCTAACAGACCATGATATGCTTTTTCTATCCAAATAACTGAAAAAATTCAAATAAGATCTGCTTATATTCATTAGGAATCCATAGTCAAACCCTTGTGAATGTGTAATGTGGGAGCTCAGATATTTGTTCAGGACTTACCTAGAGGATTAGCATAAGGGGTGGGTAAAGCAAATGAAGCATGTAATCAATTATTTCACTTGGCATAAATGAATCAACCAGATTTTTGCCCATTGAACTACACTTCAACCAATCTATTCCCATATTATTTGCTAAATACCAAACCACAATTAAATGTATCAATTGGCACAGAAAGAAACATTAAAAGTGTATCAACAATTATTAACTAAGGCTTCAAAAAGGAACAAGAACAAAAAAGGGAGTGCACACAATTTCTGGATAGGGGATATAGTCTTTATCAAGATGGCCCAAACGAGTAAACCACTAGAAAATAAATACAAAATTTTTTATAAACAATATGAAGGGCATTCACTATTGTGAAGTAATCAGGTTCAAATGTGCTTTAGATAAAATGAGGGAAGTTAAGGGAACATATAACATCCACATTCTAAAGCCATATTTCTCTTTGTGTTTTTTTGATGTTATCCTTTTCCTTTTAGCTTTAACTAAAACTCATAATAAATTTGCTTATTAGTTAAGTAGATTACCTCTATGGTCACTCTGATTGACCCAGAATGTGGACAGTTATATGTTCCCTTAACTTCCCCATTTTATCTAAAGCACCTTTGGACGTGACTGCTTCACAATAGTGAATGATGTTCATATTGTTTATAAAATTTTTGGTACTTGTTTTAGTTAAAGCTAAAAGGAAAAAAAGGATAATATAAAAAAACAGAAAAATGGGTCATTAATATATGATGAGATTATACCCAAGTAATTGCAAAAACAATTATTGACAGTTAGAGTCTACTGAGACATAGGAGTTGATCCATGCAGAATGATGGACACTCCAGTATTTTGTTTAGTTCTTAGAAAAATTCAATAAGCCTCAAAAAGGATCAGGATGAAGGCTAACAAGTTTGATTATGTGCCATCTGCAATAGAGACACATTACCAGTTGATCTCATACCATGTAACCATCATAAAAAAGAAACCCATGTATAAACCTCTTAACTATGATGCAAGCAATAAAGCAAAAAATGGTAAAGGATTTTGGATATAGATGGGGAAACAGTGGAAATTAAAATATATAGACTTTGTAACCCATTTTTAAAAGAAAGGAAAAGCAAAAAACAAACAATCCAATGCTAAACTACCACTCAAATTAAGTGTTAAAATTTTAGTGATACCATAAAACTTTAACCCTGTAAGGTTATGGAGTTGTAAGTCTAGCTTACAATCCTGTTCAAACCTACCCATATTTATCCACAACATCAAGTTAAGCCCATTGGAAACAAACTGAGATAATAGGTTAGATACACATCAATTTTTATGCAAACAGACAGGCATTAAGATTTTATTTTAATAGATACATAAATCAATATAGTGTTAAAATGAAATAAATTCTTTTTTTCAATGGAAATTGACATCCTAATTAAAAAGACCCTTTCATATGCATACCTATACTAATAATAAGTCATTTGTCAATATATAAACATCACACTAAGACTCTGGCTTTGTGGGTATGGTGATTACCTAATGTCAAGTCAATACCTAGACAACCAAGTGTTAGAAAATGAGAATATAATTTTATTACAGAATTTTATTATGTAATTTTAACTTTATCTACAACCAATATATATATATATTATAACATTTTAAAAAAAAAAAAAAAAAAAATCAGTCAAAAAAAAATCTACAACCTTCGTGAATTCACAAAACTTACCGGTAAGTTATACTTCATTACTCCTGATTGTGACCAAATTAAACATTTTCAAACAATTTCTAAAAGTATGTTTAAACAATCCCGATAGAGACATTAATTTTCTTGTACAAGAGACATTCATTTTTTAAGGAAATTTCTAGAAGAAATTTAGATATGAACTGTAATTGTAAAATTGTTTTTTATTAATTGATTCACGTCTGAATTGTGTTCTCTCTAATTTACTTGATAAGTAATTTATTTCAAATATTTTTTTAGTCTATTAGAATAAAAATATTTCTAATACCAATTTTCATTTGTGTGTTATTAATAATAGTTATTATTTTTTTATTATTAAATTTATTAGTAGTTTAATAAAATTTAAAAATGTAATTTACCTTTGCCAATATGTTTAAATAAGCCCAGGAATAATAATCTTAAAAAAATAATTCTCATTACGGTATGATGTAATACCGATTAGTTTAAAAGTATTTTTATTTATTTGTGAGATGTTATATGACGATTTCAGCGAATTCTTAGGAATTCTGGTGCCCAGATTAAATAAATTAAAAGCTGATTTCGTCAATAGCACAATTCTCGACAATTAATAAGCTGAGTTGATCAGGAAATATAGCTATGTTTTTAAAATAGAAATATAACTCTTCTTTTTTGACATAGCTTGATCAATTCATGTGCAGTTTACATTAGCGTGTAGAGGCCTAGCAAAATGGAAAGCATCATAATATATATATATACACACAACAATAGACAACCACAGCAATTAAAAAAGGAAATGAAATAGCTTGTATACTAAACAATGGAAACCTAGTCCAATATAAAGGCAAACCCAGTTCATTACCATTCTCTTTTATTTATCAAAGAATAGGATAACTACACAACCAATATCTTAAAATCGAATCATAGAATATAAAATAAGATGGACATGTCCAATAATTTTTACAGCATAAAAAGTTGAAGGAAATTGCAATTAATGCTTAAAATAGAGAAAGTTGATATTTTTCTAACAATTTAATAAAAGAACTGAATTAATTTTAAGTTAGATAAGTAAAGAAAATATATTCCCACCATATATGTATACTTGGACAATGAAGTAAATTTTCTTTTAAATCTCCAAATAACAAATTGAAAAAAACCGAATTTTAAGCAATGTATTCTGGCTACATAAAGTTGCCATAGGATCAAAGCACTACCATCCCAGCCATAAAGTGTGATGATTTGATTCTCTTGTATAGGTAATGCCTAAAAAGGTATCAAACACCACATCTGAAATGTCTGAATGGATTCAGGAGAAGAGCAACTGCAGAAATGGGGACAACATTTCAAGTGTGTTGCCAGAAAATTTGAGTGAGCAATGGAAGATTTATTGGAGTAGAATGATGAGAATAAAAGATAGACTGTCTCCAGAGACATTATTAATAGATTCAAGGACTTTAATCAGGGTGATTTGAAAAGAAATTGATTTATCATATGTTATATATTTTTTTATACATTTGTAAATTTCTATTCTTATTTCATTCTCACACTTGGAAGTTTCAATGTGCTTAGGTTTGGAATAGTCCATTATGTTAAAAGTAATATAGTACAGGGGGAAGATATTAAGTTAGGTAAGATTTTTTTTGTTGTATGTAAATAAAGTTTAGGTTAATTTTTTGACATTTGGACACCATGAATTATGGGATAAGATAAGAATTTTCTGATTCTATTCTATATTAAGTACACACACTTTCACAGGACAGAGTTTGTGTTATTTATTTGTTTATTTAATTAACAATAGTTATATTTAGTTTATTCAGTGTGAATGACTAATTTTCTGCTATGAATATTGTTTTTCTATCAACTATACATAGATAGGGGGTCCCAAAGATGGAACAGCAATCATCAGAATTTTCTGATGAGGCTTTTATATATTGTAACCTCTTCAATCGTCACCTATCTCACTATATGCACAAATAAATGTCCAGGCACCAATTCTATACATGATAGAATAAATTTATAATTTAGATTGCATCTATACTTATTGATAAGACTCTTATTGAACTATTAATTTGCAGCTTAGCTCAATTGGGGGTTATAGGATAGCATGTTCATCTAGAATGTAAATGGGGATAAGAGAAGTATTTATAAACAATTATGTAGTGTTTATTTAATTGTATTATAAGCATTTATCAAGTTATCAAAATGAAACCATTTGTGGATTAATTTAAATCATGATATATTAAATTCTCTCATCATCCAAATACATGCCAGACCAATCATACTACTCATCTAATATGTTTGGGGATCACTGCAACAATAATCAATCTACTGGCATTTAATTTAGATTGAACAGCTATATCAATGTCTATTAAATGATAACTAATCTCAGGGCTCTGCTATAAGAACAACAAATCAATCCCAATATAATATGACTATTAAGTAATGAGGACTATTGTGAAATTGACATCTATTACAATAAAATAAAGGCTAGACGATGATAAGGTTCGGGTACATTTTTATCTCACATCACTATCTATTCTAAACAAGGTAAAGGTTCGGGTACATTTTTATCTCACATCACTATCTATTCTAAACAAGGTAAAATTACATCTTGGCATTATACAATGTTTGGATCTATTCTGTATTGTTTAAATAAATGGCATATATTATTAAACTGACAAGTGATACAAATTTAAATAAGATATAATCTATTCTTGACATTTACAATGTTTGGATCTATTAATTCTGTATTGAGATAGATTGCACATACCATGAAATTGATAAATATTATAATTATATTGTGTTGAGCATATGTGTGTGTGGAAATGGTCAATCGAATGTATATGATAAAATAATTAAGAGGGAATCTTACTTCAACAAAGCATTTATTATAAGACATATTCTTCTACGATACATTGATGATGATTACAAACTTGACTAAATAACACTTGGATACAATAAAATAACATTTAAATTACACAAAATAACACTTAATATTTGGAGGTTCTGCCTCTTACATGTGGTTTCAATAATATTTACAATTCAATTAGTTAAATTATTAGCAACTCAAAATAATTCTATATTCACGTATTAATATTGATATCATCTATTCCCACTCTGTGCTCTTAATAAACCAAGAAAACAATATCAAGTAATCAATTAACATCATTTAAACTATTTCTGTATGCCTACACATCTATATCTGTTATATGAAATTAAGTAATCATTTTATTAACTGGCCTTAAAATAAAATAAAATTTAGTAATACAATATTACATTTATACCGGGAGGATGAATTACCAACAATAATAATGAATGAAATAATGATATATGTAATATGATCTGTCAAGTTACTCAGAACTTACAATTCCAGCGATGATCTTTTTTTCTATATCTCTAGGTTTATCATATTTCTGAATGTGTGCGCATTTATAAGATCACAAACCTAATGCATTTATTAATTATATTTCTATCAGTTTACTTGTGGAATGAATAAACCTCACAATACGGATGGTGCAATAAGATAATCATTAAATTAATAATCTTATTTCAAGCATATTATAGAAATCCATAAAATATTTATCTGATATAACTAACATATACTATCTGACGATAATTATGCTGGAATGAAGAAGGAGAGAGAAATAACAATAAATAAATATTCACATACGTGCGTGAGAATTAACCAAAACTCTAAATTCAAACTTAATTCTTCAATAAATATCTACCAACTTTTAGGACACAAATGTTGCGGAACTCAGCCGACTTATCATCAATAAATGAGGCATTTGCCACTTCATTTAAGAAATACAACCATCTCACCATATGCTATCAAACAAGAAAATACACTACCACCCACGGTTTAACAAGTAAGTAATCAAAGAGAGTATTATTCAATTCATATAGCAAAAATCATCCCTTTGATCGCTTCTTCATCCAAATGTACTCAATGCATTTTATATAAAAACAAATCTATAAGCAGACAAATTTTTGATTCTTCATCTTCCTTTAACATATGGCACCAAACCGAAACTGATAGAAAACAAAGATGTAAATCTGACTTTTATAAATAATTTATGATAGTGCACACACACGCGAACATACGATCATGTATAAAATAATTTCCAAATCATATCAGACAACAGAGGGTTATGTTAGCATTAATTAGATTATTAATGAGTCTAATATCTTTAAAAAAAATTATGAGTATCGAAATTCAAATTAGTGTAAATACTATTAAATAAATTTAACCATTCGGCAATACTGGCCTAAATGTTTTCATGTACCTGTTTACTATTACTAATTAATGAATAATGATAAAGCATCTAATTTTGCACTAATAATATGAGCATGTGAATATATAATATTTACATAATACAACAAAAGAAAATATTATCAGTCTAGTATAACTTATACCAAACTCTCCGAGTAGTTCTAGAGGAAATTGGATACACAAATTTTTAATAATAATAAAAATTAAAGTCAAAATAAACATAAACATATCAAACCTTCTGTCATTAAAATAAAAGTTCCCTTCGTAATTTTTTTACTTTTTTAATATTTTAGGTTCATACTTGAAACTTTAAAGAAACAGAAACACATGTAGTTCACGATGATAAGAAAAATAACAAACATTAAAAATATGAATATTATTCCTGCAGGTTAAACATAAATTTGGCAAAAACAGAAATAACTTCCAATGTTCTTAGGATTTCCTAATGGATTATATAAGCAACTTCTGCAAGTATTTGGATCCATTTATTATTTTTTATAAACTATAACCCAAGTGCGAGATATCAGCCATTTTGTTTGCTTTCGTATATAACTATTAAATTTATAACTAAAATTTTGTTTAATATTTAATTATTAAATATTATCTTTAAATTTATTTCTTTTCTTTATTTATTCAGGGTTCAATATAAATTACTTAGCATATTAGACTTATCTTGGACACATCTATAAGTTATTGTTAAATGAACCTAGGGCTATTTTAGATTTAGAGTCTTTTGTTTTCTCCCTGATCACCGGCACAGGCATGAAGTTATACTATTAGTAGCAACAAATGCGTTATCACGTAGAGGGTGTTGTGGAGTTTAGACTTTGGATTTGAGCTTGGGATTTCTGGGAGGTAACCCTTCCTAGTGTTGAGCCATGTCAAGGGTTTAAATTCTGCAGTGTGTTAGCGAGAGATAGATGGGGTTTGACCGTTACATAGTATTTTTTCTTTCTGGGTCCATCTATACATTATTCTTTTCCCAAATTTTTTTTCTCTGTATGTAAAAATAAAAGTAATAATTAATTGGTTTATTTTGTGAGTTCACATGACATTTGTGCACCAGAAGTGACAGCATGTTGACCTTCAATTTTGAAACTCTTCAGCTCTTTGTCTTGTCATTTTACCAATGTTCAGGGAAAATAGTAATATACATTTTGTTTTGAATAGTAAAGATTGAACAAAACACACAACTATCTTAATTCCCATATATCATTTGCATTTTATAGCTGCAATTGACTCTAGAACTATTTATTGTAGGCCTAAGTAATTAATGGACACAAGATTATGAAAGTTAATAATCAGAAATTATCCTGCTGATTTAATTGTCATTGCCATTTTCACAAATTACTAATGCTTGCAATAGTTAGTTCTGCATTACAATAATAGTGGATTATCATTCTTTAACAGCAAAATATTTTTTTCAGTTTTATGAATCAAAGTAGGTATCTTTTTATAGGATACTGCAATGTACTCAATAACTTTTTATTAATTACATAGAAACAAAAATATTTTCATAAGATCTACAGCATCATAGGCTAAAAAAACAATAAAGTTTTTAAAACAAAATCAATATGTCCATTAGTTTCATTGGCAAAATGTTTTAGACAAAAACACATGATTAATCTTATTAAAAGTAATTGTGTTACATATCATTTCAATTGAATTAGTTGGATTTATTCTTAACAAAGGCAAAACTCTCTATACAGTAGTTCCATCCAGTGTAAGCCAGAGTAATCAATGGATGCAAGAAGGTTTGTGCATAAAATTATTATCTAGTGCCTACTCATTTAATATCCCCAAATGAGTTTCTAGCTTGTGGCTTTCATCAGCGTGGAGCATATGAAATGTTGATCATGCAACGAAGTAGATTTATTCTTCCCATGTTTGTATTTATAAAATGTACATTTAATTCTTTTGATTTAAAATATATTTGCAAAAATATTTGAAATAAAAAATTAAAGCCATAAATTTATTTATTTGTAAAGAAAACAATTATAGAAATTATGCATAATTTATTTCTTTCTTTTTACAAGTGTAATACATGTGAAGGTAAAATGTTCAACGGTCTTAATTACTTGCAGGGCAAAAAATATTTTCAACATCCCTTCAAAAAATAATTACACAGGTGGCATTACTCATTATGCTAACTAATTGCAAGGTGGTAATGATTTTATTAGTTTTCATTCCTTGTTAACATTTAGCATTGAATACTTAGATATTAATTGGATAACCAATAAATAGATGGTTATTTGGAACAGTTACTTCAAAGAGAAATCCTAATTTTGCTTAGAAATTCTCAGTTATCTGAAACAATTTCAAAATTTTACCAAATAGTATATATTTATTTTTTAACAGTAAAAATAGGCCAAAAATTTGAAATAAATAAATAATTTAGTCTATAATTATAATAAAATACTGGATAGAAATATTTCTAATGCTATTAAGTAAAAAATTATTATTTAGAAGGGAATTTTTTTTTTTAATGAATGTAATTCTTATAAACTCATTGTAATCAAGTCTTGAATTTCAATTTTTACCTTTTCGTAATACTCAATTACAACGAGTTACTAAGAATTAACATAGGTAAATATTTGCATTTTAGAAGCATTGGCAATTTAAATGATCCTTTATTTATTGGTAAAAAAAGGGGAATAGATTTTATTTATTCATACTTGAAGCCTAATAATTTTGAATATCACACAATCTCTAAATAAAGAGAAAAATAAAAAAAGTAAGGTGGCTCTAGCCTTGCGATCATCAACACCTTGTTTTTGATATTAATGGTACTGTTATAAGAAAATAATAAATTTTATAAATAAAATTTTAGTAATTAATGATTAAATTGTTATGAAGAAAAATATTGATCTGTATAAGATATTTGGTGAGGAGAAACAAATGAAAAATTTAGCATGATAAAAATATATTTTATATATTTTTTGTTTATTCAGATCTGTGTATAATTATAATTTATTTTTTTTATTTATTTTTAATTATATATATATAATTTTTTTCTGAAATCATAATGTCTCTAAAAATTAATAATATTAAACTGGTTTAGGCAAATTTCTTAACTATTAAATTATAAATTATTGGATAGGACAAAATAAATGTTCTTAAACAATTTAGATAATAGTACATTTATTTGTCACTAGAGGGTAATTTTAAAAAAATGTTTACATCTGTTCAAATTTTATTAACAAATAAATATTTTTCAGGTTTTTTTTCTTTTCTTAAAAAACAAAAAGCAAATAAAAGTTAAAAAAAAAATCAATGAGTTATTAAGTTACGGCTAGTCATAGTCGTGTATGCGTAAAATGTCATTAACAAATTATCATAAATTTTTAATTGTTAAAGTAACAAAGTCCCGCCGTGCGTCTTTTTGAATGAATAGATATTGTCATAGATATTGTCAATATGGCGCTAACTTTAGAAGATGGAAAGATGTAACTGCAGCTTTTTTTGGATAAATACTTATTAACGTGAACTTTTTATCATCCTATCATGTCTTGATAATTTTAATATATAATGGGGGAAAAAAATATTGAAAAATGACATCGTCTTTGGTTGCACATTCGGTAAGATTTAACATTGAATTTATTCTTTACCTTTGTATCCCTTAGCAACCTATCAAGATTGGGCAGGTGCGTCTACGAAGTTAATAAAAGATTGTTGAAAGGTTTATTATTTTTGTATGTTATTTATTTATGAAAATGATTTAATACTTCAATATTTTTAATAATGTTTTTATTTAAAAAAGAACTTTGAAATTTATATTTATTATTGGAAAAAAAAAAGTAGTTATAAAAACATACCCTATTTTTAAATGTGAAACAAAAATAATGACTTGATATAAGTTATTCTACATTTTTAGTAGTAGTAAATTAATTTGCTATTCTTATATTATTTCTGTTAATTTTTTTATATATTTAATGAAATGACAAATAGAAATTACATTAAATTATTCATTGAATAGAGTTTTATTTATATATAAAACTTTGCAAACTATGTATTTAAGCGTTTAATAAAATTGTCCTGCAAATTATTAAAGCATCTGATATTAATATAAGCGAATTTATTATATACATATGCTATTTTGTATTAATGTTTATCTATATTTAGTAAATAAGTATGACTATATAATGTTATAATATCAATAGGTTGGCTATATGAATTTTTATTTTATAATCAGGTATATATATATATATGTATTTGTACTTTCGGTATTATTTAAAAATCTATATAGATATAAAAATATACAGTATAACTATTCAAAAACTTAACCAAAATACCAAGACTTACTATAATTCCGCTATATTATAGTATTAAGTTGTTTTTACTATGTTCAAAAATCGATATACAGTATTTTGTGAAAGATAAATAAGACGTTAGATTTATACAATAAATGTATACATATATATTGCAGCACGAAATTCATATATTAATATCTCATTTATCTTTTTCACATGTATGTGGTCCTGTGCATTGGCTGTATAAGATGGATTGGATAGATGTGGGGGTTTGAAAGTCTGAGTTCAAGTTCCTTCTAATTAATTACATCAAATTTAGTATTCACAATATACACTTATTTAAATATTACATATACAGATTGTATTCTACCCATCCTTCTATATAATTAAAAGGACCTATTATGATCCTCTGTGTGACGGGTCAGATTGACTTACGGGCAACATGGGTATGACAATAATATTGGCATCAACAAGGGTTTGAACATCCCAGCCTCAGATTTTTCATGAAATGAATGGCTGGAGAAGATCAAAGCTTGTCCATTGAAATTTGAAGATTTGTTATCTTAATATAAACTGAGCACTGATTTTATATATGTTTGGGAGATAGTTATCTGGACCAAGTGATGAGTTTTGGTTCAGCACAAAATACATATATTGGAGATCATTTATCCTTTTCACATGTATGTGGTCATGTGCATCGTTTTTATAAGATCGACTGGATAGATGTAAAAGGTTTGAAAGTCTGAGTTATAATTGCATTAAGTTTAGTATAAAATAATATACATGTATTTAAATATTATATGTGTGTGTGTGTCTATATACATGTATTTAAATATTATATATGTGTGTGTCTATTTCTATATATTAAAATACTTATATCAATATTATTTTTTATATTTAGAAATAAATTATTTTTAAAGAATTGAACACATGAATTAATATAATCATTTCAAAATTTGCTTGCTTCTACAAAAAATTTTTTTTTTTTTACTTATCTGTATGGCGATGTTATTGAAGTTATTTATTAATTCTTTGAATTTATTTCATTTATACAGTTTTTAAATATAGATTTAATATTGAGTTTCCAGAATTCTTGATTATTTAAAACATTGCTTTATTAGTTGATATATTGTGCCAGCATAAGTCATCTTCATACATTTGGGCTTCATGGAAATGTGGCCATACAATATCAGTAATGAAGCCTATTACACCATTTTTACATACCTTGAAAATATCAATATTAGATTGCAACATGATCTTAACATTGCAAATATAATTCATTTGGCAAGCTCCCAGTATTGTTGATATCAGATGGGATGTTATAGCTTAAATTAATGTCAGTATTTTTTCTGACATTAACCAACTACTATTGTGCTATTATCTTGAATATTTCTGGATTTTTTAAATTCTGAAATGATTTATTATTACATTATTGTAATAATGGACTTTCTAATTTGTTGGACAGAACCTTTTCAGTGGAAAATTCTTCAGCTGCATCTTTGCTTACTTTATCTATAAGTATAACTAGATGTATATGATTTATTTCTTCAGCTCTTAAAGCATTCAATGTTCTCCAGTAATTCTATTAAAATGAATAAATGCCATAAGTATATTGTTGGTGCTGGTGCTGTGATCAGATTGAAAAAAAAAAACCTTATGGTTTAACTAATTATGAGATATAACTAAATAACTTATATGAAAGACTGTATATGAAAATATAAATTATACTATATTCATACATTATCATCAACAATATTCTGTCCCATGGATAGGTCCAGAGAGTAGTCACATCATCAATTCATTTTTTCATTTCATTCTCTTCTTTGCCCAGCTCTTCAATTCCATGTAATTCTTCCCATCTCTTATATCATCCAACAATGTCAATCTTTTTCATTCTTCTTGCTTCCTCTCATCATTCCTTCCAAAACATTGTTCATTAAACTATACATTTTCTTAATATATGTCCAATATAGTTTCTTTCCCCTTCTAATTTCCTCAATATTTTTTCACTAACTCTTTTCAAAACTTCTTCAGTTGTTATTTTATTCATCCAAATGATTTTTCCCATTCTTCTCCATGTCCACATTTCAAAGGCTTTCCTAATTTTATTATTCATTGTCCAGGTTTCACAAACATACACACATAGCATTACTTAATCTTTTAGAATTTAATTCTCTCTTCAAAGGTCCACCAAATATTTCTTTTTATCATAATAAATGCCTCCTTTGCCAATGCTATTCTTCTTTTAACTTCATCTTTACTTCTTCCATCCCCAGTCAACCAACCACTCAAATATCTAAATCCCTTTACCTGTTGAACTATGTTATCATGGATTCAAATTGCATTGTTTTTGCATTTCTCTCTTTCTCCCTATCCATAAACACTTAGCCTTATCAACATTAATCTTCATTCTATACATCCTTCCTTCAATTTATTCAACATATTCTGAAGCCAGTTTTCATCTTCAGCTATAAGAGCCATATCATCTGCAAATCTTATATTTTTTATTATTCTAAACATTTGCTCCTCCACAGTCTAACTAATTATTTTAACATGTCTTCTAAATAAACATTAAAAGTACAGGTGACATACTGCATCCTTGCCTAACTCCTCTCTATATATTCAGTTCCAGTCTAATTATTATCCTTTGCCCAGTATACATATTCCAAATCAATCTTTTCTCTTTCCAAAACACTCCTTTATTTTTTAAGCTGGTCACAAGTTTATTCTAGATTCCTCTATCAAATGGTTTTTCCTAATCACAAAACATATACCAATTCCATTATCTTTTTCAATATACCTCTCTGCAATTGTTTTAACAATACCATTAACATCTTTTCTACTTTTTCCTCTCTGAAAACCCAACTGTTCTTCTCCAGTATAATACTCTACCTTCCCATAAATTTTTTGACTTAAAATCCTCAATAAAATTTTAGAAGCATGAGATAACAAACTTATTGTCCTGTATTTTTCACATTAACAGCTTTTTTCTTTTTAGCAATTGGAATCATTCTAGTCCTTAAAAAAATCTTCAGGCCAAACTCCACTATTATATATCAAATTGCCAAGTCCAACTATTTCCTTCATAATTCAATTATTACTAATTTTCTTTTTTTTCGGAGCCAGTGTAATATCTAATAAAATGAAAATGCAGAAAATGTAATTTTTTTTAATATTTAGCTTTATTACTGCCTAGCATGCTTTCAATATATTTTTACTATATCATATTCATGGCACACCATGATATGATATAGTAAAAATATATTGAAAGCATGGTAGGCAGTAATAAAGCTAAATATTTTTAAAAAACTACCTTTTCTGTGAGTATTTTTATTTTACCAGATATTTCCTCCATAGTAAATTCTTCCATTTATTTCAAAGATTCTATAGGTATTGCATCAAATCTAACAGCCTTACCATTCTTCATTTGTGCAATTGACTTTATTACTTCATCTGGTAATATGTTCATACCACCTTTATCAGCAACTTCAATATCTTCTTCATATTTCAAATTCATAATTAATTGAATCATTTTCTTCTCTAAATAGACAATCATTGCTATTAGTTAATCTCTTTTCATTCTTATCTGCAATTTCACTTGCATGTTTTTTCTCCCAAGTGACATTTCTCATTCTATCAAATACCAGATTATATTCTTTTCACCTGTTGAAGCATTTCTATCTTTCTACATTCTTGTTCCAACCATTTTTCTTTTGCTAAATCTGTTTCTCTTCTTATCTCATTAATTTTTCTATACACACCTTTGCCTTTCTCAGTAGTGACATTATTCCATTTTCTTTATACTTTCATCTTTTCCAACATGCCTTCCATTATCCAAGATCTTTCTTTAACTGAATAGTGCCTATTTCATACATCAAATGCAAATAGTTATGCTCACATATTCATTGATAAGTATACTAAGATTTAGCTTTTAAATGTAATGGCAAGCAAAAATTGGTATTTGATCACTTTTATAAACAATTTAATTGGATATGTTCATTTTGGTTAACTAAAAAATATTTGATAGAATAAATGACATTTTACATCTGATTTTACATTAGCAATGATGATTAAACTAAATACTGTATATTACTTAATATTATTCATCAAAATTCTTTTAGAATACTGATTATATTTGTAGATATATCTTCTAACCTTAAAAATGCTGTTAAAAGATATAACTTTTTGAAAGATATAACTTTGATTTTATTTTGAGCTATGGCAAAGGCCATGTTATTGAATATCACATTCAGATGCTAATTTTAACCATCCTTCCACATTTCTACTAATTCTCTAATTATTGCTTTAGGTTTTATTTGTATAAAGCAGTGATACTGAGAATAATGGATACATATATTAATAACTTTTTCCTAATTAATCATAGTGAAAAACAATTATATATGCAAGAATGCGAATAAAATGAGAGTTGGCTAGTTTAATGAATCAACATTATAGATATTAGTGCAAGTAATATAAAATAAATCAATATAAACACACCACAGCTATAAGTATACATATTATAGTTTAACAATAATAATATATTTAATACTTATAATAAACTGCAGAAATACTTTCAGTTATTTTCTTAATCTGAATTTAAATGGTTTTCAATTGAAGAACATTAAGAAATTACCTAAAAATACTTGTGTGGTATTATTTTTATTACAATTTAATTACAATAATTATTCTATAATGGACATTTTATTTTATTTATGTAATTTTTATGCACACCCATGTGATATATACTTCAAATATTTATTCTTAATTAATTTCCTTATTGTCCACAATATTTGTGAAATTTTATACATTTAATTAGTGTCTTGGAATGTTAATATAAAAAATCAGATTCAATTTCAACATAAACTAATAATAAACTATGTTATATGTATAATAACAGTAACATAAACTTTAAAATTTAGAAATATTTTAAATTCCATATAAGTAGGCCTTTATAAATTGAAATGGTTCATTGTATATGATTTGTTATTATAGTTTTTTTACTTTTAAAAATTCATTATTGATTTCCAAACCACTTAATTTTCATAATAAATTCAGTTTTTCGATTTAACAGGGAAGTTATATTTGATTGGTTTGGAGGTTTTATGATTGCCTTGGTTGTTATTTTTCTTGATTATATATTTCCCTATTTGAGAATCTGCCCAGCAATCTTTAGCTTTTAAGGAAGAATAATTTAGTGATAATTTTACTGTTATATTTGATTTTTTTTTGTGTAGATAATATTGAAAGCAAATTACAGGATATCTCTTAATGCTAACTATATATAATAAAAAAAAAAGTTTTTATTTTCTTGTATAAATTTAGGTTGTTGTTTTGGATTAGTATTTTAGACTATTGTTTGCATAGTTATTGTTAAAATTGGCTCAGTTTTAAAACTTTACATAATGCCTACATAAATGATAACATTAATTACATAAATATGATTAAAAGATCAAATTTTCATTTTTGGTGACTTTAATGCACACTTTGATACAAATAATTCCAAAAATTGATGGAAGTAACAATATTGATAGTATAAATTCAAATGGTCTGTTGTTATTAAATTTTTTGTACATTACATGGATTAACTATTACAATCATTTGTAGTTCGAAAAATTTCTATAAAGGAACATGAAGCTATCCATGCTCAAAACAATGGCATTTAATTGATCACATTGTAGTTAGGAGTCAGTATTGGAAGAGAAATTCATATAACAGGAGCACTTACAAGTGCAAATTATTGGACAGATCATAGATTAATATACTCATAAGATGAAAATAATAGTTACATTAAAAATATCTCTTATTCTAATCATATTAACAAGAAAATTTGATATTTGTTCTTTAGAAGTATTTATTATATGTATTAAATTTCAACAGCTATTTCAGTGCTAAAATTGCTAATTTGGATTTTGAAGAGGTCATATTACTGTGAAATGTAATTCTCTTAAGGAGTATGTTATGAATGCAAGTAAAATCTATTTTTGGTTTCACTATAAAGAAGAATCATGACTGGTTTTCTGACAATGATTTACATGTGACATTTTCTGCTTGATTAAATAATAGATTAAATGTTAAACTTCAGAATAAATAGAAAGATTTAAAGGCAGAAGTTCTATACTTGGCAAGAAGATTTAAAAGTGATTGGTGGATTAAAAGTGCAAAAGAGATCATAGTCATTCTAGATTTTTTTTAATGCAATGAGATGAATATATGAACTTAAGAAATGGTATCATAATCCTATTAAACCCAGTAATGACACTTTTATATAATCAGAATGATATAAACATATTTTGATTATGTTTGAATAATTATATAAGAATTGAGATGATGACTTTTAATAATATATTCATTTTATCTACTCATTTAGATTTGGACAAAGAGATCCTGGTGAAGTCAAAATAATTTTTTGTAATCTTAAAAATTGAAAGACAATAGGTTTAGATGAAATATTGGAGAACTTCTAAAATTTGCCAATAATATGCTAGTTTCAAAAATATTGGGATTTTTTTTAGAAAAATATTGACTTATCAAGTTGTGCTGCCTAATTTTAAGAATGTTTTTATTGTTCCAATAGTGCAACAGTTATTATGCAATATCATAATTATCCATTACAGCAAAAATACTTTTAAGAATTTGGATGTTTCCAGTCACAGACAAATGTTTAGCAGACTCATTATAATTTTAGAGAATCAAAAAGCACTATTGATATGTTTTTTATTGCCAGAAAAATGCAGGAAAATGTGAGAATAAAACACGGATCAAAGTATTTGATTCAATTAATTGAACAGGTAATTAGTTGATTGTCCACTAAAGTTTGCAAATATTATACAACTTCTACATGATGAAGTAAGATGAAGTGTTATTACTATTGACAGAAAATTTTAGGCATTTAAAATGAAGTCTAATGTTAAAAAGAATGTGTAGTTGCTCCAATGTTGTTTTTAATTTTTATGCTAGTGGTTTCAGATCTTGGCTTAGTGAAACAGTGATTAAGATATGATACAGATTCTACCACTAATCTATGAATGCATAAAACATATGATTATTTTGGAAAATAGCTTTATTAAGAATGATGCACTTATTTTGGAAAATAGTTTTATAATTTGCTAGCTAAATGAATCTCAAAAGATTTATAGTTTGTCTTTTTTATTCTTCTTTTAAAACTCACCAAATTTAATCATTTATTAAGGCAAATGAATAATTTAATGAATCTGCAATATGTTAAAATGTCTTTTCAACAACAGCAACACAGAATGTACATCTATAGTCAAATAACAATTTGTTGAGAAATATTCCTATTGTAAATGAATGTGTGGCATCAGAATCGAAACATATTTGTAATAGCAGATAAATATTAAGTTTAATATTAGGTTGTCTTAAACATTACACTCCTAATTGGTTTATTATATTTAGGTAGATAAGTCCCCATTTTACAAAATATCAAATCTTTGCATACATTGAACATCAACTAAAGCAATGGCAAAAAGAAAATCTTATCATATTATTAAAAATGATGCTGCATTGATGAATTGATAAAAAGATTTTATCTGTAACATAAAATCCATTTATTTTCATGTCACAAACCGAATAAGGGATAATGCCAAAATCCAGAATGTGAGGCTCAGACATAAGCATTTAGGGTTTTTGAATATATATTGTGATTACATTAAATAAAGCATGGTGAAGTACATAGAAATATTATCATCTCCATAAGGATTGGGTTACTATTTGTCTTTTTTGTTCTTTAAGTTACTATCATAGTATAAGTTCTGCTGATTTTTGTCATCAGTGCATTTAATGGTATACCAACAAATTTGGATAGAACTCCATGTAATTTTTACAATCAACTGTAAGACTTAAATAATATAGTTGAAGTGATTAGTTGTGACCATTTAATTAAATTACACTTTAACTAGTTTCTCATTGATAACTTTTTGAAATAATCAGCTCACCATTAACATAAATCAACAAAGATATTTTGTCAAAGAATGATATGAATACACTAGGCATAACATTGGCATTCTTATAACAGAATCATTAATATACCTCACAAATAATGGTAGCAAAAAAGGAGTATTTTTAGCTATATCTTTATTAATTAGAAATGCTAGAAATATTCACATGATGTTTTTTTGTAGTTGTAGATCGGTTTGTGAATTGATTATGGCACATACAAGCTTATGATTTCAGATAAAAAAAGTGGATGATTTAACTTGTAAAGATTTGATAATTACTTGATCAAAACCTTTTGTAAAATTTATTTGTATTGCAATTAAATTATTTAACATTCTATTTTATTTAAGTAACTATTTCTTTTGAAATGACGTATTTGCTCCATTTGCACAATTAAAAGCTTTATTTTTAATTGAGGCTCAAACTTATTGATGAGAATTCTTGCAAATGTGTGAGCATATTCATAAATTTGTTGCTTGTATTCAACTTACTGTTATTATCTAAGTGATTAATAAGAAAATATTTTAATGATTTTTGTAGAATAGAAGTTACATTTGTAAAAATTAATGCAATTACTGATTTTAGTTTTGAAATAGAAACATTTATATTGTTCTGGATAATTAATATGGATAGTTGATGTAGGAACTTTTCTTGATACCAGTGAAAGCTTTTTAAATTGATCATTTAGTTATTGTATGTACTTTATAAAAATATTAAGATTTTAATTTTGTTCAATCAGTCATGATCCAATTATAAGTTGTGTGATAAAGTATTGTCTAAACAGAAAATAACTAATATAAAACATTAATATACTTCAAGATTGAATAGAATAGAGATTTGACTTAGTATGAATAATTAGTATTTTTGATATATCACCAATTTAAATTTGAGACTATTTGAATTTTTTTTTCTCTACATAAATGCAGAAGTTTTCAATCTTTAATGAGGGAGAAGAGATCATTAGCTTAAAATAACATCTGCAAAGAAAACAGATATGAAGATAATCTGGAATTTTCAAATTATAGTGGAAAAACAGATGATCAATAAGAGGTGGAAATACAAGCTAGTTGAGAATGAATATGAGATTTAAACTAGATATTGTGTGATTAATTGCATTAACATGTATTTTTAAAGTGAATTTTTTACAGATCCATTTGAAATTATCTAAGATAGTGCATGGTTTTAAAAGCTTAGAATATTAATAATATAGTTGTTAATTTGATAAAATGTCATTCTTGTTTTAGGGATGTGTGTGTATCTAGCACTCCATTCTGTTTTGAGTAGAATATAATATAAAAATAGATGCTTCAGATGAATGAAATATTATCTTCATATCTTTTAATTAAATTTGCTACTCTGTTGCTTAGATGGCTTAAAGTTTTGATTCATTTTAAAATAAAATTTGATCTCCGTTTTTATTAGTAAGTTACAATTTTTTTTTTTTTAAAAAAAAAGGTATTTATAAATTTGTGAATTAAGGATAGAAAAAAATAAATTTAACTAATATACATTATTCATAATGTTTATTGCACTTTATGTTTTGCCTTATTTATCTCCAGTTTTATTGGTGCTTATTTCATCTATGTAAATTTTGTTTTATATAGACTTCTAATATTGAACTGTGAAGAATAAAATAAAATGTGTTCTTTTTCAGGAGAGAATGGAATCAATTTGTTTGAAAATTATTGAACAATCACTACTATCTACTTAGAGGAAATTATAACTGCCTCAATTATTTACTGAGATAGATCTTTTTTTCCCTTTTTATCATACATTGTGGTCTCTTGCATATTTTCATTGTTTTTATCAATAAATATATAAAATATCCATTTACTTTGTGATGATACCAGAGACTTGAATCTTTGGTATTTACAATTTTTGTTTTTTCTCTTGCAATCACTTGAGACCAGAAGGATATTATTTATTTGGAGGGAGGCATGCCCACATATTGAGAAGTTGATAGTAAAATAGCTGAAAGCTATGTGACCACTATATAACAATGTAAGCAATCAAATTGCCTAGTTTTCAAATCCATGAATATGGGAATAAGTCAAATATTAATATAATATTGCTTATATTAGTCTTATTTTACATTAATTTTTAATGGAAATCAAAAGTTCTTGAATTTAATCAAATTGTTTTTAAAAATAGAAAACACTAGTAATTTATATCTAAGTGATGTTTATAATCTGTTCGTATTTTTGAGTTTTCACCTTTAAAATTATTTTTATTAAACACTTTATTTAATGTGGAAACTCTTGTTTTGTTTACATTAAATTTTGTAATCAGTTTTTAAAATGCTATCAAATGCATTGCCATCAAATTTTATACACTTGTTAAAAATTGATAACAATGCAATATGATAATGAAATTGTTTGTCCAGCCTAGCACTATTAATGGTGTGAATTTTAAACATGTTATCAATTCATTAAGTTTTCAGCTGGTGGTCTTTTTTTTTTTTTAAAAAAGCTTACATTATTAAGCATTTTGGTAAATTAAAATATTAAAAAAAACAAATCTTAATTTTTATTGATTATAAAAGTTTCTGTTTTTATTGTAAAAGATTCTTTTTAAAAAATAAAACAATATTGGAATATATTTTTAATGCATGTGAATTTCCTTTTTAATATTATATGGATTGTAACATATTCTTTGTTTTAAAATTTGAGTAGGAATAATTCTAAAAAAATCTGTATATTAAAAAGTAAAAAAATAATATTTATATAAAATATTTCATAACACTTTTATTTAATGTACACTAAGCAAACTTTTAAAATTGAATATGATTCATTACAAAAAATATCTGAATACTGAATATTTAAAAATATAAACACTTTTATTTATTGTGATTTAAAAAAAAAAAAAACAATATAATAATTGTTTTTTTTTTACCACAATTTGGGTTTTTATATTCAACTTGAAAAAAAGTGTGGGGCATCCAGAAATTAATTAATTCATGCACTAGTTAAATTAGTAATTGAACTAATTAATTTCTGGATACCCCACACTTTTATTTCAAGTTAAATATAAAAACCCAAATTGTGGTTGAAGAAAACAATTATTTTTGACTTTAATGCACAATAAATTGCAACATTTATTGTAAAGAAGATAACAAACTTCCAGTCATGCACTTTCACAAATTTACATACACTCATCTGTGAAAAGCATAAATAGTCCATTTATACTTAAAGCTTATCATCGTATAAGCTAAACTTTGCTCACATGCTGAGATCAGGGCTTTAAGCTGTTGTGTGCATGAATTATAATTTAAATGAATTGAAAAAATTTATTCATTCTGTAGCAGGAGAGAAATAAAATCTCATTTTTAACTACCTGCTACAAAATGAATAAGTTTGTACAATTGTTTAAGTTATAATTTAGGCATACAATAGGTTAAAGACCTGATTTCTGCATGATGAGCAAAGGTTGGCATATATCACTTTTGCTTTTTTAAAACTGATGCTCATCAGTGAGTGTGTAAATTCGTAAAAAATACATGACTAGAGATTTGTTACCTTCTTTCTATTATATAAGTAGTCAGAGCTATATAAATAGACTATTTATTACAGTAAAATTCCAAAGCACTTTTTATAAAATATTTTTTGTGGATTTTTTTTTAAATGTCACATTTATTTTCAAAGAAGTCTCAGATTATAATATAAAATTAACAATCTATAATGCACTGGTTATTTTC
Source organism: Epiperipatus broadwayi (assembly GCA_028023455.1). Taxonomy (NCBI): domain Eukaryota; kingdom Metazoa; phylum Onychophora; class Udeonychophora; order Euonychophora; family Peripatidae; genus Epiperipatus; species Epiperipatus broadwayi. Next base: position 9,460,654 of record JAQFVV010006205.1, on the reverse strand, counting down.
ATGTCTGTGATTGTAAATAATCAATATAAAATGATTTTACAAACAAAAATTCTGTCAAAGAAATGAAGTATTGGAAAAATCAACATGTAAAATTTTCCAGCAAAATTAAAGGCATGAGTAATTGTTTATATTACAAAGATAATCAATGTCTTTTTCTATTTGTAAATAAAAGATTTTTTTCTAGGAAATAACTAAGGCAATCAGAAAATTTTAAAATAGATTATAGTGATAAACAATAATTGAATGGTATTATTGCTCAGGGGTTAAGAGATCCAATTAAAGTTGGAGTCATTTTTATGGAGCTTTAGAGTTTACCATTGCATTAAATAATGCAGGAAATTATTCAGTGACAGACAGTGATTTTTTAATTGTTTTTTAGTCAAATCAACTTCTTCACTCTAATTAGTTTTGTATTAATTTATGACTATTAATCATCTTTTTTCAATATATGTTTAGCCAACTATCCAGACTACTAAACTCTACATCCATAGATTAACTTTAGTAGTAATTTTCTTATACATATGTGTGGGAGGTTTGTATTAGTATTGGTGATGAACAAAGATTATTTACTATTAATCTTATTAATGTATAAAATGAATTTTGAAATTTAATAGATTTTCTTTTTTTGATAACATTAAATTTACTTTTAAAAGCATTTCTTGAAAATGCATTTTAAAAGTTTCCATTAAGAAAATCTAATTCTTTTAAAGAGATTTGATTTTTGTGAATATACCTTTTATGTAACGATCCATATTTTTTAAGTCTTTTTTTACATTTTATTTGGGAGAATTTTTAGGTTGATGCTTTACTACTGGGCAATATTAAACATAGAAATATGAATACTGTCATGCTAATACAACCCAAAAATTCACATTGTTATTATAGTTATTGCAATATAATGTATCCATTTCTTAAACTATTTTTTTTTTACTTATTTGAGAATTTAATTAAAATTTTTTGCTTATGCCTTAGGTTATTTAACTTCACTAATAGTTTTAAAACATATTCAAAGTCAAATAGCAGTATAGATAAATGAATAAACAGTTATTAACATTTAGTCTATAAATAAACTGCTTGTGTGTATCAATTTTTTGTACATGCTCAGTAGATAATTATAATCCATTGCCGTGTGTTGTTTCTCTAACACCAATTTTAGTATGACTGCAATATATACATATATATTATGAATGATGAACCTAAACTTTTGGCAGTTATCATATCTACAGTATGTAGACAATCCGCTGCTAATGTATAATGCAAAACATACTTGTAATTATTACCACTTCCTTACATACACATGCACACCGAATAAGTTCTTAGCATTTTATTTTTATAAGAGTTCATTTTTGCATAATTATTTCTCATTAGCATAAATGATTTTTAATATACGTTTAAATGTGTGATTGGCATATATAGATTTTCTAGAGTAGCATAATAATGAGATATATTATTCATATACTGATTGCACGTATTTACATGATTAAATAATAAAGTTTATTTATATTTGCGCGTGTATTATACACATATTTAGTTCCCTACTACCCCTACTCTAGAAATACTATTACTATTCACACACACACAATTCTTTAATTTTTCAGGTTTCTGCATACGCATGCTCTTCTAGAAAAAGTCTCTCTTCCTTTTCTTGTGACATTATAATCCCTTCTTGTTGGATTGCGCTCGATATAGCACAATCTTCCACTGATTTAATAGTTTGATCCTTGGTTGGATCATTGGTTCTGGCTTGAACTATTTCCACAGTTTAGTTCTTCACAATAAAATTTTCATCATCATTGTAATACTATTTACATCTAGAGTCCTATCTTCATGATTCCGTAAATGATTTATATTTCTCCTACACTTTTTCCCCTTTAAATGATTTATATTTCTCCTAAATTTTTTTCCGTTATACAATTGTATTAGTCTTATTTGCCTAAATAAAATTTTCAATATTTTTTTTTGGTAGTTATTTATTTTTTAAAGTATCACGTATTCAAACACTTTCTCCAACTTGAAAATTTCCATAAGCCACAGAATCAGTTAAATTTTCATTTGTAGTTGGCAAGAATTTAGAAAGATGAGTACAGAATTTTCTACACATTAGCAATTTAGTTGGGCATATGTTATTAATAACTTTATATGGAGTAAAGTGCAGGAAAAACATTGCATCTAATAATGCTTCCATAATATCCTTGTGGCCGGTTTATTCAATATAGATATTAATTGTTAAATTGCATTCTCTGCAAGATCATTAGATTTAGGATACAGTAGTGTAAGTACTTGGTTATTATCTTAGCTGTAAGAAAATCCTTAAATTGCTATGATGCAAAACTGGTCCTATTATCATTCACTATGGTCTCAGGGTAACCGTAATTTGGAAAGATTTCAGTGCTCTAATAGTGCTCACTGCATTAATGTTTTTGATAATTTTATATTCTAATCATTGTGAATATGAATTCATAACTATTAAGAATATGTAAGTATTCATTGGTTGAGTGGGTTTAGTCCAAGATTTTAGCTTTTGTTGATACTTATTAGTATCAGGTGGTCATGATAAAGCATTTGCATGTCCAATCTCCTTTCCAGGCTTCTATAATAGTTCATAATCATGTCACTAACACATTTATCCAGTTCAGTGTACATTGGATTATATATTCTGGAATTTTTTTTATCATATCTGAATATTTCCAGAAATGGACAACAATCAGTACAAATTCAAAATTTTCTGCCATAAATGTATTGATAAAACTTCTTGTTGAGTTGATTATAATTTTTCTCAGCTGTTGATAATATTCTTGAAGCAAAGGTATAGCATGTTCTCCACATCAATGGTGGGAAATCATGGCACCAATTCCACATTTTGATGCATCTTTTGAAATTATTATATCCAGGTCACTAATGTATGAGAATTGCTTTGATGTAGGTCTTTAACTTTCTGCAAGGTTATATCTTGTCATTCTGGCCATTTCCATCATTGTGGATTTTTGTGAGAAGAAGCATTTTACTGCTGGAGAAATGAAAGCTAGTATAAAAAGGAATATGCAATGATTGTATTGTTTTATAGGCTACTATCATAAAAATGAAAAATAAGCAACATCATGAAGCCTGTATCAAGATGCAATATAGGTTTGACAATAAAGATATTAAAATAAGGTTCTAGATTTACAATATGCTAATGATTATACTATTGTTTGCTAATTCAAACAATGGTCTGTATATCATTTTTAATATTTTTAAACCATATGAGACTTTCCTTTTAGATAGCTCTCAAAAAAGTTCAATATGCCAAAAAATGCCTGCAAATTTTTTACATTCTTAGGTCACTCAGTATTTTTTATTGCTTTTATTTTTATCTAACATTGCCAGTTCATGCTCAGATTCAGTGTCAATCAATATGTTTTCTAAATACGGGATGAAGCCTTCCTTACGTTGAAGTAAATTATTCATTTTAGCTTGGAAGATATTAGATGCAACTGTAGTGTGATACAGTAACTTATTACATTTATAAAGTCCCAAATATAATTCCAACATTCTATCAGAGTTGGGGATTTGCAAAAGACAAGTTTTTTTACAATGATGCTAGCAATTCATGTACTTCTAGAAATAGGATTGGCTTCTTTATTGATAAAATTATTTAGCATAACATGGTAGTCTTCACTTATGCAGAGACTTCCATCTAGCTTTATAATAACTATTATTGGAATAGTCTAGGATGAATCTTCTACCAGTGTTAATACGCTTTTATGAACCATTCCATTGAGTTTTTTTCCACTTTCTCTTTTAATGTGAATGGAATTTTATGTGACTTGCTTGATTGAATGTCCATTATTAGTTCAATGTTGATTGGTCATGTTGATAACTACTGTTTACTCTCTTGGTAATGTTTAAGTGGATTCCTAAAGAATGAAACTAGTTTCTCCCTAATAATGGAATAATCTTTATTTATGATATGCAGTGATAAAAATTTAACTGTAGGATTTAATTTTAGAAATACAATCACTTCTCTGCACATCTCTATCTTAATCAATTTTTATAAGTGACATCTTACATTTATCACTATTATTCACCCAGTCTTTATATGATAATAATGACACCCTTCTTCCGCTGTCAGTTTCCATGGAAATTTTCTGCTCATATATATTCCTGTCCATCAAAATATCATCATTATTAACATCATTTAATTTCTTTATAATTACTTCTTACTCTCCCAGATTTATAGTCCACCATTATTTTTGTTTTAACATTCTTGTCTTTATTGCAGCAGATACTTGCTAAATGCTCTATTATTTTACAAACACTGCATTTTTCTCTTCTAAATATGAAGTTTTTCTTGAAGTAGTCATTTTTTCCACAGTAGTAACATGTCAAAATACTTTTTATACTCTTACAGTCTGATCTATCTATATCTGTTTTTTTTATTACAATAGGGTATTTATTGATTTTTAGGCCATAAGCACAATCCTTTGCTAATATCCTCAGTGCTATATAACCCTGATATTTGTCACAAAATAGTTGCTTTCTATTCCTCAATCTCAGTTGTGCCATTCATTTAGTTATTGCAGATGTGAAATAATTTTTTAAATTTTCCTTCAACTCCTGACACAGAATTCTTTTGGGAGTCTTAGAGTCACAGAGTTGAATTGTCAATTTCATTACATCTTTCCTGTGAATCACAAAAGCATATACACATTTATTTTATTTTGAATTTTATTTATGAGCATATAATTTTTAATATGATCACATAACTCTTTCAAGACATGGTATTATCCATATTAAATTTACGAATGGTTCTGCTTAAAAACACAATTTTTCTTGTTTGTCAGAACAGCTATTTGTAGATTGATTTCTATCAATCCCAAAGTGATTTATATTAACAGTATTTTTCTATGTTTTACTGGATTTTTTTTTCACTTGTCAACTGTGCTATAATGCTATGTATATACAGGTTTCACAAACTGAAACTGCACCATTCTGCTATGTCCTTAGAATATTATTATCTCTATACCAGTCAGAAAAGTGGTAATTTTAAATATTCTAATTTGAAATAACAAAACAAATTTATTCAAATAACAAAATAAAAAAAGAGATAAAGAGTAATTAATAATTAGGAATTTCATTAGAAATCACTAATGTCTACAAATAAGCTTTTGCTTATGTCTCAATTTTTACATAGGCATAGTAGATAATTATAATCCATTGCCTTGTGTCTTAAATGAAGAAAGTTTTTCCAAGAACCAATTGTAGTATCACTGCAGTATATACATATATGTTGTGAATGACGAACCTAATTGGCAGTTATCATACCAATAGTATGCAAAACTTACTCCCAATTATTATCACTTCCTGGTATCCACACATGGAATAAGTCTTATCATTTTTATTTATAAGAGTTTCATTTTTCCATAATTATTTCTCATTAACTGAAATGATTTTAAATATACATTTAAATGTATGATTGGCATATATAGATTTTCTAGAATAGCATAATAATGAGATATATTCATATTTTCTAGAATAGCATAATAATAATATATTAGTCATATATAGTCTGAACATATTTACATGATTAAATTATAAACTTTATTTATATATATAAACTTTATTTATATTTGTATAATATCTACATGCACAGATAGCTCAAAAAGTGTTAAAATCAAGATGTTTCTCAGATTCTGTACATGGTGCTATTGATTTTACAAGTATAAAAGTACAATTTAATTATATTGGGAATGTGAAGCACATATTCATTGGATTGATGAAATGAGCTTTTGTTTTCAAGGGAAAGATTAGATCAAAGATTCTTTAAAGAGATGCAATTTTGAAAACTTTCATTGTAAGAATATGATTGATAATGGAATACAATGGATAATCACAATTAGATATGAGAGTAAATTCTTAAAAAAAATTGTAGTTTACTGCAGAAATTTAATCTTGCATTGGTGGTCCAGAGGTCAGCGCGATTGCCTTGCACTAGCTGGCAGTTGCCCGGGTTGCGGGTTCGCGTCCCTGCCGATGTTATGACACTTAAAAAAAAAAAAAAAAAAAAAAATGTCAAGTAAACATTAATGAACCAACGTGATATATTTTAACATATTGGATTGATGGTTTGCATAATAAATCCAACTTTAACTTATTAGTATTTATCTTTTTATCCTTTTCTTCTGGAATTAAGAGAATGATTATATTTGTTAATGATGATATGCATGTGATGGAAAATATAATTTTACGCAGTAATTTTGGTTGACATATTAAACAGAATATTTGAATAAAATAATTATTTTAAAGAATAATAAATTAAGTTAAATTATAGTAATTATATATTATTTTTAAGATTTTTAAAAATAGCCGCTATTTAATGGAAATACTGAATAAATTTAATGTAATATAATAAAAATCTATCAAAATAAAACTGTCAAAGTAATTTGTTTTTGAGATCAATTATAAATAATACTTCAAATAATATTAATAATTCGATGTAAATATAATGTGACGATAATTGTCTTCTCTATTCTTTATTAAAATTATTTTTATAATTATAAATTATTATATTTTAAATATAAAATTAATAACTTATTTCTCATTTGGAAATTGAATTATATATTTTTAATAAATAAGTATTTATTAAAGGTAATATTGCTTCATTCTCGATATTATTGGAAAATATTTTCTCCATGTAGGAAGTAGCATTAGTATTAAATTTGATTTATTACATTTCAGTGACAGTAATTGTAATTTTTTTTTTTTTATAATTACTTATAAATTTTATATACCTAAACAAAATAGTTATTAACTTTGTAAATAATCATCGTTATTATTATTTTCTTAAGAAAAGTTTGAAATAATAGCTTTAAGTGTATACAAAAGAATTGTATTTGTACAGTGTAGTTAAACTTTTTTTTTTTTTAATATCATAAGGCTTGGTGTTTTCAATGATAGAAAAAGTTTTTAGTTAAACGTTCCGCTTGCATTATACTTATGCTAGAAAAATTTCCTAACAGTGAGATCTGACTAATGAAAATTGATATGTGAATTTATTTTAAACTTTTTTTATATGTAGAGTTTAGTGTCAATAATATACATATATTTTGTGCCCTAGTTTTAACAAAACTATTTTGACAGAAATAATAATCCAAAAACCAACCATAATTAGTATAGGATTAGAGAGCTTATGAGTGGACAGCGCTGCTTTTTAAGAAACCAGGGATGAAAATTATGAATCATTTAAGAAAAAGAATTTAACTTTTTATATTTTATTTAAAAAACTTATGAAATTAGTAGAAATTTAGATTTGATCAATCATGCAATCCATTGGCATAATTATATCAGCTTCAGAGCACATCAAACCTGATTCTTTGTAATAGTTCTGAGTTTATTAATTTTGTACTAACAACATCTGCAGATTATGTGTTGTGATGTATTTATTCTAAGTTCTTTTCAAGAAGAAAATAAATACATACTTTAAAAATTTTATACAAACAATGAATTTAAGTACTAATGTTCCTTACATCTCTAAGTCACATTCTTGTTATGTTAAATGAAAATGGCCAAAGATTTCTAAAATAGTATTTGTATAATTTATATCTTTTTCAATATCAGTAATATCCATAACATATCTTGATACTATTTTGGCACATGGAGTAGTAAAACATTTTAAGTATGTGCATACATATTCACACATAAACACATTATCCATGTGAAAAGTAAAACTAATGCATTGTAAATAAAATCCGTAATACTTTGAAAGCAATTTTATATGATTTTGCAATAATTTTGGTCAAAGGCCTAATTAAGAAAATATAGCAATATTAAATGAAGTAAGATTTTTTAAAAAACTGTTATATTTTTACAAAATTTTAGGGTCACTTTTTATATTTGATATTTGATATCTATATTGTAGAATGAATTCAGGACAAATACGTGCTCTAAGAATTCAGAGTGTTATTGACTTAGGAATACTAAAGCAATGCATAAAAATATGTGACATTTTAGTTCTCAAAAATTTCATGGAAATTTTTTTGTTAGAAAAGAAGTTTAAACATCCAAAGTTATAATCTGTGAACCAGAAAGTTATCTAGATAATTTGTACATAATTTTTCTCAGATGTTTGCATTATTTATAGAACTAAGAGAAGAAACTTTATGATGCTATTGATAAGTGTTTAAAAGGCAAATAAAATAACAGGCAAATGTAAACATTTTTTTCTAAAATTCAACAGAAGAATAAAGTTTCTTCTGCCACACCTTTCTGCATCAATAATGCTGAGATGCAAGTTGAAAAGAGATTATTTAATCATTGACGTGATTTTTATAGTTAGGCAATCTCAATAAAAATATAGTTAATGGAGCAAAAACAATAATCACTGACTTTTCAGAGTGCTAAAAAGTTTTGGATATCCACTAAAAGTGCTTTAGCTGATCAAGTTCTTTTTTATGAAAATCAGAAGACAGCAACTATGCTTTCATCTTTTTTGAAATTTACTTTACTGCTATTTTGAACCATATCTTTAAAATCTGAATGGATTATCTTCAACTGATACAATGTAAGCTAAACTATGCACACCTTAAGTTTTAATAAGAGATTTTTTTTGCTAGTGATACAATTGTTATGAAGCTAATTCATTGTTTTTTTACATTGTTTGTAAGACATGTCTTCTGATATCTGTTAAAAAACTATGTAAATGGTTGAGAAATCATGATCAGGAATTTATAATAAACTTTTTTTTTTCAAACAGATGTATAGTATTTACCAGTAGAATATCCAGTATCAAAGAAACTATCCTTAGAGTATATATATTGTTATTCTAAATACTGTCAGTTAACTTTCCAAGAAGTTGTTTTTAGAGATTATTTTAGTTTAACTTTTAATACTTGAGAAAAAAATAATGTTACTTTTAATAATATAGAGTAGAATTGTGTTTCAGTCTATTGGTGCATAAAGTTTTTTTTTTTTTTTTAGTTTATGAGATGCATCTTTGTTGTTTAAATAAAGCATTGAGCTTACTATTCTTGGGATAAGACACCAGTCTTTGAAAAACATTTTGATTATGAGACTTATAAAAAAGAAGAATCTCTTTTGCAAATCAAAGCAATGTCATCAGTATAAATTATTTTTCAGCATTCTGTCCTAGAAGATTATAGATAAATATTAAATTAAGTTGGTAAAAGAATTTGATCTATGAGAGATCATTCTGAAAAAATTTGAATTTGCTTTGATTAAAGAGTTGCTTGAATTTGTCTATTGGAGAAAATTTTATCAAATAAATTGTTTTCTGCATTTAAGAATTTTAGAGACTTTTGAAAGAAGACTCTAATTTTCAAATTTATCATAAATAAAGTTAAGTTAGTACCAGTTTTTATTTTATTATAAAATCATCTTGGCTTAAATAAAGCCTATTCTAAAGAAAAAAGATGGTTCTCTAATATTGATATAACTTTTATTAAGATTATTATTTCGAAGTGTTTGTGTGGATGACATTATAGTTATATCGGATGATAGTTTTTTGGATCAGTTAGATTTCTTTGGTTGAATGCTACTATATTTTTGGCTTTCATTGCACATTTTTGGAATAGTGTTTATATGAATAATGTTGATGAATAGTTTTGATAATCACATTTTGATTTTATCTTCTAATTTTTTTAAAAGCCCTGGAAGTATATTATTTACATCTGGAATCTGTTTTTAAGATAATCAATGTCAAGTTAAAATTTACCAATATTTACTTATTTTATTTGATCAAAATTAGATGATTATTTTGAAAAAGAAGCTTGTAGTTTTGTATTATAACGTTTTTTTAAAATTCTTTCAATCATGGATTTAGAAATACGACCTTTAAAGACTGAAAATCTTATTGGAAATTACAGAGGTGTAATTTTTTTTTAGTTGTTGCTACATCAGTCCAAATTATGTAAAAGTGATTAAGTCTTTCAATTGGATTTTTTATTTTTCAGCATCATCAAAAAATTTTATAAGTAATTTCTAAATCTTTAATAACCAAATATTGATTTTAAAAAGCATTACTAATTTTTATTCTAATTTGGAATAAATTGCTTTTGGTATCTTTAAGGGATGGACCTTTTATAGTTATGCATTTTTTAAATCCAGCACAGAAAGTGGGGATAGGTAGAATTTTATTGTTTCTTTCAAGATATTCAGTATATTAACTTAAGTTAGCCTTTCTTAAATTACATTTTAGTTGGGTTTCAACTATGAAAATGTATTTAACATTGTGAGAAATGATCCATTATTAATATTTCAGCAAATCATGGTGAATCATTTGTTCTTGAAACAAAACATAAATCATAGGTTGTCTCTGTATCTTATTTACCTTACTTGGCATGTTGTTTAAAAGCTATTCACTCTAAAATTTAAGAATTTATTTTATTCTCAGTTGCATATTACCAAAGGCTATTGTGAGATTTGAAATTTATAAATATGGAATGTGTAGATAGTAAAAGAAGAGGAGAGTAGAACCAGTTTATATTAGCAGATTTGTAATCACTTCATACATAAAGATTATTTATTTGAATAATTATTGCAATCATTTTAACTATCTTCAATAGAAATTTTTTCTTTGCTAGATGGCTTAAAACAAAATGACCAATGTATTTATGTTTAATATGCATTCTGACAAAAATATTTATGAATCCATAGAGTTTAGGAAGTTACATATAGAAATGATTTGTCTTTTGAGAGGATCTCCATTCTTAATTTTAATATATTCTGTGATATGTAGTCAAAATAATTTTGTTGTAATTCTTAGATGAAGATTTCACTGTAGAAAATATACACAACACTTGCATTGTTCTGAAGGTTTTCAGTATTAGGTAGGCATTCTAATTTTAGAGTTTAGGATTATCCCTTCTATAGTTCTGGCATAGCTATGCCCCATAATAATGGAGTTTAGATTAATAATTTTTTTTTAAACCATCACCATTGATATTAATAAAAAATTATTAATAATAAACTCTTCTCTTTAAAAATATGGTTCCAAATGATCTTTCTTATATGCCCCATAATAATGGAGTTTAGATTAATAATTTTTTTTTAAACCATCACCATTGATATTAATAAAAAATTATTAATAATAAACTCTTCTCTTTAAAAATATGGTTCCAAATGATCTTTCTTATATAAAAAAATCTATTAGAATTCTTTTCTTCCTTTTTCGTATATACACCTGAGTCTCTTTTTATGTGGTAGATAGGTTCCACAGAAAACCCACATTAAAAAAATTGCACAAAAATAGACTTAACTTACATTGAATAATGTGGGATAAGTTCCAAAATTTTCAAAAATCGTATAAAAGGAAAGCAATAACATAAAATTACATTAAAATTTGCATAAAAAAAAAATAAAGAAATAAACTATGACTAATAAAAAATTTCAAATATTTGAAAAAAATTGATAGAAGACAAACTTTTTTTACTTTTTTTTATTAACTATTTAATTTTATTCAAAACAATATGTTTTTATTTGTAATTTATTTTACATTTTTTCAAACATATTTTAATCATTATCGCTATATGCGTTTCATTTGTGAACTAGTAAGACATCAGATTAGTTGCAAGAGGAAATACAATTAGCGCCAACTTCAGTCTCATGCTGTGTTAATGGTTTTCTGTCAACAATATAATTGGTAATTAAACTTTGAGATAATGATTTTACTAATTGTTTATGAAGCTCACGATATCCAGACTGCTATGTCTAGCTGTTAGAGAATGCACTTCCAGGAGTGCAACTAATATATATATAGCATGCTTGGGTTAATAATGATGTTAAATTTTTTTTAAACACACATATACATGGAGAAACTTTTAGACAGAAAAAAGTTACAAGTAAAAATATTTAAAAACTTTTAAAGATAACTTTTTAAGTAAAAATTAAAAGTTCTTAAATATTTTTACTTGTAACTTTTTTCTGTCTAAAAGTTTCTCCATGTATATATGTGTATAAAAGAAAATATAAACATATACAGACATACAATTATTTAGCTCTTTTTGGAATTTAGTTCATAATTCATGTCATTAACAATTAAAATGATTTTCCAATTGATTAGAAAGTTGAAGAGTTTCTCGAATCATTTTTGCTGTGAAATGAACAGGTTCCACTTCTGTTTCATTATCTTTTTTTAAATCTTCTACCATATCTAAATTTATTGCCAAACCTTTTTCCATCAGGAATTTAAAGTATGTAAAATTTAATGCATGCATATAAAACGGAGAAACACAATTTTAAGTGAAATATGAACTTTTTTATTGCATAAAAGAAAACTGCATAAAAAGATATTAAGAAGAAACATGAACCACATAACTTCAAAATTGCATTAAAAAAATCTGCACAAAAAGAGACCTGGGTGTGTATATATTTGTATTGGAATATATATATGCCAATAAACATCACATGACCACCTCTCATGTTTGTATATAGCTGTTGTTAAAACAGGCAAAACTCACTATATATATTTTGCCACACACAGCAAGCTAGAGTAATCAATGGATGTCAGAAGGCTGTGCATAAAATCCCCATCTAGTGCCTACTCATCCAACATCCCCAGACTAGTTTCTGGTTTATGGCCTTTGTCAGTGAGGAGCCTTGGATCTGAGAGCACTGCACATAGATCTTAGAATCTAATCCAATCCTCCAGCAACCACCTTTTATCTCCATTTAACTACAAAATGTATGGGTACTGAACTGGGTTCAGACCCATATGACTATATAAGCTAATGGGCTTGGATTGAAAACATTAAAGTGTTTTCAGTTTAAGACTTATAGTTTTTAGTTAAATGGAGATAAAAGGTGGTTGCTGGAGGGTAGCATTAGATCCTAAGATCTATGTGCAGTGCTCTCAGATCTAAGGCTCCTCGCTGACGAAGGCCATAAGCCAGAAACTAGTCTAGGGATGTTGGATGAGTAGGCACTAGATGGGGATTTTATGCACAGCCTTCTGACATCCATTGATTACTCTAGCTTGCTGTGTGTGGCAAAATATATATAGTGAGTTTTGCCTGTTTTAATATATATATATGCGTAATATATTGGAGTATATATGGATTCATGTAAATAAATAAAGTTTTTAAAAAGAAAAAGGAAGAAAGTAATTCTATTAAATTTTTTATATACAAAAGATTAATAATTTTTGTTGTATGATTCTCATAATATGCTGTCTTTTTTTTTTTAAAAAAAAAGATTAAACTTTACTCAGTATAAAATGTTTTACAAGGTAAACATTGATTTAGAAAGTGTAATATGGAGATTTAAAATAATACATTGTATTTTTGTCCATGATGTTTCCAAAATTGACCAACTTGTGAAGATTCAAAGCATTAGTCCATGAGATGATTAACTATTAATAATAAACCTATGTTACAATTAGAAATTATTCATAAAGTCTAGAGTTCAAATATGAATAGCATTTTAAGAGTATGATATTGAGAAATTCAATTTACAATATGCTGTCTTTAACTAGAATTTCGGTAGATGAAGTCTTGTTTCTACGTCAATCCTCCTCTTCATAATAAAATAAACACACAATGGGAATTACAGTGACTTTTTAGTAGGCTTTCTAAAAGTTGACACTTATATTCATATACTTAAGGTAGAAGAAAAAGTAAAAAAAACTGTCACTTGTGTTACTTTTAAAAATTAATCTTGTCACTTGACATTCATAAAGCAAGTAATTCACCGAAAATATTATAATTCTATTCATACAATATTCTCTGCAGAAGTTTAAGATCAATGAAGAATAGCAGAAGAATGTTTGATGGGAAAAAAAGATTGAAAACAAAATCATTTGTAAAGTGTCTTTGTAGATTTTTTTAATTATATACTTCTGAACTTCATATGAAAAAACTTTTCATCCCATACTTGATATTTTGCTCATGATTTATAAACCATAGAGTTGTTTGATTCATAATATAATTAAACAGATAAACAAAACTATTAAAAAGTGCAGATAACCCATAATAAAGTTTTGTATTTTTTAATGGTTTAAATCTTGTAGATCTAAATTTTCTTTATGTTATATCAAATTCTTTTAGTCTGTAGATCCTCATAATAGTTATGAAGTCCATATATATACGATATAGTGAAAATATTTTTTTGTTTATATTGATCATATACATGGAATGAATAAATTAATATTTTTACACAATCATTATATAAAGAGTAAAAGAATATTAACAAATAAATATATTATGCTGTTAGAAAATATAAATATTTATTAATTACAATATAAATACATTAGTATACATGAAATAAATATTTAATAATTCAGATAAGTTAATACAAATATATAAATATGTATAAATGTGAATGAGCATTCATCAACATGCATTACTTAGCTTATTAAATTTTCTCTGAGAGTATAAGACCAAAAAAAAAAAACCATAGTTTTCTTCTCAGATGCCAAATAGTTCTTAGTTCAGACATTAGATGAAGCTTATTAAAGGCAGAATAAATATATGCATATAAATACCCACTCTCTTTTTATATTTTTAATAGTAATAAACAAAAATAAATTTTTACCTTCATATTTTGAAGGTTGTAAAGTTTTTAGCCAAAGAAGTGATTGCTGATTGAGACAGAAAATGCTAAGGAATACCAAGTTTTAAACCTAGATTATCAATTAAAAACTGTAGATCACTTTCTAGTGAGGGAAAATTACATGAAGTGGATGAAATTGTTAATATTAAATAGGATTTTGTCTCACTTTTTTAAGTTTAAAGAAAAACTGAAGAGATAATTGTTTTGAAAATTGGTCATGTATTTTGCTATAAAAACACAAAACGGAAATGTCTTATTATAAATAAAAGATATAAGAACAGCATTGTGGAAATTAACCCTTCAAAAGATATTAACAAAATTGCTAAGAATAATTTTTATTTTTTATTATTATATAATTCTTGGAATAATCATTCTATGCACTTAATGATGTCATTTCACAATTATATTTTTTTGTCATGATTAAAAGAGTCTCCTTCTTTCTTAAATTGAATATTTAATAGTCAATTATGCTTTTTTTTTGTTCTGGCTATCTGGGTAGAAATTTTTAATAGAATATAATTTCTTATTGATATCATTTAATACTGAGACACTAATTAAATTATTTGGAAAGTCTAGCTTAAATTCACAGGCATATTTGTGAATGCTAGAAATATCAAAATATATGGATAATGTCTTCCTTAATAATTGCTTTTTATTTTCTAATATTCCATTACCATACACTTTTTACCTTCCAAATTGATTTACAAAATGCACTTTCAATTGTCTTTCAACTCTAGCATTTAAATCTCCTACGGCAATTTTAAAATGTCATTTGACCTGTTTAAACTTTTCTGTATGTACCACTTAATCAGAATGAGAACTTGTTAAGAAAATCTGACTTACCTGCATTTACAATCCTCCAATAAGTTCAATAATTAATCTTACTATTAACACTTCCAATGTTTGAAGAAAAGTTGAAGGATATAAAAACTTCCGAATGGTAAGGTTTCAATACCCCATATGCCAATGGCTTTAAAATGGAGCAGTGGGTTATAGGCCTTGAGACAAAGCTAGAGCTAGTGGTCAGAGATCATGAAATCAATCTGAACAATGCAAAGTATGGGGAAACTAATCATGCTGGCTTCTCCCATGAGAATAAGTTTGAGAATGGCTTAATATATCATAATTTTGAGTCAAGTACAAACAACTTCGATCAGGATAGAAATAATTTAATTCCAGGAGACTTTCAATCAGTCAATGATGAATTTAATAATAGAATTCCTCAGAAATTATTTTAATTCCTTTCTTAGCTTCCAGAATCAGAATACTTTAACATTGAGCATAATGAATAAAAAATGTGAACTTTTCATATTTCCAATAAATAAGCTATTTGTCTTAATCAAGGACTTAAATATCATTGATTTTATAAGAAGGGTCTACTATTACCATAACAAAAAATATGTCACAGTAGAATTTGAGAACGCTTTAGCCAAAGAAAGATTCAAAATATCTCAAATGTTTCTAGATGGGAAATATTTAGTGAAAATTGATCTGAAAGACCAAAATTGATAACAAGTATGATGTAGAATTGTCACGTGGCATTTGGAAATGATGAATTGCAGGGATGCAGGAACTATTAGTACAGTTTGGCTCTATTCAACAGTTCACTTTCCTGAAGGAAAGAAGAGCAGGGATTCAGCTGCCATCCAACAATGCAATATTTACAATGAGTTTAACTAAAGGTATTAGCCCACTGGATATACCATCTGTTCTTGAGCAGAATAAAAGCCCAATATACATAGTAATTTGAGGAATTCAACCTGTGTTATGGATGCGGGAACACTGGCCATTTAATTAGGGCCTGTCCAAAAAGATTATGTACAGAATGTGGGAAAAGCTATAGTGGATTCCACAAATATACAATAACATCAAGCATTCCTTCACTAATAAATCAACAATTAGAATTGAAATTACAGAATCTCATTTAAAAGATAAAGTGAAACCAAATAAGCTACAGTATAAGGAAAATCAAGAAACCTTGCACAGTAGATTTGAAGATGGGACAAATGCATGTCAAGTTAGAGATACAACCAAAGAGATAAAGGAACAATCAGCACAGGCAGAACTGACTAGCTTCAAATCAATACAATCTGAAGAATCTAAAGGCACATTATAAGTAATTGATTGATTAAAAGAAGCTAACATGTTCAATGATACTGAAGTAAGTAAGAATTGTTCAACTCAAATGGGTAAAATGACACAAGGTGCAAGTTTCAAAAGGAAAACATCAGAAATGGCTCTGGCTCACAAAGTGATGATCATAGGGTTGTGGGATCAAACATTGGGCTATGTGGTGAGCAAGAGGAGAGAACAGGGTCTCTTGAGGAAAAGAAGATGGAAGAAGAAGCTGGCTCAACACAAGTCAGACGATGAGATAGAAACTGAATCAGAAGGTCTGATAATCAATGACCCAGAGGTAATGGAACATGGTATTTGAGCTCATCCCATGTTCTTCAAATGTATTGTTGAATCTAAAGGGGCATGTATATAGCGAGAATGAAGTAAGGCAGGTAATCTCAGAAGAGGCACACAATCCAGAGGAAGAAATTGATAACATAGAAGAGCAATGGAGCGATGAGGCTCTAGGGACAGGCCTGGAAGCAGGCAAGGTGAAGTAGCACAGGTTACATCATAAGAGTCTGATAATCCAGCGGAAGAACTTGATAACATAGAAGAGCAATGGAGCGATGAGGCTCATAGTGACAGGTCTGAAAGTGAGGGAGTAGATGGCTGTCCAAAGGAAATGCAGCAACTAATTAGTACTCACCCTGTTTGTACTGATGAAACAGAAGAAATCACAGATGATGAAGAAATAAGCTTACAAGAGGAAAATTTTGAAGAAGACTCTGAACAGGAAAGTGATGGAAATTCAGATATGGTTTTAAGTATGAATTCCATAGATATGGTTTATACACTGATATGGTAACATGCATGAAATTCGAAGGATCTGTGAATTAAAAGACTTGGCAATTCAAAGACTCCTATGAATCAGCGAAGAAGAATAGAGTTATTGACTGTGGTATGATCTCAAGATCTTTTTAAACAAATGTATTTACATCATGTAGTGGGTGATCAGTTACCTGCATTTTTTTCCTTAATAAAAAAAAAAGGAGTGAAGAATAGAAAAATTGTTAACAAAACTATATTTTAAATATCTAAATAATAAATATATCCTAGATGATTTGAGGAATGCAATAGTGATATTGATATATAAGATAAATGAGAAGAAATATTATAAATTATGAACTTTATCAGTCTTTTTGTTCTATACAAGATATTTCATTAAGATCAATGCAATTTGCCTGTAGAAAACTTTGAAAAAATGTTTGATTTTAAACTGATTATAGCACAATAGATCATATCAAAGTATTTTTAAATTTTG
Source organism: Epiperipatus broadwayi (assembly GCA_028023455.1). Classification (NCBI taxonomy): domain Eukaryota; kingdom Metazoa; phylum Onychophora; class Udeonychophora; order Euonychophora; family Peripatidae; genus Epiperipatus; species Epiperipatus broadwayi. Next base: position 9,442,731 of record JAQFVV010006205.1, on the reverse strand, counting down.
AAAAGACATTTAATTATAAATATTTATGCAATAATTAAAGCTTTGAGGTATCAATATATAGATCCTGGATATTGTAAAATCCTGAAGAATATCAATAATGATTTAAATACATGGTACTAAGATTAATACTCAATAAGTGTATGGTAGAACAATTCTATTTTTTTTTAAGAAAAAAATAGGAATTTTAAGTACTTAGGATTAAAATTGAATAGCTACAGAATAAAAATAAGTTGAAATAATTTATTTAGAAAATGTAGTTTTTATAATTAATGCTTCAGAACTTCAAGAAATATTACAAAAGCCAAGAGATGAAAGTAAGAAAGGTTAGTGGCTTTTCAAAAAAGAAATTAAAGAATGACTATGATGATTAAGAAATTATCAATTAAATGCTCAGTTTAAATTATTAATACACAAAGAAACATAGTGTAACTTTAATGCATAGCTTTTGGTTGAAATGAAATATTAAAAAGAAGTATGCCTATCCTTGTAAAAAAAAAAAGAAAAAAGGTTTTTTAATAAATATGTTTTACTCATGTTTAGTCATAGATTTGTGCACTTAGTAAAAAACAGAAGACCGAGATTGTAAACTACACATAAATATATGGAAAAATACATTTTGGAATTAATAAGGAAAAATTAAAACAAAATGCATGAGAGGTAGAGCAAACAGAAATCATTGACAGAGGTAAATGACAAGATGATCTGAGCTGAATATGTTAAAAAGATGATAAATTGTTCATCTATTTTAAAAAGGATTCAAAGAGATCTAGAAAAAAAATTATACATCAAGTGAATGAATGACATAAAATTTTCTTGGCAGGATTCAAAGAGATCTAGAAAAAAAATTATACATCAAGTGAATGAATGACATAAGATTTTCTTGGCAGCATACTTTTTTTTACAATCTCTGTGCTATATACTGTAAGCTTTAATAATAAATGTCAGATGATAATGCTTTGGATCTTAGAACAGTGCGCCTAGATCTTTAGGATCTAATGCACCTTACTTCTGGCTGCTATCATTTAACTCATTTATACTATCAAGCTATCAGCCTAAACTGAAAAATATAATTAAATGTTTTCAAAACAAGCCAACTAGCCCATATAATCATATAGATCTGAAACTAGTTCATCCAAGATTTTTTTGTATATGAAAAGTTATGGATTGGAGAATCGGAATTAAATTCAGGGAAATCTTTATCCTATAGTGCATTGATAATGTTGAAAATGATGTTGATCATATATGTTAAGTTTTCTACTTAAACTACAAATAGAATAATTAGATTACAGGGTGCCATGACTATAGGGTAGCACTTGATTATTCTTGTTAGGGATAGCCTGTCATTGCTTGTCATTTTCTTAACATTATCTATTTATTATACATTTCAATTTTAGGGCTATATTTTATACTTTAATAGACACTTGCATTATTAAGATATTGATTTAATATGTTAAAAAGGTGATAAATTTAATACACTTATGTCTCATAAATCTAGCATGTCAACTAATACTATCAATCATTTTAGTTAAAAGATTATAATGTAAATATCTAAATGAACTAAATTTTATTCTTATTTTTATTTCAGACATATATTAATGTCTAATTGTTAAGTTGAATGTTTTCTGTTTGATATTCCATAGTAATTGTTTGTATATATATATTGAAACCTGAACTTGTGTTATTGTGCATTAAGAATTACATTTGGTAAGACACTATCATAACTAAACTTAAAACTAGCAAATGTTTTATTAATCATTATTTTTGAATAATCATTCCAAGTGTATTATTTTATTTAAATTTCTAATATGTAATTTAATGAAAAGATAATTATTTTGTTCATATTGGAATTGTATGGAAATTTTATTGCTAATTATTTTTTCTTAAATTTCGTATATATAGAGCATCAAAATATGATTTCTTCACAGACTCAAATGACTTTATAAAATTAATAATCATTGTATAAAAATTATAGCCAGTTGTATAAAGGGTCAGGTATCAAAAATAATAGTTTAAGCACAACAGTTTTATAAAACTAAGATTTTTTTTTAAAAAAACCAACCCAGAATTGATCTGAGAAGCTATAGTTTTCAAGTTTGCTACTCTCATTCTTTTCATAATTCTGTCTTTTCCTCTTTGGTAATGGGATAACTTGGGATTTTATGTAATGATCAACGTTTTGTAAAGTAATTTTCGTGTAGTTAAATTTTTTTTTTATATTTATCAACTTACTGTTATTGTATTGTGCCTTTTTTTTTTTTTTTTGGAGGAGAGGGATTGGAATACTCAGATTTTTTTTTTTTTAAATTTAGAACAAAAAAATTTCTGTATTTAATGCATGATATATGACATCCATCTTAATTCAAAATTTTTTCTTCATAATCAATTCTACTTTTTTACATCATAAACAGTGAACTTTTCATTCTCATTTGCAGTCATAAATTTTTGTACAGAATTTTTTTTATCTCTCCAAATAAGTGTTTTTTTTTTGCAAATTCTGAATTAAAACGATTTTCAAGAAGTTATCTTTTTTTTCTATCTTAAAATTATTTTTACTCAAACATTTCTTCGAAATTTGATGATTTGAAAAAAAAAAAAGGGGGGGGGGTTGATATATATGACTTGATTAGGTATTACAACACCAAAGGTTTTTTTTGTGTGTGTGTGATTCTATCAGTTTTTACATTAATTTGAAGAAATAACTCTTCTGTGAATGAATGACTTATATATGAATAAAGAATACTAATTAATTCATTTTGATTTGTTAGATTATATTCTAATTCTATTTAGAAGGTAATAACCCCTCCTCACTTCTGCCATTAATGTTAAATGTGAGAACACTCTCGTTCCAGCCAAAAGATAAAGGTTTTGAGAAAATAAGAACGTTTGTCTTATTTGTGAACCTAAGTGCAATTATATAAGCCAATCTTAAGGGTCTTGAAATGAGAACATGACTATATTAAATCATTAACTTTACATCCATTTCTTTTTAATAATCTTATTAACACTTATGAAATATTAAAATACTTCACATCCATTTCTTTGTAAATTTCAATATTTCATAAGTGTTAATAAGATTATTAAAAAGAAATAGATGTAAAGTGAATGATTTAATATAGTCATGTTTTCATTTCAAGACACTTAAGATTGGCTTATATAATTGCATTTAGGTTTGAAAATAAGATGGTTGTTCTTATTTTTTCAGTCTTTATTTTGTGGCTGGAACAAGAGGTTACTCACATTTAACATCACTGATTTAATATTATAGTACAGCACAAGTGAAGAAGGATTATTACCTTCTATATAGAATTACGATCTGACACCACACTAGAAAAATTCATTGTTCATTACATAGATTATATTCTATAAATTTTAGAAAAATTGTAAGTCATCATTTGGATAGCTATTTTTTTCCATTACTATTGTATTTTGACATAACTATATCACTAAAATATGGAGACAGTGTTCAATTTATAACTATATCACTAAAAGATGGAGACAGTGTTCAATTTAATTACAAATTATTATATAATTAAAATTAATTTTTGTTCTGTGCAGGATTTGTAATTTTGTAATGATCTGTTTATTTTCTATTAATTAGATGACTAATTAATTAGTTTCTTAGTCTTATACAGACATTTCTGTGTATTTTAATTTAAACTTGAGAAAACAATTTGATTGATAAAACTGTCAGATATATATATATAGTAAATATTTTAGTCTACTTTTATTTTCATTTATCAAATTTTAAAAAACTATGGGGGATAAAGATCTGAGTTAAATTATCATCAATGTCAGAATTTAAATTGCTTTCCAGTAATATAAATGTGTTTTTACACAGATTTAACTGAGGATGTGTTTTATTAAAACCTTTTCAAACATAAAAACTTTTGTTATCAAGATTCATAAAAATGATGTGATGAAGAATGTTTACATATCAAAAGCAGTTAAAAAAATTGACTTTGTTAAGAAAAGTTAAGACAAAGAAAACTGTAATAAGCAACAATAACTAATAGTATTCTTGGCAATGCTTTCTAAGTAGTGCATGAAATAGATTTTTTTTACAATTCTGAAAAGAAGCATTTTTTAAGATCAAGTTTCAGAAAAAAAACTAGATAAGTAAATTTATTATTAATAAACACAATATTTTAAATACAGATATCAATGATATAATAATGTAGAATGCAATGCTGACAATCTTTAATAATAATAATAATAATAATAATAATAATAATAATAATAATAATAATAATAATAATAATAATAATAATAATAATAATATTATCATCATCATCATCATCTAATATTGAATATCATCATCATCATCATCTAATATTGAATATACAAACATTTAAAAAAATAGTAGTGTAGTAGACAAATTTATCTATGCACATTTTACAATATAACTTATTGATTCATTACTATGTTATTTTCATCCTGAAATCTTTAATCTGCCAAGCTTCAGAAATCAGAGTGTTAGAACAAAATTGTTATAACCATAATATTAAAAAGCTATAAGAGGATAATCAAGAAATTACAATTTTAATTTTCTAAAAAAAAAAACTAACAATGGTAATCTGAATGTGAAAAAAAGCTGTTAATATTAATGAAGATGACATAAGTTATTAAATTCAAACCATTTTCTAACAAAATGTATTTACAACTGTAAATATTGTAAAATGGATTAGTCTGATTAATTTGCTCAAATTTTATGATATGTGAGATGAATTTTTGAGAAGTCATTTTTAGAAATCTAATTAGATCCAATGTTTTTACAAAATGAAATTCTTTATGAAGAAATACTCCTAGTTCTTTAATGGGCTCATGGACAGTTATAATTAGCTTAATTGAAATAATTGATGAGAATGATATCAATTTACACCTACTCATCCAGATCTTGCTGAATATTTAGATTAAATAAATCATACATTGCTTAGTATATAGATCATTTGTAAGAAAGTTTTTTTTAGTAATGAATGACAATCAAAAATGCAGCCTGAGATGGCACAGTCAATTATAAATATATAAAATAATAAGCATATATATTATGGATCAAAAGATGTAAAATAATTAGTTTATGAACATATTGTAAGCACACACACTTCTAATTATTTTAGAGAATAGCTGATGTTACTCATGCAATTCCATGTAAGCATGAGTCTATTGCACTGAGATGCTAAACACCCATGGTCATTTGTTTAATAGACTAATAATTGATAATGCTGTTATTGTTAATATAATTAAGAGGAATTTGCTATAATAATTTTAATGTGATTATGTTTTTCTCTATGGAAATTTGTAAGAATTGTTTGTATCTTGTTAGGCTTAGTTATTCTAAAATTTATTCACATTATGCACAAAAGAAAAATAATTGAAAAATAGTGATGATAATAAAGAATTGTGTAATATATATGAAACTGTATTCTCTCTAACTAACAAAGTGAATTCTATTAATGCTAACATTTCATCCCCCCCCCCCAATTATAGCTTTTCATTCCCAGAAGAAAAAAAGCCAAATTAAGATTTTATACAAGCAATTCCAATTTTACTCAGTCTATAATTGATTTCATTGCTAACTTATACGTTGAAGAAACATTGAGATTGAGGTTAACTTATCATCATTAATCATCTTTTTATTTACTCTTAGCCAATAGAATTACAAATTGCAGCCAAGGATATAAAAGATAGTAATAGCAATTTGCAAAGATATCTTGATTTATTGCTGCATACATGGTGTTGCATACATTATTTTTTTGGATTATATTGCTATAAAGCTAAGATATATCTCTAGATTAAAAATCCTATTGTAGTCAGTACTCTTTCTACAAAACCTACCTACCATTCTCTCTTATTTTTCTGATTAATCTAGATAAATTTTGGTGGTCAAATTATTGTTAGGCAACAAAGTTTTTATGAATATGATTATATATATATGTTATTTATTAATGGTTTTTTATAAAAGTAATATAATATCAAATATTAAAAAAATGGTATTTCTTAAAAAAAAATCAAATTATGATGAAGTTTCATTCGAAGTATTGCAATGATAATTTTTACTTTTGACTTTTTATTCAGTAGGACATAATTCTTTTCATTTGTTTCTTTTAAAATATATAATTTTATATTAAGGATTACTTTTTTGACCAATAGTTTTTTTTTGTACAATTATTTCTTATTAGTAATAAAAATAGGGAGAGTTTTTAATTAAATATTTTTTTTGATTTTATCTTAGCTGTTAAAATAAATATTGTATCATCCTCATTGGAATTCTCTCATAAATGAAAATAGTCATTTTAATTCCAGAAGAAAAAAAAAAAAACAAAAACAAAAATATAAAAAGTTGAAGATAAGCTTTTTGTTGACTATACAAATCGATATATGAACCACAAATGATATACACAGGACTTGCTAACACTTTAACCTGTTTGATTTGACATCCTGAAATATCCTTATTTATTTAATGAATACAATGTATTAAAAGCAAACTATTCATTATTATAATACAAATTTTTTAAAGCATTTTAATAATTAATATAGTAATTTTTATTTATTTATAATAATATCTTTATTACATTCATATCGGCCTTTCAAGCCAATTGTGCAAGCGCTTTGCGAGTGTTAAATAATAAATGAATACCCTCTGACCAATACAAGATATAGAATTTATGCAGGAATAAAAAGAATCCCTCTTATTCCTACGACTCAAATATTTATATATGAGCAAATCTGAAGTACTGGCACAGAAGGCGTGATGATAGAATGATCACTTTAAATTACTATATACAATGTCTGAATGAATGACGCCGATGAAATTTTCTAGAATTTACTATATAGTAATTTAAAGTGACCGTTCTATCATTACGCCTTCTGTGCCAGTACTTCAGATTTGCTCATATATAAATATTTGAGTCGTAGGAATAAGAGGGATTCTTTTTATTCCTGCATAAATTCTATATCTTGCATTGGTCAGAGGGTATTCATTTATTATTTAACACTCGCAAAGCGTTTGCACAATTGGCTTGAAAGGCCGATATGAATGTAATTACAATTATATACAGATGCTATAAAAATAAATGCTTATTTATAAATAATATCTTTTATATATATATATACAAATCTTATAGTAATTACTAAACAATAACATTGTCCTGCTCAATTTAAAACAATGATGACACTAGCAGATTGAAGAGCTAAAGATTTTGGGGAGTTTATTCCCAGCTGAAAAAAATAATAAAAATATATTATTTTATCTAATTCAATGGAGTTAGTTGATATATTCATTCTGTTGCTTTAGTTTCTTTTAGCAACTGACCATACAATTGTTATTTATAATCATATGATCACTATTTCTTATGCTTGCTCTTAACTGTTATTAAAACAGGCAAAACTCTCTATACGTATTGCTACTCAGTTCATGCCAGAGTAATCAATGGATGCGAGAAGGGCTTGTGCATAAAATCCCCATCTAGTGCCTATTCATCCAATATCCCTAGACTGGTTTCTCACTGATGAAGACCACAAGCCAGAAACTAATTTGGGGATATTGGATGAGTAGGTACTAGATGGTGATTTTATGCACAAGCCCTTCTGGCATCCATTGATTATTCTGGCTTGCATTGAGTGGCAATACTTATAGAGAGTTTTGCCTGTTTTAATAATGTTATTTATAATAATAGTGATAAAATAAATAATTGAATGGCTTTATAGCATGAAAATTCGTAAGAAATTTGAGCATTGGAAGCACCACTACTAGAATCAATCCTAGGATCTTATGAGTTTGTCATTCTTCCACTGCACTAAATCATCCAGAGCATAATAGTGGTATAACTATAATAATAATAAAAAATATATATTATTTTTTATGAAATTAAAAATTAAAACTTCAGCTAAATTAGCCACATACTGGACTATTATTCTGCCAAATTTATTATATAGAAGTGAGATGTGGATCCCTATTGACAAACATAAAGATATTTTTTTTCTTATATTCTAATAATACAACAGCTCAACCATATGATCAATAATTACGTCATTTAGCTCCCTGGATACGATGATAATCTAAATTGTAATTGCATAACTTCATTGAATTGATCATATGAAATGAATGAATAATAAAAACAGGTTTCATATAAAAATATGTTATGGTGAACTTTAGCATTACATTTTAAAACCTTTTTTCATATTGATTCCTTGCATAGGAAATATATTACTGAAGGGGAAAATGCAAAGAATTGCAATTAAGCAAAGTCTTTAATTCTTTCAAGAAACAAAAAGCTTTACTACTGAAGAAAATTAAAACCTTCATCAATTTTATGTTTGCCTATGGATATATAAATTTTCGACCGTGTTTTATAATTGTGGGATGAATAACTTTTACAAATGAAAATTTTCTCTGAGATTAAAAATTCATTGTTGAATACCAAATGTCTTAACGTATGGGGGGGGAAAAGAGACAATGTTATTAATTTTATTAAAATATAATAATACAAACAAATGCCATCTTAATTTTGGCAGATACACAAAAGTCTAATAAAGATTAGAACCAAAACTAAAATAGAAATCATCCATAGTATATTAGCTTCTATTCACCTCCCACCCCCCTTTAAAAAAGAAAAGTTCTGTCACTTTTCATTTCAGACGAATGGTTTTGATTCACAGCAGAATAGCGAAAAGGTTTATTGTAACCTTGAGAATAGAATAAACGAAAGAAAAATAAATTATTTTTTATCAATTGTTAAAACTTACTTAAACTTGAAATAAAATAATTAGATATATGTCTTTTATGCTGAATCATACTTCAATGCGTCTGTCTCTCTCTCTATATATATATTAAATAAAATATTTTTGCTTATAAATATGCTTAGTTTAATGTTATTTTTTATTACTGTTCTTATCATTAACAGTAATAACTCTCATATATTTTCGTTCATCTGCAACATCTTCAGCATTTTGCTATGAGATTTCTAAAACAAATATGACCTAATGTTCACTTAATAACAAATATTATTTTGACATAGAAAAATTTAATTCTTATAAGAGCTTGTATCCATGATATTGGACTCAATAGAAATTTACTTTCTTTATTAGGCCACATTAATCTATTATTATTATTTTATTTAGGAAATGAGAATGAAGTTGTTTTAAAAAAACAACAAAAAGTATCAAATAAATTAGTTGAATATTAATGCTTACAAGAAACCCTGAAATTATCTCAAGTTTATCAAGATATGCAACTCTTGTTAAAAATCAAGTAAACAATTAACAACTTTTCAATCTATTTCATGTTAAAGATCTCATCAACAGCTCCCCATAGAAAACTGTGAAGGGGAATATATTCTCTGAATTTATTTTCTGCCAGGTAGTGAAGATTGTAGCAGTTTGCCTTTACCTAGGAATAGGTGCTTATCTGCAGACCAATATTGATTGATTAATTAGGTTGGCCACAAGTCTGCCACCAGAAAAAAATATTGAACTCAATTCGAATTCCATAGTATGATTGTACTAGGAAAATAAGCCACTCACTACCTAAAAATAAATATTGTAAATAAAAGATCATTAAATAGAACTAATTATGATGAATATTATCTGCCAACATTTTAGAAACAATCAATGACCAAAGATGAATCTAATCATGTGCCTAAAGTCTATAGGACTATGATGTCTTCTCTCAAGTAATGAAGACTGCAACATATTATAACCATAATTTTTTTTAAAAGACAAATGCATCAGTATTTATCTGACCAATTCAGATTTATTTGAAACTTCAATTATCTAGTGAATGATGGTAAGTTGTTATTTATTAAACACTGTAGGAAAACAGGCTGGTTGGTTATGAAGTTTCTGCCCAAAACAAAAATCACAAGTTTGTGTGAGATCATCTTGCTAGATTTCAACTTCAAATCATGGTATTATATAAGTGGATGCACTGATCACCACACTGTCAAGTCTTTAATCAAAGTCTGAAATATTTTTTTTTAATTATTCTTTTTAGTTTAATTTAAAAAAAATCATATATTTCATTAATTATTATTTATTTATAGATATATTAAACAACCTCCATATTCCTCATTCTTTTTGTGTGTGTATGTTTAAAATTAAAAAATCAGAATATATTGATCTTTAACTGAGGTTTAAAGTTTATATTTGTGCTAGAGATAATCTCTAGTTTAGAAAATGATTAGTAATAATCATTATTGTATTTATCTGAGGTGGATGGTGTCAAAGTTGTGAGTGGAGTGAGTTTGTCAATGGTAAATAAAAATGTAACAATTTACTATTTATTTATTTTGCTATCTTTTTTTTCTTATTTTTCTTCTTCTTATATGTTAGTTGTATCATCATCTTTCTGTTTTCCAATGGAAAGATAATGAAGACCCTATCCCCACTTTTCTCTAAAATTTTAATTACTGTTATAGAAACTAATACTAATCCAGAGATGGATTCTTTGGCAGGGTATTGTAATAATATTATGACGATGATGTATTTTTAAAATATTGTTCAATAATTATAAGATTTATGAACTTTTATATAAAATAAATTTCATGAATAATATAATTAATATGGATTTGAATATCTATTGGGCCATATAGCTTTATAAAAGAAAAATATTGGAGAATGGTGGCTTTCACTTTTTAATAATTTAAACATTTTTCTTTCTTTATTAGATGAATAGGGTAGAATATATTTAGATAGGAGAGTTGGAAGTGTTACCTTACATCTAGATTTCAAACAATATAAAATATTAATTAGATACAGTTTTATTTGTATTTTTAGAAAACCAATTTAGAAGATGTTTTTTCCTATTTGAACAATATATACATATATACACAGGGATACCCAAAAATAATCAAAATTTTATAATAAAAAATTGTTTATTTATTTTTAAATGTTATAAATTTAATCTCTTTCTAATGACTATCCTTTTGATGCAATACACAGGTCTAAATGTGTTTTTCATTTTTGAAAGTAGTCTGGAATTACTTGCAAAGATATGTCTTTTAATGTCTCTGTTATTTTTTCCACCACATCTAAGTCTGCAAAAAAAAATTGAGACATTTTTTCATTCAAGAAGTTAAAAAAAATTGCAAATAGCAAGATCGAGTGAATGCAGCTGATGACACTTTGTGAGGATGAATCTTGCTACTCTTTTCTCTGTCACAAAACAGGATGTTTACATTTTACCACATCATGTAAATATTTTAGAACTTTCAGATAAAATGTCTGACCGTTATGAACTATATTTGAGAGAAAAATGCCATTTGCATAAAAAAAAAATCAGCATTGTTTTGACTTTGGACTTCACTTGCTATACTTTTTAGAGATGTGGTCAATTTAATGAGATCAGCTTTCTTGTAATCTGTTTCAAGCATTACAACTTTTTTCCTTGTCATTTTCTATAAATGAAAATAGAATTTCACATTGTCAAACTTTTCAGCTATTATAAAAAAAAAATGCAAAATGCACTTTACAAAACAATGTGTTACATGGCTTCATGATTTTACATGATTATGTCATTTGGCAGGTTGATGCAGAAGAGTCTCTGCAAGAAGTATGTAACAGCTGAAGCATATACTACAACAAGTGTGCAATGCCGTCCTCTCTCATATATTTATAATTATTTGATACTTTATGTCTTTCATAAAAATAATTATCAATAAAGATGCAATTATCATATGGGAAGATTTTATTGGAAATGTATGAGATTAAAATTAGATTGTTTTTTTTTTTGAAATTTTACTAAAGTTAAGATTATTTTTCTTTGTGAAATGTGTAGTAAATATTGCATAAAATAGGGAAAGTTTAGCTGAAAGATTTAAAGTTGGAAAATTCTATTAAGATATAAGTGCTATTGGAATTTTGCTTTGAGTTTGTAAATTTTCATTATCTTTTACTGTTTGTGATGAACTTTGTTGTGTCTCTGTGATAAAGTTTCAAAACTATACAATACAAAACTATTATAACAATATGCAATGATCACAAAGGAATATTTTTATGTTTATTCTTATGGGTCTATAATTATTACTTATATGAATAATTATAAAACATAATACACTTCTTCTATTAGAAATTTTTTTTACCTTATAATAAACATTTAAGTTTTTTTAATATCCACAACAATGGCATAACATATCCTATAAACTTCTAAAATATTAAAATTCTTGAAAGTATGTATGTATTTAGTAAGGTCTCAGTTCAAAATAAGACAGTCACTAGTTTGACCAAATGATAATTGATTACCAATAGGAATATTTTTTTATTATTTTCCATTCTTAATACAAGTTATTCTTAACATCTCAGTATTTAGAATTACAAAATAAGCTTCACTGAGTTTTTTATATCATTAACATTCATAAAAAAATTATTAATATTAAATAATATGATTTACTAAATTTTAATTAATTAGAGATCTAATATAAAACATCACTGCACCATGTGTTTAAAAAGTATATAATGTTTTCATTTATAGATATAAATAAGTAAATAAATCTTTGAATAATGACAAATTAAATAATAAAACAATTTTACTATTATAAAAGTACTTCCAATTACATTATTGGTAATCTTTATCAATTGTTAAAAATAATAAACATATACTAGAAATAATATCATGATATTTCCCAAGAATAATATGGATTTTAATTTTTGCACAATGTTTGTTAGTCAGATATTTTTTACATAATATGTTGGATTATTTCTATCATCTATCATTAAATGTCTAGAAAATTTTAAACTTTATTTAAACTTCAGATCAGAAGAGTCAAGAATGTGCTATTCGAAACATTATGTAATTACTAATCTGTGATGTCTATTTATGTATTATTACTAACAAGTTGTTTATATTTGAAAAGTTTAAAAATTTCTAAACATTCAACATTTAATGTTAGATGTTGGAAATAGCCCAACATATTATCACAGCTAATATACTGTCATCATAAACCTTCAGGCAAATATTTTCACCATCTTTTTATGAATGCTGACATTTATTATTGTTATTATTTATATCATTTTTTTTCTTGATAAAGAATTATAATATTACTCAAATCAAAGGAATACTTATGTTTTATTGTAGTCCAAGAAAATTGAAGCAATTTCCCAATCATTATATTTATATAGCAACTAATATTTTTTTAATCATTTCCTAATCTTGTATCTTGATTTTTTTTATCTATGAAACTCACATAATTTAGTAAATTATGTTATTTATTTGTTTTTAATACGATATTTTTGAAATATTAACAAGCCAATTTATTTATGTTAAGTGGAACGTAGAAAGAAACATATAAATCATTATATATATATATTTGAATAAATTTGATTTGAACATAATCACTTTTTATCTTTGATGTCTTATCTCACTAAATTAATATTTTTATTATATTACATTGAAATATTATATATTTTTTCATAATCTAAATCTAATGTCTTATGTGGTTTAGTGTAGTGGTAGAGTGTCAGATTTTGGAATGTAAGGTTCTTAGATCGATTCCATTCTTGGTACTCAAATTAATCTTTTGAACTTTTAAGCAATAATGCTATTTGTTATTTATTTAACAAAATCTATAAGAACTTATATAAAATTATCAATATTTTGTAATTTATGAATGTCAAAATGATGAAATCTATTGTTATGAATCAGAAAAGATTTCCTTTCATGCACATTCTTTTTCTAGATATTGGCTTTAATAATTTGAACTTAATGAATTATCAGAACTACTATTATATACATTCAAATTCATAATACTTTTATCTTGTTCATTTTCAACTGACCATCTTAAATTATTTATTTTTCATGACTATAAACGAAACATCAATATATCTCATAAAAATCTTAATATCAGCAAAAATTAAATACATTAAATAAAGTAAATATGTTTTTTTTTTAAAAAGTAATAGTATCCACCCCCACCCCCCATGTATTTTTAAAAACAAACCAAAGAAAATAAATAATTTTATTTATTCCCAATGAAAAAAAAAGAAGAAAAGGTTAAACAATAAGTATTTAAAAAGAGTTTATAATCATTTGTTTTGTGTGTTGTAATGTATAGTGGAGCTGTGACTTATACTGTATCTAACTACATGACTTCAATTATATATTATACAAATAAAAATATAAATAAACAAACAAACAAAAAACATTAAAATGAGCAAATTTTATATTTAGTAGCCATTTTTCTTTGAGCATTGTATAGGATCATTTAAAAAAAAAACAAAAGTAAAATTTGATTATATATGTTAATGTAATTTTTTTGATATATGTTGAAAGCACATACATTTTATTCTTCCTTTATTATCATTTCCAAATTTGATGTGTAGTATTTAATATAATAAAATATTTTATAAGAATAATGCTAAAAGTTTTACAAAATATTAGAACAAAATTACAAGCATGTTGAAGTGCAGGAAAGAGAAGCTATAATAAATACTCATATGAATCAATAAAATAATTAACAGCTGAGAGCTTTCGAGGCATTTTGCCAATACTGACTTTAAAAACATTAAAACAATTATAGAGATTCAATTTTTTTAAAAAAAAGATTGGTTTATTATTTTTTTATAAAAAAAAAATTTTTAAAAAAAAAAAAAATGATACCTCCCCTTCAAAAAAAATTCATATTAATTGAAAGTTAAAGGAAAATTTAAATTGATGTCACATTATTAAATTATTTTTTTTTTTTTATTAAAAAACAAAGAAAATACAAAAGACTATCTTATATTTTTTTTTTTTTTTTAATTAATAAAAATTAAAATAAAAAAAAAAAAAAAAAAAAATAAATAATTTAATTTGTTGTTAAAAATAAAAAAAAAAAAAAAAAAATTGCCAGCAATCCACAGGCATTATCGGTTTATTTGTCCTTTTACCTTGGATTAAATTTAGAATAATAACATTATTTTATTTAATTGTTCTAATTATTTTGAATACAAATGAATATGGTTAGAGATTTGTTGGTTTTATTATTTTTATGCATAGATAATATACTTAATTATCTCTGGATAGATATAAATTCACCGTACAGACTAACTATTACTACTAACTACTAATACCATTAATCACCATACACTTTTAAAACGTAATAAACCTCCAGATTAAGGAACATACTAAAATGATAATTTAAAATCAATTATTTTAGGCTGTAATGTTTGTAAGTAACAAAATAATAGCTAAAAATGGCATCTGCATTACACTAATTTATAAACAGAAAAGTAGTGCATCTGTTATACAGTAGGAATATAATTAATCTTTGAAATGATGGGGGGTTTCAAAACTTTGTACTGAGACTCTAACCAACTGAAATTTCATTAATTTTATTTTTTCAAAAAAATCATATAACAATAACTTCTTGCCTCAGCCGCATCCAAAGGGTTTGAAGAGTCAAGAAATGTAAACAACATTTATAGTTTAAATTGTGTTTCCCTCCATTGTACAAATGATAATCAAAAAAAAATAATAATAACATAATAAAATAGATAATTAACACTGCTAAATTAAACATAACTCTAGATCAGCTAAAGTAGACTTGATATATATATAACAACATACATGGGTTATATAAGATTATAAAGGCCAAGACTAAGTAGTAATAGTTATCAGGTTAGTTACAGTTATTTAAATGAATGAATATTATAGACTTTATCAGCATTCTTGTAAGCTTCTTTCAAGATTAATGGGCAATGAAGATGGTTTCTTCTTAACATTCTTTTGCTTATGGAACCACTCCGAACACCCAGCTCTCACCATAATGACCCAGAGAAGCTGACGCCAATCTACTCACACATTTTTGTAGGTACAATGTACATTGCTTTCTATATTGAGATGAAAGTTCTTTCCTTTCAGGTTACTATGCTCCATGGACAGTTCTCCTAAAATCTGAATAGCTAAAATTACTAAGTATAATATAGAGATTAATAATAATGATGATGAATCTAATTAATTTTTTTTTAACAAAACCTCTCTTTCTTTTTATATATCTAGCCTTTTTGGCTATGGTGAGTTTCCTGAAAACGCTGATAGATTTTTCACTAAGTGCATTTCATTAGTGGATGCATTCCTGTATGCCTCTTTGTCACCAACTAGACTTCTTGGGCATTGTTTCTTATTTCTTACTACAATGCATTTACTCTGTACATGTATCAAACTGCAACTATTCTGGTAAAGCCCGGGGGGGGGGGATACAGCACATTTTACTTTCCTTAATGTCTTGCAACCATTCTCCCATTGTTTATTCCTTTTAAGATTTTCTCTGATTTTTTTCTTTTTTCATTATTAATTTTACTAACATTTTAAATTGGCCGAAATTTTTTTAGCAATGAAATTATTTTCTTTCTACTTAAGATTGCTTGGCCTGATTAAATATTAAACTTATAACCTTTTCCAACCTGTAGTTGCACACACACACACTTATTTCTAATGTATGTGGGTTTTGTTTATTAAATAAATTGTTTATACACTGGGAGACAGGTTTGAACTTAACCAACATGAAGCAAATATATCTACAGGTAGATATGCATCACTTCAATAATCAATAGCAATCACTTGCATACAAATTTGTAAACAAGTCTACTTTTATACAATTTAATAATAATAATTTATAAAATAATTTCAGTATAAATTAAATGTAGGAGAGTAAATCATCATCATTAACCATTATCAATCCACTGCAGGATGAAGGTCTCTCCAAGATCAATCCATCTCTGATCTTTACCTTCTCTTCTCCACATCACCCCTGCACACTTTCTTATTTCATCCATCCATCTCACATGGTCTCTTCCTGGGTCTTTTACAATATCTTGGAATCCAGTTTAAGATTTCAATTGTCCATCTATTATCATCTCTTCTAGCAATATGTCCAGCCCAATTCCACTTTAATCTTTTAATTTTTTCAATGAGGTCAGTAACATCTGTTTGTTCTCTTATCCATACATTGCGTTTTCAATCGCTTCTTGTTACTCCCAACATGCATCTCTCCATACTTCTTTGAGTAGTCGGAAGTTTCTGTATTGCTCTTTTATTAAGTGTCCAAGTCTCTGATTGATAAGAAAGAACTGGTAAAACTGATTTGTTAAAAACCTTTCATTTCAAACACATAGGCATATTTCTTTTTAGTATCAAGTTATTTCTACCAAAAGCACTCCAATCAAGTTTAATTCTATGATTAATTTCATCCATTATATTTCCATCTGTATTAATAATCTGACTAAGGTATTTGTAACTGTTAACTTCTTCTAATTCATCATAATCAATCTTTATTTTCATATTTTGAGCAAATCGATTAAACATTACTTTAGTCTTTTTAACATTTATCTTTAGTCCTACTTTCCTACTTTTATCTGATAACTCCTGCAACATTTCCTGTAGCTCTGAAGCATTATTTGCAAAAATGACTACATCATCTGCAAAATCTAAATGACTTAAATAATCTCCATTTACTTTCACTCCTTTAGTTTCCCATTTTAATCCGCAAAATACTTTTTGCAGTACTGCTGTAAAAATTTTGGAGAAATGGAGTCACCTTGTCTTACACCTTTCTCAATGTTGACTTTCCCAGTATCATTATGTAATCTAATTGTTGCTGTTGCATTTTTATAAATATTCTTTAAAATATGACAATATTCTGGATCTATATCTTGATGATCCAATACTTTAATCACTGAAGAAATGTTTACAGAATCAAATGCCTTTTCATAATCTACAAATCCAAAACATAATGACAACTCATATTCATTTGTCCTTTCTATAACTTCTCTCAATACCTGGATATGATCCATTGTACTAGAACCACTTTTAAATCCAGCTTGTTCTTTTGGTTGGTGGAAATCCAATGTTCTCTGTAGATGAGTTGTAATTATCTTGGTAAAAATTTTGTATAAAACTGATAAAAGGCTGATAGGTCTCTAATTTCTAATATCTTCTTTATCACCTTTTTTAAATATTAATATTATTACTGTATTCTTCCAATCATCTGGTACATCTTTATCATTTAGACATTTGGTATATAACTTTGCTAAAATTGTTTCTATTTCTTCACCTGCTTCTTTTAATATATCAGGAGAGTAAATATCTAACATTAATAATAGACAGTTATAATAATATATTTTCAAAGTTCATATACATTACCCTTTTATCATTAAGAGTTCAAGTTCTGAATTCAGGTATTGGCAGATGTCATCTGAACAAACATAGCTATGTCTAGTGGTCTTCTGTGAAGCTTCTTATTTAATGGCAGCATCAAACTGTGTTTTCAATGTTGATTGGTGGCTGGTTTGTCCCCAAAGCAATAGACATTGTTGAAGTTTAGATGCATATAAACTGGATACAATACTTCTTAAGGTGGTTCTACATTATTTGATGGCTTTTCCGTACTTCATGATGGACTTTTGGCTTGCACTCTGCTGGGGATTGGTAAGAGTGGAGTAGATGATGACTTTTCTACTCTACCATGATATTTAAACACAAAGCACAATAAAATAAGCATGATCATCATAGTGTAATAATCACCAATCAAAGCATAATCATCATAATCAACAAAATGTATTATAACCTCTGTTTATAATCAGTTTCCATTATCGGTCATTTCAATCCATTTAATAACTCTTAAACTTCATTATGGTCCATGGCTTACTTTTTCAATAACAACATTTATATAATTTTAGCTTTGAAAGGGATTATCAAAATAATATAATGTTTTGACTAAATTACATCAGATATTTATCTTCTTAATTAGTTGATTTTTTTATAAGAATTTAATTACATTTTCTAAAATAATGCCATTGCTACCCACCTGATTTTAAAATATTTTTATAAATGTTAATGAAAGAAATGTTTAGTTTTAAATTACTTTTAAAGTATACTTAAAATTAATAATGCCATATAGATTTATCTGTGCACATACTTATATATTTATATAATGTCTACTTATTAAAATTGTTAAAAACTTAATTTAAAAATTCTTTTGAATTTTTCAAATTATCCATGAAGCATATATAAATATCACTTCAATATTAATAGAATTTTTTTGATTTATGTTGAAAGCACTCACATTTTATTCTTTCTTTATTAACATTTTCAAATTTAATGTGTAGTATTTTATGTAATAAAATATTTTATAAGAGTAATGCTAAAAGTTTTACAAAATGTTAGAACATAATTAAAGTTAATGCTGACTTTAAAAACATTAAAACAATTATAGAGATCATATTTTTTAGTAAATAGATTAGTTTATTATGTTTCTATAAAAGAAAAAGTTATTGAAAAAAAAAAAAAAAAAAGAATATTGCTCAGTGTGACTTTAATTTTGATGAATGTCATATATTTCATTATTTACCTTTTTTTAAAGAATAAAAATACACTACAGAAGTTTTTATTCTTATTCTTATTTTTTTTAATAGAATAAATATGTGTTCTCACACTCAATAAAATATGTACAAATGTGTATCCTCACTTTATTGTTAATAACTATATTAATATTATTTTTTAAAAATTTGGTTATACTATAATTTTAATTTATATATGCACATTATACATATAAAAAAGCTTTTGTTATATACATGTGCTTGTAAAATTTCTGTACATTTGTAGTTCAATAAACATGTTCTATTCTAATCAATATTTACATTAAAATGTGAGCTGTTATATGCTATACAGTATATGTTTATATATGAGGAGGACTTGGAACAAAATATAGCATAATTTATGGTTCCAAAATTCTCAATATATATGTAATTTATCTGCTAAAATATGCAGTAATTTCGAGAAATTCATATTGTTTTAAATGCACCATTCAAAGCATAATTTGCTAATACAGTTAACAGAATAGTAAAGGGAGGGGGGATAAATTCATATTAAACTCATTAATTTGGATTTCTATATGCATATGCTAAATTAAATATGTACTATCCATACTCAGATGATAATTGGCAGCTCATAAAACTAGCTATAGATGAATATGAATTTACTCAGTCATTCATTATACATTAAAAGCACTATACATGAACATTGAATTATATAATTACCATGTACTCATAAATTATCTGCTTTGAAACCTGGCAAATGTATTGGTATTTTTAAATCTTGATTTAAATTTGTACTTCTCTCTTTTTTAGTTACTCTAAGTGATATATTTCAAGTCTTTTCTATTATAACTTTTCTGATTGGAAATCTTAGAGTTTGAAAGATATACTCTTTAATAATAAAACCAATCAACAGCTATGATGGCTTTCTTCTATCTATCTTTAAGCAATTGAATGCCTTTAATTTTAAATGATTTTTATCAATCAATATATAATGTCTTTATAAAATCATATTTGTATTCTACTGAGATAATCTGAAGTATATAACAAATAGTTTGTGGAGTTTCATTAAGCAACAATGATGAATTGATTCTACTTTTATCCCACACACAAATTTAACTTCATGTTGTAGTTTTTTTAAAAAAAATTGTATTCTTGTTTTTCAAAGAGTTGATTTTTAAATATAAGATATTTATATTTTATCAGAAAATAGTTGTAAATTTAGGAAAAAATTGAGAAAATTATTTTTGTTGCAAGTTTTTTTTTTTTGTTTAATTTTATCACAGTTATTTTATCTTTTAATAGATTTTTTTACTATTCAAAAATTTATTATATTTTTAGCTATGTAATGAAAAAATTTCCAATATAAATTAACTGATTTGTTTTGTTTAGAATTTATCACCGATACATAAAACATCAAATTAGTTGCATTTTATCGTTTTCGTTAGAGTCAAATATTTCTCTTTAAAATATCACCATTCTTTATAAGTATGTAAGTTTATGTTTTAAAATTAATATATATGAAGACTTGAGAGAATTATCATAAACTTATTTCATATGATCACTGACTGTATTAGTTTTATAACTTTTTTTAAATATTTAGAAAATATTTATTTCTCCAACTCTGTCTATAAAGTATTACAATTATTTGATATCTGATAAAATTATTATTTGTTAGGTATTATTCACCTTTATTATTGTAATTTAAATATTTCAAATATTTAAAAAGAAAATGGAATTTTATTTCACATTATTCATATACCAGAAAGCAATAACTAGTAATTTATTTTTAATCTTTTTTTTTTTTTGAACTACTTTATTTTGTAATTTATGACTTGATATTTTTGCCTCACCCCCACCACTTTTTTTTTTTGCTTATGTGTGCATGTTATATATATATGAAAGCATGATACTTTTTAATTTCATTTTTTATTTTCATGAATATTTATTTTATTTAGTATTTTGCATGTTATTTTTTTTATTTTATATGCTTTTGTGCTTTGTTATGCTGTTTTTTTTTTTGTTTGCTTTCAATTTTATTGTTGTAGAACTTTATATTAAAATGGTGGGACGAATTAGGCCGCCGTACAAATCCTCGCCAGTTTAAACCGGTCAGTTTAATTTTATTTTTATTTTTTGTTGACAATGCTAAAATAATTTTTTTCAAAATGAGACAAAACTATTATTTTTTCTATAATTTTGAATAGTTAATGAATTGAATTTGCACTAAGGAAGATAAATAATTTTTTTTTCTAAATCATATACATATATGTATGTATATAGAGATAGAAAACTTTGCAGTTCATTTAAATATGAAATTTTAATTAATTTTCTTGTGATAAATTTAATAAATTTTGTCAGTATAATATTGCTGCTATCAAATCATTATTAATTATTTACATTATAGTTAATTTTTAATAAAATAATCTTTAAATTGTGTAGGATGTTAACAAAGGTATATCAAATGAATATATTTACCAAATTCTATGAAAAACTCAGTTTTTGCACCTAAATTAATGTATTAAATTAATTTGGTACATCAATTGTACTTTGCTTTGCCAATGGCCCTTATTATCTAAAAACAGTTAAAGCTACAACTGCTGGAATATTTTTTCTAATTGATTTTCTAGGTAAACAATAATTTCTTTCAGCCATATGATACATTAGATTTTCTTTTTATCATTTTTTGTTGCATTCATTTTTACAGCATAGTGCAAAGCTGTTTAAATCATAAAGTACCTTTGTGCATTCCTTCTTTATGATCATATATGTACATACACATTCGTACAAAAATAAATGGAAAGAAAGTGCTCATTTTGTATTTTTATTTTTACTTATATATATATATTTAACATTATAGGATAATGGAACAATTATTGCTATAAATCAGAGGTTAAAACAGGATGGTTTACCAGTGGATATTGATCCTCAGCAAAAACTCACTCATTTGTGGCATTTATTGCTGCAAATGGAAAAACAGACCAAAAATTTAGAGGAAAATTTAGAAGTATTCCAAAAACAGCGAAACAGCGACATATCAGAATTGGAAAATTATGTAAAACATATACATAAAATTTCAGAAGATAAAGAATCCGTCATTTTAGATTTTGAAAATGAAAATAAGGAACTGAAAAGTAAATTGGATTCATTATCAAACAATGGTAAGTTTTATATATATTTAAAATATTGCTTGTGTGTGTGTTTTACCATGAAAGTAAAATAAATATATTTATTCTCCTATATTGTTGTTATCAAAGCTCATCTTAGTTATTTTTTTCCACTCTAGAAGAAATCTATCATAGTAACTAGATATGTTGACAGGCACAAATAGTAGAATGAATGTTAAGCACTTTTTTACAACATTCTTTTTACAACATTGAAATGCTTAACAGAAACAGAATGATAAAGTTACTGCTTTTAAATTCTTGGAAATAATTGCAATAGTTAAATACGATTTCATAAAGGTGAAGCATTGTTTTGTTTTGTTTGGAATGTAATCAAATTGTGAGCAAAAAAAAAATTAGACTTTAGAAATTTGTATTAAACAAGTGAATAAGAAAATTGTATTTATTAAGGAAATTAAAAAGGTGAAAGAAAATGGAATATTAGAGATAAGGGAGATTTGGTGAATTTATTAGAACATAAAAAAAAGGAAGCAAGAAAGAAAGAGAAGCAAAATATTAAAAAAAAAATGTTGATGAATAAAAAAGAAAGTGACTATAGGATTGATATGTGAAACTACTTTACAGTAGGTGAATAATATTGGCGTATAGAAAAGAGTTTGCTGCTAACTGAAAGGAAACTTTGATTCCTTTTTGAGTCCTTAAAGGAACTGCATAGGACAACTTCCTGTTGTCTATTTCATATGTTTTGTCATGTTAGCTGTTATTACTGTATGATTATTCATATAATATAAGAACATGAATGAGCTGCTCACCAACATGTATAAGCTGGTGTGATGAGTTTCTTAGCTTTTTATTTCTGAGTTTAACATCAAGAAACACCATGGTCTTTCTTCTTAGTTGCTTAATAGTTCTTAATTAAAATATTAATTACATTTTCTTGAAAGCAAAATAAATTTGTGAGTGAATGAGTTTTTTTTTCTATAAATATATATTTACAATCATGTCAGATAAAACTAAATTATAATCCTTATTCCCAGGAGGATGTAAAGTTACCATCTAAAACAGTGATTAGTGGCCTAAGGTAAAGAGTGCTAAGAATTCTTGATTATGAACTCATGCTGCCTATTCATTGATAATTGTTTATTTAAATACTTTCAATTTCAGATCACTTTCAAGTGAAGGAAGATTTCACCAATTGTAAGAAGTCTAATATTAAATGGGAAATTGATGGACTTCATGATGATAGAAAAAAAAGTGAAGACACAATTGATTTTAAAAATGAACATGTATTTTACTACATCAGCACAAATATTAGAAGCACAAGCAGAATAGGATTCATTATAAATAAAAAGTTGAAGAGCAAAATTGTGGAGATTGATAGTGTATCAGACAGAGTGATAAGATTAGTTAGTCAATTTAATTGAAGATACCAAATGCAGATAATGTAGGTTTATGCCTCAACAAGTTCTCATTATGATAAAGAACTAGAGAATTGTTATATGAATATACAAAAGACCTTTGGCCAAACTAAATAACATTTTAAAATTGTCATGGGAGACTAATGCTAGAATTGGTAAACAATTGAAAAATGAAAGTGCTGTGAGTAAATTTGATTATGATGATTGAAATGAAACAGAACACAGAATTATGGAGTTTGTAGAAAAAGAAAAACTATATTATGAATTATTTTTTGAGAAAAATATTAAACAGAAATGGACATGGGAGCATCTAAATGAAGGTACAGGAGAATTGGATTATATTTGGGCTAAGAGGAAATATGTACTTCAAGATTATAATGTTCTTAATAGAATCAATGCAGGAAATGATCATTGATTAATGGGGTGTAAAATACTTGTTATTGCAAAACTAGAGAGGCAAAAATTATTAAGAAAAACAATATTCATAATTGATATGCATAATCTTTAGAAACTTTATAATAAATTTAAATTAGAACTTGTAAATTAATAATTTTTATTAGTCTTTCATTAGACTAGAGATTATCCACTCAATGAATAATACTTCTGTGATACAATTTTCACTACATCAGTCTTAAACAAGTTAGGGACTGGTTTCTATCTACTTTTAACACTTTGTGTGGAGGAGTGTAATCATAAACATATGAGCCAAAGACATGTGAAGATGTTTGGGATCATATATCTTCACATGTCTTTAGTCATATATTTATGATTACACTCCCCAACAAGATGTTGAAAGTGGATGGAAACAGTTACTATCTTGTGTAAGTATGATGTAGTGAAAATTATACTACAGAAATATTATTCATTAAGAATTTACAAATTGTTAAAAATATTAAAAGAACTTGAAGATGGGTCATATTTGAATGAAATTAATAAGAAATTAATTGAAACACTATTAAGAACTTACAACAAAGATAACTGATAAAAAAAAGTAGTAATTTATCAATAAATTTTTTACTAAGATAAGACAATGCATGAAGAATAGAAGGAATATAAAAATATATAAAAATGACTGATTAAAAAAAATTGAATATCTAGTGTTTTGTAAAATGGTACAAAAAAAATTAATAACAATATAAAAAATACAGTTATAAATTAATAAGGAAAGTTATAGAAGAGAATAAAAGTCTCATTCATGCAAAACAACATCTTGGTATTGGTAAGAAATTTATTTCTGCTATAAGAAGTAAAGATGAAACTATTATTAAAAAGAGAGATGACATTATGAAATGTGTGGAAGAGGTCTATAAAGAATTATATAGTAATAAAAAACCTAATATATCGAGGGCCATGCAGTCAATTGTCAGTTGGATAATAATATTCTTTAGACAAGATAAGACAACCAAAGTTTAAATAAATTTCAAGAGTTTATTTACTCTGAATAATAATAATTATATTAATAAGGATTAGTAATTTTATCACGCTACTTTCCAGTTGAGGACAAGATTACATAAATCTCTTAACAATTCATACCTCCTTAGAGATTTAATACTATAAAGTCTCTTTAATTCTGCAACTTTGTAAGCACATTATTGCTCACACACATTATACTGAGATAGTCAAATTAGATTCTTGACTAGAGCTCTTCTTTACTAACTTTCCAGAACAACTTCACTTTCACTAGTTTATCTTTCCACTAGTTTACTTTTCATTTCATACTCATTTAATTCTTCTGCAGACTTTTTATCAGCTTTTCTTACAAGCAAAATAATCCATCGCAATTTTCATTAAGTCGTTTCTTTTTCTGCATATTAATTATTTATTCTATTTCTGAAGTATTGTAGCATATCAACATTAAATGCCTGTACACACACACCTTTATTTATTCTTTAATACAGTATGTATATACAATAAATCAAATGTCCGTTAATTAAAAACAAAATTGTAATTATAATTGAAATAATAAATTTAACGGTTTACAAACAATCCTTATGAGTAAATAAGCAATTATTTGATCCAGCGCCGTGTTTACAATTATATTACATTCAAATATCAGCCTTTCAAGCTAATTGAGCACGCGCCTTTTGAGAGTGTTAAATAAACGAATACTTTCCTCTTCAATCCAAGATATAGTAGTGGAAATAAGAGGATCCTTTTTATTCCTGCATAAATACTATATCTTGGATTGAAGAGGAAAGTATTCATTTATTTAACACTCTCAAAAGGCGCGTGCTCAATTAGCTTGAAAGGCTGATATTTGAATGTAAAACAATCCTTATATATATATATATATGTGTGTGTACGTCTATACATAGCAGAACAAGAAAACAATGGTATCCTCTACAATTACTAATTCTTCTGAATTGTCTAGCATCATGCAATTCAGTCTACAAAGAAGGAAGAAATTCCAGGTAATGATGGAATTTTAATTGATATCTTAAGTCAAACAGATGAAAAAATAGAAAAACTGTTGGCAAAATTGTATATCAAGTGTCTAAATGATAAAGATGTATCAATTGATTGGAGGAATGCTGTAGTAATATTGATATTTAAAAAGATGATAAAGAATATATTAGAAATCACAGACCTATCAGTCTTTTATCAGTATTGTATAAAATTTTTATCATCTACAGTGAACTTTCTATTTTAACCAACCAAAACAACAAGTTGGACTTAAAAATGGTTTTAGCACAGTGAATCACATCAAAATATTGAGAGAAATTATAGAAAGAACCAATGAATATGGATTGCCATTATGTTTGGATTAGTATATTATGAAAAGGCATTTAATTTTATAAGCATTTCTAGTGATTAATGCATTGGATCATCAATGTATAGACCCAGAATAGTGTCATATTCTGAAGAATATTTATTAAAAATGCAACAGCAATGATTAGATTATTTAGTAATATTGAAAAGATTAATATTAATTTACATCAATCATTAATTCACTAAATCTGTGTTGAATAGTAGTGTTAGAAAACAGAAATGTTTTATTTTGTTTCCAGAAACCGTACCTAGGATTTCAGAACACATGTCTATCAAACATGGTGTAATTAAGTTTTTGGCAAGATTACACTGCTTTTTCCATATAGAAATCTTAAAGCAACTAAATATTATGCTTTTACAAGAGACTTATTGACTAAAAGAAATTTTTTAAAAGATGATTTTTATTTTTCAATTCAGAACTTTTATGTTCAAAAAAAAATCCAGTGAATTATTTTGTAGATTTGAATGTTTGATCGGTAAATGATGCATTAATTTTGCTAGCTTCTTACATTCATTGAATAAAATTTCTCTGCATTGAGGTCTAAGTAAATTTTCTTCTGACTGAGGCCAAGAAATGAAACTAAATTTTAAATAAGCAGGATTGAATAGATGAACAATAGTACATTTTTATTTTGGTTAAGGTGAATCATTTTGTGAATAAATAATATTTTCATTAGTATTCAAAGTACTTGTACTTGGTTTTTAAGAAAAGGCTGCAACAGTTTTTGATGTTTTCTTGCTATTATTCATTTTTAAATGACTAAATTTATCAAAAAAATAAATATAAAATACTAATATACTTTAATTTATAGTATACATCTATTAAATAGTAATTCCTATCACTGCAAGTGTAATTCCAATCAGCGAGTTATGGTAAACTATAATATAGTACTTGCAACTGACAACAGCGAATAAAGTGCACATGCACAAATTGTTAATGAAGTAGTGTTTTTACTGAGAGATAGCTGATACTGAGAAATAAAAACTTTTTTGTATTTCTTATAAACTTTCTTAGTTTATTTTCTATGAATGAAACAACAAACAAACAAAAGAAAATCTTAGAACTGAATTAAAGATAAATTTAATAAAATTAGTGATAATTTAAAAGATTGTAAAAAAAATATCAGGTGATCACCCAGCATTGATCAGAATTATTCTCAAGGCAAAAAAGGAAACATAAAATTCTACTCACAATATGTAGTACTTCACTATAATACACAATCTAAGTATAATCTCAGCATAAATTGTTATCTAAGATTTCAGAATACCAACTGTACCATGATTCTCTTTCTTCCATTTATATTAAAGATACCACAATATTCATTACAATTCAAACCAAAACTAGGTAACTCTTTTAGTTTTAAAACAAAATTTGTTATAAATGATTACAATAATCTGTTTACAAGGGGAAAAACAATTAGAATTTCAATACAAATTTTATAAAATTTGAATTTCTTGCTATCTATAATAAAAGACATTTGACAGTTGGATATATTTCATGAAAGTTTTTAAATGTTTATATAACTTTTTTTTTTTTAATCATTGTTGAATGAAATTTACTATTGAACAGATTCTTAAAATATTTACTTGAACTATAATTTTGTTTTATAAATTATTATATTCTAATGGGAATTAAATATTTATTTAGAATTACATAAATGTTATAAATAATTTCATTATGTCTATGATATTTTTACTCGAGCTTACATTATCTATCTGACATACAATAAAAAGGAGTTATTTTAATATTTGCTTACTAATCTTAAAATATGGACTTATTTTTTTATTGTAATGAATTTCTCAATATCCTATTTCTGATCTTATAATCAAATATATTAAAAATTACAATTTTTTTTATTTTGGCTCTTTGTTCTGTATGTACAACTTATGCACACACACTACTATGAAATGTTCTCTTCAATATATATGCATATTGATAAAATATATAATTTGTAGATTGTAATTTGAATTTATATTGATTGCTTCAGTTTATTGTGCATATACTGTTTAGGTTTTTTTTGGGTTTTTTTTTAGTGTATCCTTCATTTCAATTATACTGGATTAAAACCATCCACCAGTGCAGAAAGTCAGATCATTCTGTCTTATGCATGCATTTTGCATACAATATTATTACGACTTATGTACACACATTGCTATGAAATGTCCTCTTCAGTATATATGCATATTGATGAGATATATAATTTGTAGATGATAATTTGAAAAATTTATGTTGATTGCTTCAGTTAGTTTTTAGATTTTTTTAATATTAGTGTATCTTTCATCTCAAGTACACCATATTATAACCATTTACCACCTTTTCTTATTATGCATACATTTTGCAAACAGTATTCATTTTTCAGGTAGAGATATCAAATACCTGAATCTCTTATGTCTATATTGACAGCTTAATATTTTTAGTACATTACTATTATGTAAGTTATGGATGGGTTTTATCACTTTTACATCTACTAAAAGGGTGTACAATTATTGCTCTGTAGATATATATTTTCTTGATTTTAAAATTTTTATCAATGCATTGCTAAAATTATATAACAAAACATCCATCAGCACAAAAAAACACAAATTACTCTTTTTCTCTATGTGTGCATTTTGCAATCAACTTTTGCTCTTCAAATGAGTTAGAGATATCAACACCTGGATCTCAACACCCACATTGACTACTCAACACCTTTCATTATACCATTCTCATTTTAACACATACACACATATATACATGTACACAAAATAATAAAAGAATGAAGTATTAACTATGACAATTTAATATTATGTACATGAATATTCTATTATTTTATTTTATATCTATAGATTATACAAAAAAAATATAAATTTTGATATGAAGAAAAATCAGAATATATATGTAAGCATTTTTTTGTTAAATTTTTTAATGCTTTTTTGAAAAAGAATGGAAATACAAAATAAAAAGTTTTAATAAGTTTATGAATACATCACAATGAAAAGTGTCCATTGTTCGAAAGATTATCTCAAGTCTCTTTCATTGATTTGTGAACCACAATTTGATACTTATAGATTTGTGTTCAAAAAAACATGGTTATATAAAAAAAGATTTGAAGTTAGCAGATGGAACAAACAATTACATCCAGTTGCATTAAAATGAAATTTTTTTAACTTTTCTTAGCTAGAATTGATCTAGAAATTTTTAGCTTTTGAGTCCTCTTCTAGTGTTGCAATAAACTACTTAGGAAACCGTAATGATTTATTCATTGATTGAAAGTTGCTGAGATGTGAAATAATAAATATTAGATATTTTACCATTTTGAAAAATTAAATTAGTTATAATTTTATAAACTTCTATTAACAACAAAAATTTGAAATCCTGAATTTGGAAATTTGTTTCTCTTAGAATATAAAGAAATTTGCACTTAAATTATTAAAGATATCTTAAACCTAAAAACTATAAATAAATAATGAATTACATTCAAGAGTTAATCCAGTAATACATTACAAAATTTATCAGAAAGCAAATTCATAGAAAACTGTTTCAAATAATAGTAATTTGTGTGTCAATGTATTGCTAACAAAATCTTATAATTAACAAAACTACTTGACAATTTTATGAATTGGAGTATTCACTTAAAAAAAATAATAATAAAGAGAGATAAGCTTTGGAATATGAATATAATTTGTATTATTATATTTGTGCACCACATTTTAAAATTGTTATGAGAGACTTTAATGCTAGAATTGGTAAACAAATGAAAGATGAAAGTGCTGTAGTAATTTTGGTTAAGGTAATAGAAATGAGAGAGGACATGGACTTGTGAAGTTTGCTGAAAAAGAAAAACTTTATATTATGAATTCGTTTTTTGAGAAAAATGTTAAAAGGAAATGGACATGGAAACATCCAAATGAAGGTACAGCAGAATTGGATTATATTTTGATTAACAGAAAATACATATTTTAAGATTGTAATGTTCTTAATAAATTTAACACAAAAAGTGATCATTGATTAGTAAGATGTAAGATATGTGTTAATGCAAAACTATAGAGACAAAAATTATTAAGAAAAACAATATTTACAGTTGATATTCCTAATCTTCAGAAACATTCCAATGAATTTGAATTAGAACTTACAAATCGGTTTCAAATATTAGTAGATACTGAACATGATTCAGATTTGAATGAAATTAATATGAAAATAATTGATACACTTTTAAAAACTGCAGCAAAGATAGCTGATAGAAAAAAGCAGCAATTGACCAATAAAATTTCTTCTGAGACTAGAGAATTTATGAAGAAAAGAAGGAAAATAAAAAATGATGCACTAAAAAGGATTGAATATCTCAAATTTTGTAAAATGGTGCAGAAAAGAGTTGAAAATGATATAAGAAAGTAAAACTGTGAACCAGCAAGGAAATTTGTAGAAGAGAATAAAAGTCTCAAGAGTGTAAAACAACATTTTGGTATTGGTAGAAAATTTATATCTGCAATAAGAAAAAAAGATAAAATTATTACTAAAAAGAGAGATGACATCATGAAGTGAGTAGAATACTTCTATCAAGAATGATATAGTAATAAAGAACAAGTACCTCCTATGTCTATTATATTTTCCAAATTTGCTCAGAATTTTAAATGAAGTGAGACATGCAATTAAATTTATGAAAAAAGGAAAGGCTCGAGTTAATGATGGGATTATAATTGATATATTAAAAGAAGCAGGTGAAGAAATATATTTTTTTTTAGCAAAGTTATATATCAAATGTCTAGATGATAAAGATGTACCAGATGATTAGAAGAATTCAGTATTAATATTAATATTTAAAAAAGATTATAAAGAAGATATTAGAAATTACAGACCTATCAGCCCTTTATCAGTTTTATACAAAATTTTTACCTAGATAATTACAACTTGTTTACAGAGCATTGGATTTCCACCAACCAAGAGAACAAGCTGGATTTAAAAGTGGTTTTAGTACAGTAGATCATATCCAGGTATTGAGAGAAGATATAGAAAGGACACATGAATATGAGTTGTCATTATGCTTTGGATTTGTAGATTACAAAAAGGCATTTGATTCTATAAACATTTCTTCAGTGATTAAGGCATTGGATCATCAAGGTATAGATCCATGATATTGTCATATTTTAAAGATTATTTATAAAACTGTAACAGCAACAATTAGATTACATAATGATACTAGGAAAGTCAACATTGAGAAGGGTGCAAGACAGAGTGACTCCATATCTCCAAAACTTACTCCATAATCTCCAAAACTTTTTCCAGCAGTGCTGCAAGAAGTATTTTGTGGATTAAAATGGGAAGCTAAAGGAGTGAAAGTAAATAGAGATTATTTAAGTCATTTAGATTTTACAGATGATGTAGTTGTTTTTGAAAATAATGCTTTAGAGCTGCAGGAAATGTTGCAGGAGTTATCAGATAAAAGAGGAAAGTAGGACTAAAGATAAATGTTAAAAAGACTAAAGTAATGTTTAATGGATTTTCTCAAAATATGAAAATAAAGATTGATTATGATGAGTTAGAAGAAGTTCACAGCTACAAATACCTTGGTCAGATTATTAATACAGATGGAAACATAATGAATGAAATTAATCATAGAATTAATCTTGGTTGGAGTGCTTTTGGTAGAAATAACTTGATACTAAAAGGAAATATGCCTATGTGTTTGAAAAGGAAGGTTTTTTTAATAAATGTGTTTTAGCAGTTCTTACTTATGGATCTGAGACTTGGACACTTAATGGAAGAGTAATACAGAGACTTCAGACTACTCAAAGTAGTATGGAGAAGTGCATGTTGGGAGTAACAAGAAGAAATCAAACACAATATATGGGTAAGAGAATGAACAGATGTTACTGACCTCATTGAAAAAATTAAAAGACTTGAGTTGGGTTGGACATATTGTTAGAAGAGATGATAATAGATGGACAATTGAAATCTTAAACTGGATTCCAAGAGATTGTAAAAGAGCCAGACAGAGGCCACATGTGAGATTGATGGATGAAATAAGAAAGTGTGCAGGGGTGATGTAGAGAAGAGAAGCTAAAGATTGGAGAAGATGGATTGAACTTGGAGAGACCTTTATCCTGCAGTGGATTGATAATGGTTGATGATAATGATGATCATATTTATACAGTTATTCCAATTATATATACTCAAACAAACAAGCAAGAAAATATATAATGTAAAAGAAAAATTGTAAAATCAATTTAATATAAATATCCATATTATATTTATGTATTTTAAGTACAAAGTTTCATCAGTCCATTTACTTATATCTATTTGTTATTTAGTTGTTTGTTTATTTATTAGCCTGTTTTTATCTATATCTATCTGCCTATCTGTTTATTTACTTTTGATTATCTATTTATCTACATACCTATTTGTCAATCCATCTATCTATTCTGTCTAAATATTTATCTCTTTGTTCATTCATCTATCCTTCCATCTATTTATTTGTCCATCATCAGTTAGTCTGTTTGTCTGATGCTTATCTATTTATTTTTCAAAAAATTATATTATTGCCTTCATAATAATATTAGTGGATTCAATAATTAAAAATGTATGAATCAATCAAATCCCAAACAATGGAAAAAAAAATCTATTAGATTAATTGAATGAAATTGTTATGCTTAGTGTGTCATTTTGTTGTTCTTATATTACATGATCTCCCAAACAAGTGACCATATAATTTATGTTCTATTAAACATCTGGTTGATTATTCTAAAATTAAATATTATTAATTAAATTCTATTTTTATTGTAATTTCGAATAGTTAATTATTACATGACTAGAAATTATTGCGTGGCTATTATAATATTAATGCATAATTAATTATGTGATTAATACATGACAGAGCTATAATTTATAGTATTAAGGATAATAGTATAATTTTAATATATATACTTATCATATGCTTCTTGATCTAAATGTTTAGTTAAAGAATAATATGTATTTGAATTAATTGGTGTATAAATTAGTTTGAATACCTAAACAGATCATAATTCTCAAACTTATTGTCTGTGTTATCATATCTAAACATCATATATAATGTGTGGATGTATTTTTGTTGTCAATAATATATTTTCATTAAAATTATATTATAGAAATATAATTATTAATATATTATAACTCTAGTAGCAAGAGTGGGAATGCTACATAAGCAGATTTGTAGAATAACACGTGTGGGTGTGCATCTACGCATACATATACATGATTAAGAAAGAGAAAATATGCAGTTCATAAATTAAAGGACATTTTAAGATCTTTTTGGTTTCACCTATTTCGAATCATGTTATAAATAAAATTTTATTGATTCCTATAGAAAACAGAATGGTAAATTCAAATCAAAGAAAAAGAATTAGGAATTAACAATATTTTTGGAATTATAAATAAAATAATAAAAGTTGGCAAAGAATTTCTCATTTGTAATGTGTGGAAGATAAAGAACACAAACAGTTTATTTATTTCTTTAGTTAAAGAAAAACAATTGAATATTTTTCTTTGGGGTCCAAAAAAGTAGACTAATCATCCTTATGATAGGTACTGCAAATAATAAAAATATATCTACAATGGCTAATGATGTGGACAATAAGCAATTATTCATTCAACAGTCAACTTGATTCCAGTGGAGTGTAATGGAATTTTACATTGCAAGAGATACATTAAAGCAGTGGAAGTGTGTTGTGTGGAGAAAAGTTTGCCATGCTGCTAATTGAAATTGCAAAATTTACATTAAAAGTTATAAGAATGTTTTATTGTAATGGTAAATCATTTGACATATTAGTCTAGGCAAGAACAAGTAGCATGTCAGTTGGAAAACCCTGAACATGCAGCCCAATCTAATAAATAATGCCTACGTAAAATTATATTACCACCTCTTATAATCTAACAGTAAAAAGAAAAGAACTGGATTATGCAGCAACTTATATGTATTTTGTAGTCACTATACTGATCCAAAGCTAATTTATATATCTAGTGGGCATTCTGTGTGGGAAGAGCAGAAATATACGCTTTATGAAAATTTACAAAAAGACTGACTGTAATTGCAGAGAAGAAAACATATTTAAAAACTTGGATGGAGAATGGTAAAGATTGGTTTTAACAGTAAGATATTACTATTCATCCTATAATATGGAAAAGTGACTTTTAAATTTACAAATATTAAAAGAAATTAATTATTGTGTAATGGTATTCTATATTTTTACATTTGTATAATCTCAAATTGAAAGTATATTAAATGAGGAATTGTTTCACTTTCTATATATATATATATATATATATATATATTAAATGAGGAATTGTTTCACTTTCTATATATATATATGTATGTGGAATTATTAGAAGTAAAACTAAAATAGATAAATTGTTGGTGTAAAAAAAAAATATTAATGAATTTAAACAAAGAGCTTTGCTAATTGCTCAACAAGTTTTGTGATAAATGCTTAGCAAGAAGAGAAAGCATTTAAAATATTTTTATCAGAAACCACACCCAAACCCCAGACCAATGGTTTCATGCTTTGGCACTCTAAAAATACCAACCCAAAGCCAGCATTTGTCTAAGAGTTCATCATTGAGTAGAAAATCTGAAATTTTGAGATACTAACTCAAATAGTCAAATATGTTTAAAAATACATATATACAAGCAACAAAGATTACAAATTATAAAATTATTATATAAAAGCCTTTTTCGGCAAATTATGTTTTTTTGCCCTTTTCAATATGTCTCCACGATTTAAAGCACATACAGCGGCATCTATATCAATACATATTCTTTATAGATATATTAAACAACCTCCATACTTCCCCATTCTTTTTAAATTCATATAAATAAAGGTAATATAAATTTGTCTTTTATTGTATCTTTATTTATATGAATTTAAAAAGAATGGGTAGTAATAATCATTATTGTATTTATCTGAGGTGGATGATATTAAAGTTGTGAGTGGAGTGAGTTTAAAAATGGTAAAAAAAAAATGTAACAATTTAGATATTCTTATATTTATCATTATAGATATATGCTTGGGGAACATTAAATATCTTATATTTATTGCATATGTCATTGGTTTGGGTTCAAATCCGAATTACTGAGGCATTACCATCACAAAATGCATATTTATCAATAAAATATACAAAAATCGTGATCGCTAATATTTTAAATTATTCTAAATTAGCAAAACTTTGAGCAATGTAATATATTTTAATTTAGAATGGTTTTTGTTTCATTTTTAAAAAAAATCATTTTGTTTCTGAAAATTTTATCAGCACAAATGTGCAATCAATCAAATTAAAATGGTTATCTATTAACCCAGATAGAAATATTAATAATAATTCAGTATAGTTATTAAATGTCAATAAATCGATGTCTCATGCAGATCATGTACAGGTGTTTTTCTTATTAAACATAATTTTCAACCTAGTATTTAGGAGTGATTTATGATTGTTTTTTTTTTACGGAGCAATTTGAACAAATTGGAATCATCTGATAATCATTATCATCCTGCAGTGAAATTCCATTAATTTTTTTTCTTCCAAATAATATATATATAACTAATTAGTTTCTAGTTTGTATTAAATACCTGTGTTGAAAAAAGGCACATTTATAATATATAGCATTACCAAGATGTAAACCATTGTAATATAAGTTAATTATATATATGTTTGTGTGTATGCTAGATAGTAAACGCTTATCGTTAAAGTTTAAGTTTTTTTTTTTTTCATTTTATTAAGATTTTGAAAGTGTTCATCAAGAAAACATCAATAAATTATTAATTCACCAAGGCCTTCAAGATATCATCAATATAAATACTGTTGAACAAGTAGCATTTCTTCTTGTTGAACGCAATCATTTGTTAAAAGATCTAGAGGAAAAAGAAAAAATCTTAACAAAAGTACAAGAAAAAGCTGATAAAAATTATGACAATTCTGACAATGATGCCAAATTAAATCATATTCATTTACAAAAAATATTAGAAGAGGAAAGAATGGAATTTGATAAAGAATTGCAACATCAGCAAATAGCAATGAGAGATGTTAAAGAACAGATGAATGCAATTCATGAAAAAGAAATCCACCAGCTAATGAAAGAAAAACAAGAACTACAGAAACAGTTAGCTGAGACATGGAAAAAAGTAAGTTAATTATCTTTAAAATTTACAATGCTAAACATAAATCAATAATATTGTCACTATTGTTAAAGCAATTTTTATAAATAAATGTGATAGTTTATGAAGAAAGAGAAGGTCAAAGCATTATGATAAATATATACATTTTTAAATTCTCAAAAATATTATTAGATTATGGCAAACTTTTATATAACCAAATCTTTCTCCTCAAGAAAGACAAATAAAACTAAACTTTATATACAGCTTCCACTACTTTTGTCAAAAATGACTCACTCATGTATAAATAAAATCAAAAATACCATTTGAATTTCAAAAGTAATAAAATTGAGATCATAGTAGATTAGTTAATACAAACATTCATTTTTCCAAAAAATATATTGCATCTTAATACATTAATCGTATTTAATGATATATATTTTATTATTTTATAATAATCTAAACATGTAGCTTTAATTATATAGGGATGTCAAGCTAAAGTAAAAATGTAAATAATGATCAAATGATGCAACTTGGTTATAATTTTATTATTTTGACACCCCAATCTGATTTTGAACAGAAAAAATGATATATTTCCATATGAAATAAATATTAACAGGTAGAGACAATAAATAAAAAAAAGGAAAAGAAAAAAGATGGGGAAAAATTCAAGAGTGAAAATAAGTAAATGTTAAAAAAAAAAAAAAAGAATTGAAAATTATTTACTACATAAGATAAATGCTTAGAGAATGATGATTTGAATTTATATAATATAATCTATATGTATATGCATATATATATATATGTGTACGGAAAGATTAATTGTGGAATGAGTGCCATTATCAGTGAAGATTCAAAATCATATTCGTCTTTTTTTTGTGTGATCAGCACATAAATATTCATTTGACCAAACCAGAATATTTAGGAATCTTTAAAAAACTTTTTAGTTAATAATATGTTAGATATTTATCAAACAGTATTGAATAACTAACACAAGCTATCTGAAAAATTATTAAGCTTATGGAGAAATCTGCTATCAGAAAAAGTTTTTAAGAATTATCTGAGTTTGAAATTATAATATAGCAAGCAAATGCATTAACTACTATATCATAAGGCCCTTAATAATAATAATACATATATAATACAGCTAATTGATTATCACAAGTAAGTCACATCATCCCCAATCAATGGTTAACATTAACCAATAGAATATCAGCACTTATATAATAAATAGAATTTTCATTTATTATCTGAGTGCTGCTTTAACAACATATTGTTGTTATTCTATTAGATAATGTTAAACATTTATTAAAGGTGATATGATAGATATTGGTCTAGTAGATGATTTAGGATTACTTTTCTTTTCAGTTTTTGCTTTTAAGCTACTGTGTGAAGCTACTGAAATCATATCCTAAAAATTAACCGATAAATTGAAAATTAAGCTTACTTTACATTGTTATGTATTTAAAGACATAAATAATGGAACAGATTTTTATAAAGTACTCTAAAAATAAATATGTAAATAGTATAGCATCGATTTGCACTGTTACAAGATTTATCTCTATTTAAATAAAATCAGTTTTTAAAATTTTTTGTAAAGTAATAATGCAATAATAAAATATTTTTTGATGGAAAATTGAACATTTATATGTAGATCATCATTGAAAAATAAAACACTTTACTATAATATTAAATAGACATTTGTCTTTCATTGATCTAATGTATTATGTTAAGCCAGTGACTGAAGTAAACATTTAGGCAATTGAACATTCATGGATTGAAACCAAACTCAAAATTCTGAAAGAGAGGCACAACCCTTGAACTATTATGGTTTTATCTGGATCACAAGTGTTGGAAAATGATTCGGCAATAAAACTGGAACCTCTTTCTAGCTTTTCTTTAGGATATTTGTACTGGTAATCAAATAAAAAAAATTTTTTTTCATTTTATCTTTCTTTCTTTTTTTTTTTTTTAGTAATCTAGTTTATTTTTATTGTATTATGTATTGATTAAGTATTGCCTTTTCTTTTATGAAAAAAAAAAAGTTATTTAGAATTTATTTGTACTTTAGTATTGTATTTTATAAAATTCGACCTTTATAGTTGATTTTTTGTCCATGTTAAAAAATAAATAAAAAAATTAAAAATTTGAAAGACACCCCTCCCCCCAAAGAAGAAAGTAATTACTATTAATAGGTATTTTAATATTACATACTTTTACAAGAATGAAATGTTCAGAAAAATGTTTAATTTATCGAACAGTCCTATGCAATGGATAAAAGCAGAAACTGAAATGATAAATGAGCCTAGAACACCTACTATTCCAGTACCAATGTGATATATATATATATATTGTACTGGGTTCGATCCATTGATGATCTTACTTACTCTGCAAGCTTGGTTTAACTTTTTTTAACCTTATTTCTAATACATTTATAATCTTATTTAATTATAAATATTATGTGAACGAACTGGCACGTTCGAGCAAAGTGGAAAATATTATTGATAACAGAGCTGTCAATAATACCCATGATCAGATTGAGCTATGCAATGCATAACAGGATCACATTTCCAGATCGTAGCCCACCTCGACTGCTAGATTCAAGCCCCTACTATCCAAACACTTTATTTGTTTCAGAGTAAACCCCAGGTACCAGCTAGTCTAAGACTAACATGTTTGGACAGTAGACCCATAATTCAGTGCTCAAAAAATCCCTTAACTAGCTCAGCTATTTTTTTTAATTCAATTAGTGGCGAAAAGAATTGACTGACAAAGTTTTTAAGTTTAAAGACAATTTATTTTAATTAACATTTATTAAACTAATTTCGAATATTTTATAAATCTTATTTAACTAATAACACACACACATTTTAAATTCATACACTATCATATCTTATGAGAAAGCATTAAATAATATTTGAAAATTAAAATACAATGAAATCAAAATACTAATGCATGAATACACACTACATTTTAAACACATATTAATAGTTCATCTATGTATGCTATAGAGTTCTTAAACTTGACTCTTGGAGCTTTATGAATGTGATGGCTACTTTAGAAATAAGGAAAATGTTATTACCTAGGATTATGAACATGGATACTTCTTGCTGTTTGCTGCTTCTGATGAAATATTTCTAACCAGTTAGATTTGACATTTTCTTGTGGAGATTTGATGCTGATTATTCTGAGGCATTTTTTTTAAGACAATTAGATATTGAGCGGCTTCAGGTTGTTATGCAGGCATCACTTTTATCAGGTAGGTTGGCTGTTTTCATTGGACTTCAGGTTGGAGAAAGTCGTATGTTTTCCGAGATTTTAACACTACCTTCTTGATTCTGGATATATAATAAGCTGATTGATATAACTTGCTGATAGATTATACTGAACTGTTATCTCAAATGCAACTCAAACTCAACTAATCGTCTGATAAAAAATTGACTATACATATGATGTGTTGTCATTTTGATATCCTCCAGCTATATCTGTTGTTGAAATTCCTTTGATAATCTTTTAATTACTTGTTTTTGGAGATTGTTTAATTAGTAGCCATGCAAATGTGTTGTTTTATATTTTTAATTAGTAGCCACTGCTGAGTGTTTTTAATTTTTTTTAACTTTCATTTATTTTTTAATATTCAATATGCATACATTATATTTACAGTCACACACACATATATAATTTGAGATCCATTCACTATTTAGTTTTAAGATGACTTTTTTTTCTTTAACTTAAATAAAAAGAGATTTATGTTTTTAAACTTTTAACTTATATTTTAACTAATAAAAAAAAACTCTTTAACTTCTTTTATGAAATTTTAACTTGACACTTCTAAAGCAAACCCCCCTTCCCCCTTTTAATTAACTAACTGTAACTTTTATTTCAAAACTCTTAAACCTTTACTTTTACTTTTCTTTTACGCAAGATTTTTATTCCTAATGATTTTTTAAACAAAATTATTATGTGCCAACACAGTGTTGGTACAATATATATATCTATATGTGTGTGTGTGTGTGTATGTATGGATATATGTAATAGGTTAATGAAATATCAATTAATTTATAAAATTTCATTGTCTCCTATCTATATTACATGCAATTAAACTTCTTGCCTTACATCTTTGCCCTATCGAATAAGCAGATACAAATAGAACTTTTATCTGTAACCCGAGTTCTTATTAGGATGATAAAAATAGGCAATGACATTTTATGAGATTCAATGACATTTGTGAGATTCAACATCAAATTCAATTTGATGCTGAATCTTTTAAATGTCATTGTCCATATTTCCATCCTAACAAGAAATCAGACTACAGATAGAAGTATTTATCAGTTGTGTTTGCTTAATGAGTTGAATAATGATATAATGCAAGAGGTTTAATTAAATTTTATACAAAACCAACAAAATATCACATGATTACCACTTTCTATTCTTACACAAGTTGTTATTAGCAGTAGCAAACTATCCATACAGTAGTGCCATCCAGTGCAAGCTTTAGTAATCAATGGATACAGGAAGATTTGTGCATAAAATATCCATCTAGTGCCTGTTCACCTAATATCCCCAGAGTAGTTTCTAGTTTGTGGCTTTCATCAGTGAGGAGCTACGGACCCTTAGATCTAGATGCAGTGCTCTTAGATACAAAGCTCCTCACTGATGAAAGTCAAAAATGCTAGAAACTAATTTGGAAATATTGGATGCATAGGCAATAGATGAGTATTTTATGCACAAACCTTCCAGCATCAATTGATTACTAAAGCTTGCATTGGGTGGCATTACTGTAAGGAGAGTTTGCTACTTGTGATAAATTTTATATAGATGGCACTAGGAAATTTGATTTGTTTCTAAAAATATTATATATATATATATATATTTGCCCATTTAATGGGTTTTTTTAAATTCCTAGAAAGATAAAAATCTCATTCTGTTACAATTGTGTCAGCACTTCTTTTCTATATTTATATTTTCAATCAGGCGGAAAGGTGGAATCCATTTTTTTATGTGTAGGGATTGCCTGGCAACAAATTGCAGATTATATGATTTGTTTAGATTTTGGCTCTTATAATGTAATACATATTTAAACCTACTTAGGTATTGTCAATTAAATAATAATGAAGTTGAATTCAGAAGTTGTAAAAATGATTATTTATTTACCTACTTTCAAAATTGATTAAATCTTCCTGTTTAATGGACTTTTTAAACTTCTAAGAAGATAAAAATCTCATTCTGTTACAGTTATGTGTCAGCATTTCTTTGTCTATATTAATATCTTAACAGGGTGAAACTTGGAATATATCTTTTACTTAATGGAGATTGCTTTGACAACAGATTATATATTATATGGTTTATTTATATTTGTTTTTTATCATGTAATATAAAGTAATATATATTTACATGCACTGCTTTTTGTTTATTTAATCTAGATTTGTCTAAATTTTCTTAATCTCTGGTTGTTTAAGCTCTCTTTTTTCAATGGTTTCAGGATAAAAATAAATCAGTAAAAGGACAATATTAGTTGATATTTTTTTAGGGTTTGTGAGTGTGGTGATATTTCAGGGGCAACCACAATGTTTTTTAATATATATATGATGATACTCATAATTGGATAATAATAGTATTATCACTTAAAGATACTAATTATATATATATATATATTGTAATCAGATATAATTTTTTTGTATTAAACAACTATTAAACTTATAAACATATGTCATAAAGTACTTTAGTTAAAAGTTAAATATGAAACAAAGATTTACTACATGATACAAAAATACAAAAATAGAGTTTGTAATTTTACTGAAGATAGTTTGACAGTTGGAGAAAAGATTTTCTGAAAGCACATATTATGATCCTGTGTCCCTTTGTTTTAATAATTATTTTTTGCAATGATTGACACCTACATATTTAATGAATAATCGTTCTATATTTAGCAATATAAAAAAACTCAGTATCCGTAGCTTAGTTTATTGTTTCTGCATATATACATATATGTATGCCTGGAGGAGAGTAATTTACTTCCTTTTGTTTACATATACATTGAGTATGTTTAATTTAAAGTTTATATATACATGTAGTCTAGTGCCTTCATTTTTTTTATATATTACAATGGTTCACTAGATTAATTAATGTTTATAAACACACACACACACAACAATTTAAGATTTAGTACAATTTCTTTTTGAAACTCCCTCAAACTAGTATGTATATAACTCCATCAAACTAATATTTAAATATTTACATAACTTGAAATATGCTATAAATTTTTAGTAAAGCTGCAGTATGTCTTTAAGTATATAATAAATGATTTTCATTATATATATATATATATATATATATTATATTTTTAAAATCACCTTAGTGGATTCTTAAACATATTTATATTTTAAAATTTTGCATGTACATATATTGTTTACTAAAATTTTACTTATATATAAATATATTAGATTCTTGAATTGACTTCTGAACTTCATGAATTGCAACAAAAAGAATCTCCTGGATCAACTATTGAAGAACTGCCTCTTTTAGAAGGTGAAAATTACAATATTATTTATTCCAATTAATTATTATTGATTGCTTTTTTATTTGCAATGAGTACAATCGGTATCACATACCAGTATAAATTTTTTAATGCTTTAATTGCATATGATTTTTTTAATTGTCTGGCTCAGTACCTTCTTAAATATGTCTCTATTATGCACAAATTAAATTCAGGTTGCTTACTTTAAATTTTATATTTTCCCATTTTGCTTTAGCAGAATCTCATATTAATTGTTTAGACAGTTGTAAATTTAAATAGTCTTCTGCAAAAAATTGGTACTTTTTTTTCTACTTTTTAAAACAAATATAATAAAACTTATTATAAGGGATATGAACCCAAACTTTCAAGCTCCCTTCAGCTATCCAATCCATCTCACATAACCGATATACATGACAACACATGTGGAAAAGGCAAATGATCTTCAAAATATGTGTTTCATGCTGAAATATTATATTTACAAAAATATATTGAAGATCATTTGTCTTTCACATGTGTGTAGTCATGTGTGAAATGGATTGGATAATTAAAGGGAGCTTGAAAGTCTGGATTCAAATCTCCTATAATTACATCTAAACTCCAGGGTTATCTGTATTTTAACTAATGGCAACAATTATAAAAAGCAAATTTATTTCAATTTAATGATTACAAGAAAGTAATCAGCTGATTGTAAAAAAGCTGTCAACTGAATCCAGTTAAATAAAAATAAGTTTATTTCTTCATTTTTGCAATTTTATGGTTATATATTTTTAATTTTTTTATGCAAAAATTTAATATTTATTATAAATAATGCTCATATAAAAATCAAATTTGAAGCGATAATTATGTAAAATAAATACATATCTTAGGAATGGTATGAGGTACTGTTTGTAGTTGGAATGTCACAAAACTGTACTGTAAATGTTGTGAGTTTTTAAAAGTACTTTATAACATAAACTTAACTTGAGATTTATTCTATTGAAAGCTGTTCAATAAAATAGAAATCTTAATTGTACAAATGCATGATTAAAGATAATGAATATAATATTTGTAGTAATATATGTAATATTTGTAGTAATAGGTTATTAATTAGTATTGAAATTCTTTTGGATTTTTATAGCAAGTAATATACAAAATTATATCAAGAAAATTTAATTATTAAAAAAATTATTTATATCAATTTTTGTTGCCAAGACTCATGAAAATGAACTCACTGATAATGAAGTATTGTGAAGAAAAAACAATAACTGAATATTAAGAATAAAATACTAAAAGGAAAAACTCTAATGTTTATTATGCAGAAAATAGTCACTTCTGAAATTGCAAAAAAGAAAGTAGATTCCTCAGCTAAATTTGTATAAATTTTACATTGAATTGGTTAATAGTGATTCAAAAAAATAAATTATTTGGCCCATAGTATTAGTAACAACAACAAAAAACTTTTA
Source organism: Epiperipatus broadwayi (assembly GCA_028023455.1). NCBI lineage: Eukaryota > Metazoa > Onychophora > Udeonychophora > Euonychophora > Peripatidae > Epiperipatus > Epiperipatus broadwayi. The sequence continues at coordinate 9,398,084 of JAQFVV010006205.1, read as the reverse complement.
TTACATGTAATGTTGGCAATCATAATAATGACAATAAGTTAATACTGAAAAAACTCAATGTTAATTGCAATATATATATATATAATTTCTATTAATAATAAGAATATCAATTTATTTAGGAATAAAATGGTACAAAATGCTTCCTTGTATCAGGAATTTGAATGTAATAAATATGTTATTAAAACAGGCAAAACTCTCCATACAGTAGTGCCACTCAGTGCCTATTCATCCAATATCCCCAGACTAGTTTCTATCTTGTGGCTTTCATCAGTGAAAAGTCTTGGATCATGTGATGTTTAGTGGTTTAATAAATATGTTGATGCTGTTAGTTAGAATCAAATTGATTTTAAATATAAAATTCAAATCCTTAACATAAAATATCAGGCCATTAATTAAAACTATGTTGGAAATGCAACATTTTAATAAATTGCCAGTGATAATATAAACTGGTTTATTATTATTTCTTTTAAAACAATTAAGTAAATATTGGAAAAATTATTATATTTTATTTATTGGCAATTTTCATTTCATATTTAAAATCAAATTGATTGTAACCAGCAATTACAGTAGATGTATTATATATACATTCCTGATGTAGTGCAACATTTTATATCATTTTATTCCTAATTAATTTGTTGGTATTTTTTCTTTTAATAGAAACTATATTTTTTTTAGTACTAATATAGGGACATTAATTTTTTGTTAATACTTTGGTTGTCAAAATGTTAATGATAATAAGGACAGTTTAAGCTTTCTCATACTGGGCTTGTAACATACTTAAAGTAACAAGATCAATTGCATTTTCTCAATATTGTATTTAGTATATAGGAGTATATTTGGAGGAAAATGTTATGGTAATAAATATCACTATGAAATGGACAAATCTCATATAATAAGTGTAAATGTTATACATATAATGAAGCAAAGTCAATTATTTGCGAATGTGAAATAGATATATTTGCCTGAAGGTTTATGATGATGGTATATTAGATGTGATATGTTGGATTTTTTCCATCATCTATCAGTAAATGTTGAATGTATAGAAAAATTTAAATAAAGTTTAAAATTTTCTATACATTCAACATTTACTGATAGATGATGGAAATAGTCCAACATATTATCACATGAAATGCACATATTTCAACACACATATTTCTCCAACAAGAATTTTTTTTGAAACTAATAAATTCAGATAAAAGCTTGACATGCAATACTTAACCAATGTAATTAATGAAGATCTAACATAGAAAATAGTTGTTGATAAACGTATTATAATTAAAAAGAGAGCTAAAATTATTTTATTATGATCATACAGGTCATGTGCTGTGTCCTATAAAAAGTGTAAGTATTGTTTATTTTTTACATAGATTTATCTTCATTGTGTTACTCTAAATAATAAGAGTTGGTGCAAAGATCTTGATAATTAGCAAAAGAGACTTTTTAAAAAATATATGTTGAATGCATTATTACATTTGGAAATATACAAGTTGTAGGAAATATATTTAAAGAAAAATATATTTATTGAAGCAGGAACTGTGTAAGATAAAAGAAAAAATGGGGAAAAAAAGTTGCAGAGAATCTTAAGAAAGTAAATATTTATTGGTATTTTAAGAATATATTGAAAATACAAAGTCAGAGCAAGTCATTTGAAATAATGCCTAATGGCTGACAACTGATGATGGTACTTATAATATTAGTGCCTTATCATAAATTTAATTCATAATTATATAGCAAATTATTTTTGTATTGATGAAACAAATATAACAAGAATTTATTTGATTTCTCATGGATCATATATACAATATTTTACTTAAATCCACAATATACAATTTCAAGCCTTGATCCAGATACCAAAATTTATAAACTAATATGCAATTTTAACACAGATATGCATACAGATATTTAAAATATGTTATGAAAAATAATTTTATTTAAAAAGTACATATTAGATATCAAAAAAATAATTAACCCAAAAATAAATAAACTATTATTAATAATTTTATGATAAATAAAATTAATACTTTTTATTTTATTTTATTTCTTCTTCCACTCTTTTTTTTTAAAAAAAAGAAAAAACCCACTGTACTGTAATTTGTATTTTTATTGTTAAGAAGTACAAAAAAATACTGATATTAAATTTAAAAATTTTAATTTATTTTAATAAGTGAAAAAGATTACATCAGGAATTTATTTGCAATTGCAGCATACAGCCAATTCAGTGGGATCTAAAAAAATTTGAATTTATTGCTATTAATTTATAATTTTTTTTGTTTACTTTTTGAAATTCAGTACTAAATGAAAACATATTTATAAAATTGTAAATATAAGATTATTGTATAATTATCCAGAATAAAGGATAACAATAAGTAATATATAAATTATTATTTGTATAACATACAGTTAATAAATGATAAAGTTTGTGATATTTCTAATTATTCATGATACAAATACTTTTCATCAAAAATTTTATATTTTGCTTTAAAAAGTATTCAAAAATATTTTAATGAACATTTTGGAAAATGTTTGCTGACCATGAGATTACAAAATAAATCTGATTTTTGAAATGTGTGAAAAATAGAATTAAAAATAATGAATATAGCCATAGCTGATGAAAGCTAGCAAGAAATTATATACCATTTTTTTAAAAAAAAGAAATGGTTAAACAAGCTTTTAATAAGATGGAATATTTTTAAGGCTGTTAAAATTAAAAAAAGGACTTGAAACTATTGTATATAGAATATAATTTTATATAGAATAGAAATTTTAATTATTAAGAAAAATAAGGATAGAAGCTGCTAGAACTATTAGAAGATATAATAAAGATATTCCATTTGCAATTAAATTAATTAAATATATTTATAGATAAACTGGCTCAAGAACATGTATAATATTAGGATAAAACACATTCTAAAGTAAGTTTTTTAAAAAATGTTTTGAAGAAGATAGGTCATTCTAAAGACTCTTGTAAATATTCATGTTTGTATGCCAATTAATATGTATGATGATATGCAAATCTGAATATCATATTATTATTATTATTATTATTATTATTATTATTATTATTATTATTATTATTATTATTATTATTATTATTATTATTATTATTATTATTATTATTATTATTATTATTATTATTATTATTATTATTATTATTATTATTATTATTATTATTATTATTATTATTATTATTATTATTATTATTATTATTATTATTATTATTATTATTATTATTATTATTATTATTATTATTATTATTATTATTATTATTATTATTATTATTATTATTATTATTATTATTATTATTGTTGTTGTTGTTGTTATTATTATTATTATTATTATTATTATTATTATTGTTATTGTTGTTGTTGTTATTGTTATTGTTATTATTGTTATTATTATTGTTAATAATAATAATAATAATAATTATTGTGAAGAACTTGCATAGATAATATAATAGAAAAATGAAACAAAAACCAAAAATTTCCTTACAACAGAAATATTATACTTTATTTTTTTCTATACATTAATTCATTAATTGTTATTATTTAATATCAAAATTGAAGTTAATATTTTAAAATAATTTGATATTATTTATATTCATATTTAAATTATGACTTATCTAGAGTTGGAAGAAAAACAACAAGAAATTAATATTTTAAAACAAGAAAAGTTATTGTTAAATGAAAAGCTGCAGAAATTAGAAGTAGATTATCAATTTTTGAAAAAGCAGGTAGGTTAAATAAATAATATTTACAATTACAATTGTTTTATTACTTCATTAGTATCTGATAAATTTTTATTCATTTTACAGTTGTCATCAGAATCTCTAATTATGGACAAAAAGTAAGTTTTTTAGAATTTTTATATACAAGTCACAAATTCTTTGAGATTTTCTAGTTTGTAAGGACAGCAAATAGTTATTGTATCGTGGCAAATCATTTTAAATTTACTTTCAATGTTTTATCATATATTTCTTTTCTCATTTAATATTGAGTGGCTTGAATATAAACTTTAAAATATAATTTACATATTAATTTTACTCTTTGTATTAACTTTTATATTTCAACTGTTTAATAATCATTGTCAAAGCAGTGAGATTGATCATATAAGTATAAGTAATCTGTATAAACATATATTCATACAGTAGACCTTTTGCAGCCACAGAGTCAACATCTACCACAAGTTGCAAAAATATTAAATTAGTCATTTATAAATAAGAGCTTTATATATTTATCTGCTGGCATAAGATCCATCATGAACCATTAGTCAGTCAGCCCTTTTTTCACCTTATGCACTCAGCTAGTCATGTTGTTATCTTTTTCAATTATTATTGTAATATCTTTTTCATAACTGCTATATTCTATTTTTTTTGTTATTTTTTTTTGATTTGATGTATTAATGTGAATTACACACACACACACACACATGCATATATGTTTTATAGAATTTACTATTATCCATATTTGTAATATAACCTGTTACTTATGTAGTGCACATACTTATGTAATATTATATAAATAATGAGTAACTCCTCAGAGCTTGCACTTTAAAATCTCTGTGCACTCTCCTATGAGATCAACTTTAAAAGCATGTGTATTCTTATGCTTAGAGTTTATATCTATATAAACGAGTGTTTGCTCTCTATGCTTAAATCAGGACTTCAGTATATTGGGTACCTGAGTTAAAATTTATCAATTACAAATATTCATGGAAAGGAGTCAAAATGAAGCAGATATTGGGTGCTATTGCACATAAATATTTCTCCACATATGAATCCATACATATATTATCATTTTTAACCATTTTCATTCCTCACTGCAGAGTCTGCTCTCCAAGTTTAATCCAGTTTCCCAAATTTTATCCAGTTTCTCCAATCTTAGCTTTTCTTCTCAATATCAAACTAGAAATCTATCACATGTGATCTCTTTCTAATCTTTACTACCTCTTGGGATCTGATTTAAAATTTCAGCTGCCAAGCATCAGTTATTTCTATCAAAAGTACTCCATCCAAGTTTAATTTTTTGCATAATTTTATCCAATATGTTTCCATCTGTACTAATAATCTGACCTAAGTATTGATAGTTGTTAACTTCTTATTCATGATTATCATTTTTAATTTCATCATCTGAGAAAAACCATTGAACATTACTTTAGTCGTTGAGACATTTATTTTTAGTCATAACTTTGTTACTTTTAAATAATAACTCTTGCAACATTTCTGGAAACTTTGAAGTATTATTTACAAAAACAACTACATAATTTGCAAAATCTAAATAATCTCCATTTTCTTTTACTGTCTTAGCTTCTCATTTTCATTCACAAAATTTTTTTTGTAAAAAATACTGTAAAAGGCATGGGATATATGGAATTATCCTATCATACTCCCATCTTAATGGTAATGTTATTAGTATCCCATGTACTCTAATCGTTGCAGTTACATTTTGATAAATATTCTTCAGAATATGACAATATTTCAAGTCTATATTTTAATGATTTAATGCATTAATCCTCATAGAAATACTTAAAGACTCAAATAACTTTTCATAATTACAAATCCAGGCATAGTGGCAATTGTTTCTCTCAATACTTGAATGTGATTCATTGTATTAAACTCACTTTTAATTCCAGTTTATTCATTTGATTGGTATAATTCAAAGTTTTATGTAAACAAGTTGGAAATTACTTTGATAAAGACTTTGCATAGAACTGATAGAAGATTAATAGGTCTGCAATTTTTAATATCTGCTTCATCACTTTTCTTAAATACCAATATTACTATTACATTCTACCAATCATTTGGCACATGATCACTATTCCTTATGCTAGCACATAACTGTTATTAAAACAGGCAAAACTCTCCATACAGTAGTGCCACTCAGTGCCAACCAGAGTAATCAATGGATGCCAGAAGGCTTGTGCATAAAATCCCCATCTAGTGCCTACTCAACCAATATCCCCAGAATAGTTTCTGGCTTGTGGCTTTCATCAGGAAGAACTTTGGATCTGAGAGCACTGCACCTAGATCTTAGGACCTAATGCAACCCTCCAGCAGCCATCTTTTATCTCTACTTAACTACTAAACTATGAGAATAAAATTGAAAACCCAATAATATTTTCAATCTAAGCTCAATAGCTTATGCAGTCATATGGGTCTGAACGCAGTTCTAGTACCCATACATTTTGGTGTCTTTGGTCTGTTTAACAACCATATCCACCACTATCCTATTAGGCAGGATTGGTGTTAAACCACTAAACATCACATGATCACTATTTCTTATGCTAGCACATAATTGTTATTAAAACAGGCAAAACTCTCCATACAGTAGTACCACTCAGTGCCAACCAAAGTAATCAATGGATGCCAGAAGGCTTGGGCCTAAAATCCCCATCTAGTGCCTACTCATCTAATATCCCCAGACTAGTTTCTGGCTTGTGGCCTTCGTCAGTGAGGAGCTTTGGATCTGAGAGCACTGCACCTAGATCTTAGGACCTAATGCAACCCTCCAGCAGCCACCTTTTATCTCTACATAACTACAAAACTATGAGAATAATATTTTCACTCTAAGCTCAATAGCTTATATAGTCATATAGTTTTTCCAGAAAATTTTCTATTTCTTTTAAAATATCAATAATAATTTTAGGTACTTGTTAATTAGCCACTGTACATCACTTGGTGGCATTGTTTCTGTACAAAAATGTTTTAATATATTGTTTTCAGGCCATTTAAAAAAATGTACCTTATTCTTCTAATAGTAAATGAAACATTTAAACAAAAATTAAAAAAAAACCACTTCATTAACAAACTAATCAGCTCGAATTAAATTAAATCCCATTCAATTAAATTTCAGCGTGCAGTGCTGGAATGTGCAGGGGGAGGGGAATGAGAGTTTTGCTGATCCAAAGGATTGGCCAAAAGATGCATTACTCTGATCAAATTAAGCTTATGATTTGTCTTATAGTTCTTCTTGGGTAAATGTGCTTATTCACGTGACTTCTGGGAAATGGTGTTTGACCCTACCCTTTTGCAATTCTTTTCACCTTCCAAGCTGTGCAGGGATGGGCTTACAATTATGAGTATGTAATAGTACGTCATCTAGGGTATAGTATCATTACTTTGAATACACATTAAAAGAATTATGGCCAGTTGAATTACATACACCCTCACATTATTTGGTAGGATCTGTGAAGTGTGCGCTATTTGGATAGTGTCACAAAACACATCATGGGCCATAATATTTGTGTGCAATGCCATCTAGGCCTGCTAATGGCTAATATGAGCAGAATTGTTCTATACGCCATAAGTTTGGCCACATAAATGGCGTATTTCTGTGTTTTTGCACAGAAAGTGCCACAGTCATGGATAGGATTAGTATAAAACCACTAAAACATCACTTGATCACTATTTTCTATGCTTACAAAAGCTGTTAAACTAATATCAAGCTCTCCCGACAGTAGTACTATCTAGTGCAACCCAATGCTCTCAGATCAAAATTCCCCTAACTTATAAAAATCACAAGCTAAAAATTAGCCTGGGAATATTAGATGAATATGTATAGATAGGGATTTTGTGTAGAAATCTTCTTGCAACCATGGCTTTACTGGGTGGCACTATTGTTTGGAGAGTTTGTGACTTTAAAGCTTATATAATCATAGGAAATAGTGATCACATGATGTTTTAATGATTTTGCTTCTTCATGCTGGGGCATAAAACTGAATTATCTGCATTCAGTATTTTCCATTAATTTGAATACCTAATCTTGCCATCTTGTCTAGTATACTATCAATCTTCACAATGTTGTTCTTCCATTTTTATTTATAATGAATCCCACTCCAGTATGCTTTTAATATTTGTGACTATGCAGTAATATCCACGTCTACTTTTTAAATAAAATTACTTTTTTCTTCTAATTTCACAAAGTCCAACAATGTTCCATTTAATAATAGTTTCCAATTTATGCAATCTTTTTTTATTGAAAGTGACCTGCAATTGAAGGTATCTAAACAAAAGATTATGTTCAAATGATGGTCTATGTTTGCAATCAAGGATTCTTAATATCTTTTATCTTTGGCCATCAGTTACTATCTTGGCTGGTGACTTCACACCCCTATGAGAATAAGACCAGTTTGTCTGGCCATGATTGTAATTATCTATATGTAAAAAAAAGAAAGAAAAGATCATTCACACATAAATTTTCTGCCTTCAAGAAAGCTCAGCTCTTATTTTAGTTAATTAACTATCCGGCAACTGAGAAGAAAGACCATGATGCTTTTTAGTCTTAAATTCTTAGTTAAAAAATCAATAAATTCATTACTACTAGTTTTATAAGTTTAAATTACAGTAGTTTTGTATATGTTTATCCACACATTTTTAAATTATACCTGTTCATGTCATTGCTAGTGTACTTAGGAATTATCTTTTAGACATGAATCTTGATTCACAATTTTCTTTCTGCAATAATGGTCATTAGAATCAATAAGCTATTTACTTCTTTATGTGATTATTTCAGTTGTCTAAGATTGCATTTTTTAGCTCATTTGGCTGTATGACAAATGTTTTATCCAATTTATTGCAATAAAATTAAAGTGTAACTTTTATATTTGACTTTCTACTTGAAGACAGCTGGAAAAATTATATAGATAATTATTTGTCTGAAGGTTTGTGATGATAGTATATTATTAGATGTGATATATTAGATTATTTCCATCATCTATGAGTGAATGTTGAATATATAGAAAATTTTAAACTTTATTTAAACTTTCCAAATACAAACAACTTGTTAGTAATAACACAAATAGACAACATATCACATCTAATATAGATAATTAGTCTTAAATAGATAATTTCAGATTAAATTTTTTTCATGGAGGAATTTCATCAGGTTACTTAACTAACTAATTTCTTTCTAGTAAAAGCTTGTGGCTAAGACCTGTAGAGGTCATTACCTTCGAATTTTTCAGACGCTTATTCCTAAAGGTTACAGCCTTAGTAAATATTAACTAAGAATAATTAAATATTTGATTGATTGGTTATGGAAAGTCTATCTAAAAAAGAAATCTAAACTAAATAAGAAAGAGCTATAAATAATTTACTAACTAAGAATAATTAAGTACTTGATTGATTGGTTATGGAAAGTCTATCTAAAAAAGAAATCTAAACCAAATAAGAAACAGCTATAAATAATTTACTAACTAAGAATAATTAAATACTTGATTGATTGGTTATGGAAAGTCTATCTAAAAAAGAAATCTAAACTAAATAAGAAAGAGCTATAAATAATTTATTAACTAAGAATAATTAAATACTTGATTGATTGGTTATGGAAAGTCTATCTAAAAAAGAAATCTAAAACTAATGAAATCTTCAACCACCTGAAAATATATTTCAAGATTATATATATATTTTACACTATCAAATCATTGATTCCTAAAAGAGTTCAACTGACTTATTAATAGATCACAAGATTTTATAATAGCTGTTCATATAATAAGACGCAGCACAATCTGTATTAGTCTAATTTAATAATAATATTAGATGGAGTCGTCCCCCCTCTCCCCATTAGATATTTTGACAATGATATGTAAGTTTTATGTACTTTCTATTGACCATATTTATTTACAAATGATAACTAGTGTTGAGAATGATGGATGTTTACATTCTGATTATTTGTCAAATCTGTTTTTGGTTTATTATATGTTGTATAAAAATTGCTTAGATTTAAAATATTATTTATGTTATAGTCCTTATTATTTTCCATAGTATTGTTTTATTAGTCAAATCTATGATAATCACTTCTGTCAAATTTTGTAAATTCAATTTTCTTAGTTTTGTATTTTTATTAATTTTTTTTTAATAATTTGTTTTAATCAAAAAAATTAAACTATGTAGCAAATAAATCTCATATTTTTATTTTATGATTTTAATATTCTGATGCATTTGTTTTTTAAAAAAGTATAAACATTTTCATCAAGATAAATAAATCATTCATGCTTGCATAAAGTTACAGGATGTTCTCTTTCTACATGCCTTTTTTTTTTGCAATTTTATGTTTGATACATTTTGACCGTACTATATTTAAATAGGTACTCCAAGATGCCATTAAACATAATTAATAAAACAATATTTATTTATATCGATGTTACCTATATAAATAACCATAATGTAATTACAAAAGCACATAGAAACACATTTATATCTGTGTGTGTGTATATACATACATATATATATATAATTGAAATAATATTTTTAACGGTTTACAAACAATTACAAACAATCTTTAAATCTGCAGAAGTACTTTCGGTTACTTTCTAACCTGCCTCAACTGCCATTCGTTGAGGCAGGTTAGAAAGTAACCGAAAGTACTTCTGCAGATTTAAAGATTGTTTGTAATTGTTTGTAAACCGTTAAAAATATTATTTCAATTATAATTACAATATTGTTTTTAATTAACGGATATTTATTTTACATATATATATAAGTAAAGGATAAGATAAGAATGCTTTTAGATAATTTGCTGCAGGGTAATATTTTTTCAAACAGTATCCATAAAAAAAACAATAAGGAAGAAGGCATTATTCATAAATTTTATCGAATTCTGGCTGGTGAAGGTTTGAGTGTTTTATTCTATAGTTAAGATTAACTACATACTTATTTATGAACTAATATCAGATTATTACACTACTGATAAAGTTGTAATGTAAAACATTAATAATATTATTTCTATATAATTACTAGACTCAATGTATGATGGATGTGTACATAAAAATTTGATTTTATTTTCATGAAATTGATTCATTTCATTTTTGAACATTTTCAACAGCTGCCACTGGTAAATGAGTATGGCATTCCAATTCCAAGGGGAAAAAAGATTAAAAGAAAAACTATTCTAGAGATTAGTTTTGTGATGATTATACAGATCAATCTGTGAAACATAAATGCATCTACATATTGAACATGTTGATCTATTTTTCTATTTATTTTGATGTTTGGCAATGCTATCTTTTAACTTTTTCTGCAGAAAAATTTCTTTCTGAAACATTTCAACACCATGTTGTAATAGTCATATTTGTACATTCACGCAATAAAATCCAGAGTTTAGGCAAATTACACCAAAGCTGATCCAGATGAGGGGTTGAGACCTCTAATCTGACCATACTTCAACTCATTTACCAATGCTCCATGATTTAATACCCTATGGATGACATTTATGAAGTTACACTCGGTCTCAATTTAATTCGCGAATCAGCTAAGAAAGGGGTGGATCATGCAACTCGGTGAAATGATTATTAATTTAATAATAATAAATACTAAAGACACATTTCAACACTTATGGCTTATTAAGATAATGCATATATATATATTATATTTATTGTGCCAGGTCCGTTCAGTAGAAGATCCACCGTACTCTACTTGCTAGGTTTATCTGGATTTAAACCTTATTATTATGAGTTTATATAATAACTATTTGATGAACGGATCAGCCTTTTGAGCAGAGGGGAGAATATTATTGATAGCAGAGCTGTCAACAATACCCACGATCAGATTGAGCTATGCAACGCATAACACGATCACATTTCCAGACCGTGGCCCACCTCGACTGCTAGATTCAAACCCCCACTATCCAAGCACTTTATTTGTTTTGGAGTAAACCCTGGGCACCAGCTAGTTTCTAGAACTAATGTGTTTGGACAGTAGGCCCATAATTCAGCTCTTGAAATATCCCATGACTAGCTCAGCAAAGTAATACAAGGACAAAATTGTTTTAATTAATGGTAAAAAGAATTGACCGACAAATGGTAAGTTTAAAACACCCTTTATTTTAATTGAACACTAATTATTAAAGTTTTGAACTACTTTTAGATATTTTTTTAATTAACATAAACATTTATGGTGTTTATATATGATCATGCACACACATTTTAACTACACATGAAAATATAATCTAACAACATAAAATGACAAAAGTATTAAATAGTATGATAAATATTAAATATAAGGCATGCAAACCAACATGCACATTAATAGTTCTTTTATGCATGCTATAGAGTTCATTTATTACTGACTCTGGAGGCCTTATGGATGGCAATGACTATGTTGAATTTATAAATAGAAATAAGAAAGTTATTAAATACCTAAGTTTTTTGAAGCGTGGAGATTTTGGTTGTTTGCTTCCTGTGTTTCCAGTGTGTTTCTGACTTGTTTTATTACCAGCTGGCTAGATTTATGCTTCTGCGGAGGATTTCTGTTGATTGACGATCCTGGTTACTTCTTTTATTAAGGTTGGGTTATTTATTTCGTGGCACTATTATTACGGCAGTAAATATTCTGGTTGCTCTCACTTATTGGGTGGCTGTTACTTCATCTCAGGCAGAGTACTGGTATTTGGACAAGGTTTGAAGTTCATCGTAGTTCATCGTATGTTCTGATGACTGTTAACAATGCATTACTGATTGATGAATTGAACTCATAGATTGAACTGACCAGACTAATTGACTGATCCAAAACTGCTTGCATGTGAAAATTTAGGTCTATTTATGTAATGACCTGTTGTCATTTTTTGTAGTCTGTTTTCATAGCCGCCAGAAAAAATCCATTATCCACTGCTTTCAATTTCAATTGATAAGAGTTTAATTACGTTGTTGTTTATAGATTCTTTCTTAATTAAATAGCATCGCAAACGTGTTGTTTTCAATCAGTAGTTATTGCTGAATTTATTTATTTTAATATTTATTTTCATGTGTTTTTCAATATTATTTTAACATGCACATATTCATGCATTTATCATTTGTCATTTCTTTGTTTACTCTCGCACATATATATTTCTAAAAGTACTCATTTAAATTTATGATTACCTTTTTTTTTTAAAATTTGAATGAGAGAGAGCTTTTAATTTTATAAACATTCTATATTTTTAAACTGTCATCTTTAACTTTCTTTTTTTTTCTAATCAATCATTTATAACTTTTATGAACAATATTTTCTTTAAACTAACAACAATAATAAAAAGAATTCTTTAGACTTTTGCTTTCTGCATTTTGTTTAATTAATAATAAAAAACTCTTTAGACTTTTGGAGATTTCCTTTGCCCTTTTAAAATGAAAATTCTTTAAATCTTTCTAAATTTATTTAGACTTTTCAATCTGATTGATAATTTATTTTAATATTTTTTTTTATTTTTAACAAAATTATTTACGTATGTACGATAGGATATCAGTACAATATATATTGTATCAATATCATGGTTGGAACATGTGATAATTTTGTCTAAAAAATCATTAAAATAAAATTATTCGTTAAAAGAAAATAGTATCTAAAAGTTTAAGAGTTTTTTATTGCAGTTTGTTTTTGAAAACATAAAATTAAAAGTCAAAGAGTTTTTGAAATAAAACTTACAATTAATTAATTAAAAGGGGGGAGGGGATTGCTTTAGAAATGTCAAACTAAAAGTTTTAAGTTTAAAGAGTTTTTTTTATTATTATTAGTTGAAATATAACTTTAAAAATATAAATCCCTTTTTATTTAAGTTAGGGAAAAAAGGTCATCTTAAAAACTAAATAATGAATGATCGTAAATTATATATGTGCATAAATGATGAATTAATGTGAGCTTGTTAATAAAATATATATGTGCGATTGTAAAAAATATAATAAATGTATGCGTATTAAATAAATAAAAAAAAATGATATAGAAAATTATCATTAAAAAACACAGCGATGGCTAATAATTAAAAATGTAAAAACATCACGTTTGCATGGCTGCTAATTAACATCTCCAACAACAAGATTAAAAGCTTATCTCGAGGAATGCAATTAAACACAAGAAAGGAATTTTGACAACACATATTGCTGGAGGACATCAAAACAACAACAGACATTAAGTATAAATAGTTCAGTTGCAGTATAGAAAACAGTGGAGATTACAAATTAGATTGTGCAGTTTAGAAAACAGTTTAGATTATGCAGTTGAGATTACAGTAGCGTTTGAGAAAGCAGTTGAGACTACAGTTGAAATTACAATTTAGATTGTGCAGTTGAGATTACAATTGAGATTGTGCAGTTAAGATTAAATCAGTCAATAATGCAGTGTTAAAAAAATATCGGAAACATACGACTGTCTCTAGTCTGAGTTCAGTGAAACAGCAAAACCTGCCAGTGAAAATAATGCTTGCATAACAACTTGAAATCTGCTGTCAATATTTAACTGTCTCCTAGAATAGTTCCAATGAATAATAATGAAACTCCTCAAGAAAATGTCCCAGCTGGCTGGCAATATTCGTACTTGAAGCAGCAACCAGGAAGAAAACAAAGTTCTAATCCACGTTCAAAAATACTAGGTAATAACATTTTCTTATTCTCATTTCTAAAGTAGCCATCACATTAGTTAAAGCCTCCGAGAGTCAAAGAATATGAACTCTATAGCATACATAGACAAACTATTAATGTGTGTGTTTAAAATGTTGTGTGTTCATGCATTAGTATATATTGATTTCATTGTATTTTAAATTTCAAATATTATTTAATGCTTTGTTATATATTATAGTGTGTGAATTAAAATGTGCATGATCATGATACCAGTGTTATGTTAGTTAAGATTTACAAAAGTATTTAAAATTAGTATAATAAATGTTAATTAAAATAAATTAACACTTATTAAAGTTTTACATATTGTCTTTTAAACTGAAAGCTTCAATTCTTTTGCCACTAGTTAAGGAATAAGTTATTATTGAATTGAAAATAGACTGAGCTAATTAAGGGATTTTTCAAGCACTGGATTATGGGCCTACTTTCCAAACATTGTTAGTTCTGAACTAGTTGGTGCCTGGGATTTATTCCGAATCAAATAAAGTGTTTGGATAGTTGGGTTTGAATCTAGCAGTCGAGGTGGGCAACCATCTGGAAATGTGATCATGTTATGCATTGCATAGCTCAGTCTGATTCTGGTTATTATTGACAGCTCTGCTATCAATAATATTCTCCATTCTGCTCGAACGTGCCGGTTCGTTCATGTGATATTTATAATATAAGATTAATTTTAATGCGCAAATACGTGCACAACAACCGAGCTTCATCAGGATTAAATAACAATATATTATAAACTCAAAATAATTATAATATCTAAAGAATAATGCCCGAGCGCTTTCAAGAGAACTTAGCTCTCATAATCATGGGCAACAAAGAATAAGCATAGCGTGTTGGTATATGCTAAAATATGCTGATATATGTAAATTAGTTGAAAATAAATGCGTCAGATCTAAATGATCCATTTCTTAGAGATTTTGTAACACGCATCTTTCCTATTCATAGCCTTATCATCAATAGAATTTTGTCACCATATATTGCAACTACCCATCGAAAATTTTACTCAGTGTTTAATAAAGAATTTCAACTAAGCTTTCATACACCCCCTAATACAAATAGAATTATTAATAACACTAAAGACACTATAACACCCAACAACACCTCCCAGGCCGTATATAATATTTCATGTCCAGAAAATAACTGCATGGCATCATACTATGGGGAAACGAAAGCAACTCTTTCTACAAGACTATCCCAGCATAGATATTCTTACAATAAGGCCCAAGTAGACCCAAATTGAATTGCTATTGATGATAAGGCTATGAATAGGAAAGATGCGTGTTACAAAATCTCTAAGAAATGGATCATTTAGATCTGACGCATTTATTTTCAACTAATTTACATATATCAGCATATTTTAGCATATACCAACACGCTATGCTTATTCTTTGTTGCCCATGATTATGAGAGCTAAGTTCTCTTGAAAGCGCTCGGGCATTATTCTTTAGATATTATAATTATTTTGAGTTTATAATATATTGTTATTTAATCCTGATGAAGTTCGGTTGTTGTGCGCGTATTTGCGCATTAAAATTATATACATGTATAATAAGAACCTGAGTTTAATAATTTCTTTTTACAATATAAGATTATAGATTTATTATAAGGTTTAAACCCAGCTAAACCTAGCTGAAGAGTATGTGGGATCAACAACAGATCGAAGCCGGTACAATAATATATATATATATATTAAGATTATATCTAATTTAGATCTGATTTGAATTAGATTTGGAGTGGATAGCAAGAGACACACTAAATAATATTAAATTTAAATATCTTTAATAAATAAAAATAAACAACTGATTAAATATAAGAAACTGAAGAATGTGCATTAGTTGCAGAGCTTTATGTGCATAAGCGTTACAACAATGATGAAGTAATTATAATACAGAAGTCTTATCTTAATAATAGTGCACTTTATATATATATATATATTACTATCTGCAATTAAAGACTCGTACCTATATGTTATGCCAACTATCCTCGAGGTTTGTGAGCAATACGCTAAACATTACCAGGATGATATAATGTAAAGCATTAAGTTGCTAATTCTAAATTATTATCAGTAAGCAATTAATACACTCAAATACAGATTCCCTTGGCAAACCAGATTCCAGGTTTGTACCAATGCTGAAGATAACTAATAGGGCAGAACGAACTGGTTTCCATAGCTGGGCATCTGAGACTATGGCGCTAATTATTAAATTAAAGATTGCGGTATAAATGTGTAGTTATTCACAGGATTCAGTAACTAGTGCTCAGTTCCCTTGGACCATACAACTTACTAGTACAATAAAGAACATTTAGTTTGGTGTGTCAGAGCAGCTATAAATATGATTCTGGACCTTCATGTTCCAGTTCTATAAATCTAACTGTCCAAACCAAATAATGCTTTGGCCTGTCACCATGAGCCCATTTTAAAGAAAGCATAGCAAGGTATAATACACAATAGTGCTTAGTAAAAACACATTTGTAACACTTATACATAATACTAATTTATTTAAGACAATTTGAAATATTCTTAAATCTATAGCTTCATTTGGCAGAGACTACATTTGACCCAGTTCTCATATTAGTATATCTTAATCATGCTAAGAGGGGTTCATTAATAGAAATCTAGTTTTAATAAATGGAATCTATATATATTCCTTTATAATTAACTAAGGAGGGAAAAGCATATTTCAGGCTTTATAATAATTACAGGAATGCTTGTGATAACACCTCTGGCTGTTGTTTAACTAATAAATAATAATAATTGCAAACCTTACTAACAAGCTAATACATGGCATCTTAAGTAAAACATATATGTATATTAAAACAAATGTGTAGCAGTCTGTTGTTATATGCAAGAATAGATTTCAAAGCAGTGATTTATGTTGGCTAAAAAAGCAATGAAACATTTTACTGGAGAACTTCTAATCATCTCTTCCCAAAGATTTATATTAATTCTCCCTGCTTTGAAATGGTGGCACAGCATATCACATAAATTTAAAGTGAAATCAAATAATTAATAAAAATTAGGCATGGCTGCAGATTATAGAAAAGATTAAATTAATAAATGACTTAGTTATTACAGTTTTAAAAACTTATTCTTAAAGTTACATTAATAGGCAAGCTTTTACAGTTACATTTAAAGATTTATGTCAAACAAAGTTTTAATTACTTAAGAATTATGAGTTTATGAACATTCATATTTAGATGATTAAATTATGAGTTTAATAGATTTATAGAGAGTTCTGTGGTGAAGAATATTATTGATTTTTTCTAGAAGTTTAGTTGTCTGGTATTTGCAGTGGGCACTGTCACATCTCTTGATAAGTTGCTCTTCCTTGATGTCTTCTTGGCAGCTGGTGGTATTGAACTCATCTATCCTGGAGGTGATGATGATTGCTGTGCTGCCTGCAGAATGGGCTGAAGATCACCATTTTTCCATAGAAAGGTGGCAAAAATGGGATCTTCCTAGCCACTTATGTCAAATTTTCAACAAGCATAGGCCCATTGCAACTGCTTAGATTATATTATAAGAAAGGTATTGAGTGCTAAAAAATGAGGGGTTTATATAGTAGATTTCTGATCCCCCTGTCATATTTGTCTGTAAGCCAGGTTTTACAGCATAAAACCCATTAGCTTGTTTACAGCTTTTAATTTTAATCTTCAGATTTGACATTCTTTTGTTAATTTTTAAAATCTAACATTTCCATCTCAGTAAAAACAAAAGAGATTCCCTAGTGAATAAAAAATAGTGCTGCATGAGCCTGTTTGCCTGACCAAGGTGTATTTTAAAATTTGTTATTTTAAGATTTTATATTTGACCTCCATGTGCATGTGGTGTGATCTTTTTAATAAGAACTGTTTAATATTTTTAGAAACTAAATAATTTCTGTGTAAACATTTTGTTCTATATGTATGTTGGCCACCCATGGAATTGAGCATATATATGCGATGTTTAAACAAATGAAGAATAAATTTATACATATACATTATATTAAATTAAAGATTTATAATTATAATTGTGCTGCATTGCTATTAAATCAGTTTCATGTCACAGACCCTTCATATATACATAAATGTATCCATAAATATATAATGATGTTTACACAGACATGTGTTTAATTTAACATATAAATATACCTAGATATACATACTATTTGTAACTGTTAACTTCTAACTCATCATAATCAATCTTTATTTTCATATTTTGAGAAAATCCATTAAACATTACTTTAGTCTTTTTAACATTTATCTTTAGTCCTACTTTCCTACTTTCATCTGATAACTCCCGCAATATTTCCTGCAATTCTAAAGCATTATTTGCAAAAACAACTATATCATCTGCAAAATCTAAATGACTTAAATAATCTCCATTTACTTTCACTCCTTTAGCTTCCCATTTTAATCCACAAAATACTTCTTGCAGCACTGCTGTAAAAAGTTTTGGAGATATGGAGTCACTCTGTCTTACACCCTTTTCAATGTTGACTTTCCTAGTATCATTATGTAATCTAATTGTTGTTGTTGCAGTTTTATAAATATTCTTTAAAATATGACAATATCCTGGATCTATATCTTGATGATCCAATACTTTAATCACTGAAGAAATGTTTATAGAATCAAATGCCTTTTCATAATCTACAAATCCAAAACATAATGACAACTCATATTCATTTGTCCTTTCTATAACTTCTCTCAATACCTGGATATGATCTACTGTACTAAAACTACTCTTAAAACCAGCTTGTTCTCTTGGTTGGTGGAAACTAATGTTCTCTGTAGACGAGTTGTAATTATCTTGGTAAAAATTTTGTATAAAACTGATAAAAGGCTGATAGGTCTGTAATTTTTAATATCTTCTTTTTTTTTTTTTTTGGTCAGATTATTAACACAGATGGAAACATGATGGATGAAATTAGTCATAGAATTAAACTTGTTTGGAGTGTTTTTGGTAGAAATAACTTGATGCTAAAAGGAAATATGCCTATGTGTTTGAAAAGGAATGTTTTTAATAAATGTGTTTTACTGGTTCTTACTTATGGATCTGAGACTTGGACACTTAATAGAAGAGCAATACAGAGACTTCAGACCACTCAAAGAAGTATGGAGAGATCCATGTTGGGAGTAACAAGAAGAGATCGAAAACGCAATGATGGGCAAGAGAACAAACAGGTGTTACTGACCTCAATGAAAAAATTAAAAGATTGAAGTGTAGTTGGGTTGGACATATTGCTAGAAGAGACGATAATAGATGGACAATTGAAATCTTAAACTGGATTCCAAGAGATTGTAAAAGACCCAGAAAGAGACCACATATAAGTTGGATGGATGAAATAAGAAAGTGTGCAGGGGTGATGTGGAGAAGAGAAGCTAAAGATCGGAGAAGATGGATTGAACTTGGAGAGACCTTCATTCTGCAGTGGATTGATAATGGTGATAGCTGATTGTTTATTTATATATCAATAAAATTATGAATCTATATAAAATTCAACTTGTGTCTGGCACAAATATATGCAACTTTTAAAAAATTCACAGAAATAATTTGCATTCTAGTTATGAAAAATATGTGTTACATATTACAATATTATTTAAGTTAATTATAAATATTAATGATACATTTACCTTGTTTTTAGTATCAATTTTATGCAATCTTGAAATATTTTATTATAAAAAATTGAGCAAGATTATTACATATTTATTCAGTAATTGTCTAAATTCTGTTATTGTTAAGGAAGAAGATTTTTATAATCGGAAATTATTTCGTTTCAGTATATGTTTTAATATCTGTTCCATTTTTGGGATGGCTGGAGCATGAAATTGTTTTTAAAAATAAATTTCTTTTACCTTCATTCATCATCATTTATGTTATAAATTTTTCATTTTTTGATGACATCTGTGTTTTTAATTGCTAAGCCTGGCTGGTTCTTTTAATATAATTTACAGGTATAATTTTTTTTAAATGCCACTAGAGGGCATAATAACAAGTCTTCTCAATGATTTACGGTTCATTGTGATTCTGTCGACTCTAGTCTTGTAAGTTTACGTTTTGCTTAAAATCAGATCACTAGTTGAAAACTTTCTTAAGAAATTAAATGACTCATTTTTAAAGTCATACTTTGTAATAAAAAGCGAGTCAAGCTTTTTAAGCAAAACAGAAATTATTATATAAAAAAAACTTGTTTTAATAAATATGTTTTTTAATATGTGTGTGTGTGTTAAGTGCTTAAAATAATTAGACTTTTAGAGTAATGTATTATGACCCAACAATAACACTAGATCACCATTACTTAACACAAATTGAACTTAGAATTACATCATCAAACTTTAATAAGTTCGTTCATTGCTAGGATGCATGGAAAAATAAAATGAATTGATTTATATGTATAAAATCCTGAATAGAATCATAATATTTTTAATATACGTAACATGTAAGTGCAATTTGATCGTTTATAAATTAAGTTGCAAATCACATGTTCCATTTGTTTATTTATTTTTAAATTAAAATAAGTACAGTAATAGAAAATCGAATTCAACATATGTTTAATAAGCTATAAATTAAAAAATAATATTAGGTGAAAAATCACTTTTAACTGAATCATATATTTTGATAAGTCATCATCATCATTAGCAATCTTCTAAACTAGTATGGCCATAAAAAAATGCCTTAAATGCTACAGAGTTTGCTATTACTGCTGCACCTGAATAGTGTATTTACCCCATGTATTATGTATTAATTTAACATCCACATGATTTAAGTTGTATTGTTAATTGGGCTTAGGTTATAGTACATAAGATATTTTTAAAGAAATAAGCTATATAGTTTTATCATTGTTTTATCCAATCTTTTTTATTATTATGTAAAAATAAATAAATAGTCAATAAGAAATAATTTTGTCTTAAATATTGTACAAACACAAATATACTATTAAAGTTTATAATAGCTTTGGATAATTGACCTCAGTTATTATTACTTAAAAAATACTATTAATCTGTAATTATATTACTTCAAAGAATATTTATGTAGAGTTTTATAATGGTTTGCATAATTATAAAACTAGTAAATATTGCAGAATGCTATTATTAAATATTGTATTTTGTTTTATGCTCCTCTTTTTTGCACACAAGTTATAATACAATTATAATATAAGTTGATTAACAGCATTAAAAGAAAATGTTTTGAAATTTTTTATATATTTGAAAGAAGAAATATTATTGAACTGTATGGTAACAAACGTTTTATTGATATTTATGTTGATAAAATATATGTAAACATATCTACTTACATTTTAAAAGTTTTTTATTCCTTCCCTTATTTATTATAGGCAGACATTTTAAATACGAATACATGTTGCATTTGTTTAATAATATCCCCCCCCCCCAAAAAAAAAAAAAAAAACTTAACTAAATTTTAATCATAAGGCAAAAAAAAAACTTTTTTTGTTATATAGTAGTTATTGAAAATTTTTTTAAGTCACATGCAAACTTAGAGTTTTATGGACAAGTAGTTATCCAATAATATTAATATTCAAATGGTTTATTGCTAGGAAGTTCATAAGAAAGTTTGAGTATTACAAATTACAAAGCAGAACTACAATCCATGGACCTTGAACTTCATTCAGTTCTCTACTCTCATGCATGACAGCGTATTCAGTTACTTACTGAAAATGGATAGCTAACTGTCATTAATTAAAAGATAAATATCCCAAATTAATCTGGATTGATCAGATAAGTATCAATACACTAATAGTGAAAACAAAAATAGTAATGTATTGAGATGTAGCCATCACCTTCGTAATCACTTACTTAGCTCATGAATTAATTTCATAGTACACGTCAAAACAATTATTATTATTATTTATATCACAATGATTTTTGAAACTTAACACACTTCTGCGAGAAAAAAAAGTTTGCATAATAATTTGTAAATAAGGAAATATTATTTTTTATTTTGTAGTGAAGATGTAACATTGATTTATTTTTTATACAGCACAGTATTTATTGTAATATATTCAGAAGTAAACCAATCTTCACACATGCACTGTTTAGTATAAATTGATATGCACTCACAAGTGAATGAGTGCGTGCAATTTATATTAAACAGAGCTTGTGTGAATATTGGTTTTCTTCTGAATATATAAAGATGTAACAACATATTTTTCAGGCACAAATGGAGAATTTTTTGACAAAATGGCATTTAACTTTTTTTTTAATTACTATATATTGTCATTAATATCAAATACCTAATGTTGATTGGAAATGGAAATTATATATGTATTAGTTTTATAACTATCATGTAAAATATCAGCAAAACTGAACTGTGCCTCTTTCTGTATTTAAAGAAAATTTTGTGCATTTTTAAATTTTTATTGGCAATAAAAGTGATTAAGTTTATCTAATTATTAGCCTGTCTATCTGCCTATTTTCCATCCAGCTAAACAGTGGATAAGCAAGAAAAACTCCACATAGAGCTTGCTAGTTCATGGAAATGCAAGCAATTTCTTGTCATTGGAATACCTTTTTCAAATGGTAAATTATAATCAATATATCCTCTTTTCATATATAATTGAAGTGCTGAAAAAATATTTGCTAATCATGATCTCCCATTGGCTCCAGGAACAACTTTTATATCTAATCAATTTAAGATGTTTGTGAAAATTATGAAATCAAACATATATACTACCATTTTACTCAGAAAGCTATGGGATGTAACAGATGGTGCAAAATCTTCAAGGAAAACCTCGAAAATGAAACAGCAGGGATTGGAATGTGCATTTAGTTAGAATGCTGCTGGTACAGCACATTATTCCAGTAGCAATCACCTGTTGACACTGAAATCTAAGTTATGTAATCTTAGGCTGATGGTATATATCAAAGAGACTAAAGCAGTAAATTATAGCCACTTCAAAATAAGAACAAAAAAATTTATCCAGGAAAAATTGTATTCCAGCTACAATAGGAGTTAGCACATCCTAATAATGAATTACTAGTAGACATCAGAGACCAATAACATTTAACTACAACTGATCAAAACAGTGAATCAACAACCAGCACTACCAGTGAATAGTAATCAAGATACATTCCATACTAAGCCTTTAGCACAAGGTACAAAAGTATCAACCAATCAAGACACTAGGGAAGAAAACAGCATAATTGTTATCAAAATAAACAACAGAAGAAAACACCTATTTGACTATGATACAATGTAAAAAAGTCAGCCTGATTAAATGAATTTGGTCATCTTGTAAATTAATCTTTAGGTTATGAATTTAATGAATAAGGAAGTAAGCAGCTATTGATTTGGGTAACTAAAATGATCAATTATAATAAGTGAATAATTACTCTTGTTTTATTATATTTGTTTTTTTATTTCTTATGTTTAAATACATTTTTTAAAACAAACAATGTTTTAGCATTTTGTATAGTATCTGATTATTAGATTCCATAGTTCTTATTTTTCTAAAAAAATATTAAAAAACTTTTCACATAATATATATTTTATTACAAATATTTACTTCTATTTGCAATAAGAGCATTAACCTCTTTATTTATTATATTTTAGAGACATCTCTTATAAGCTTGAAAATCAATATATTCTAGATAGTAGTGTCTTTCCTAGGCCAATTTTTGGCTTTCTCAATGGCGAATATGAATTTGCTCACATGCATGCAGCAGCCATATGTATTTCATTGTACCTATTCAAGCTAAAATTTTCAAACATTTAAGATTTTGAACCCATGCTAAATTGTTCAGCTACATATATCTGACTAAGCCAGCAACAATGTATTTTAATAATTTCAGAAGTATGTAACTATAGATATGATCATTGACTACTTGAGAATTCAAATCATTAGTTTGAGTAGTACAAAAGAAATAAAAATGATTGCTGAATATGTAAATGCAAATCCAATCTTCCCATTGAGAAAAGGCCAGTAGCTAAAAAACAATTTCGGTACTTAGAAAGCATTATATTCTAGTGACCATTAAATAGTTATTCATATAGTAGCTGACTGTGGAATAATATATATATAGTGGTTTCTTGTTTTTAAGGTTAATGTTGAAAGTAAGCAAAGAAAATTTTGTAATGCTTTGATATTTACTTCCATCAATAAACCATAGAATTTGTTTTTACTTTAAAATTGTATCTGATTTCTTTTGACAAATTTTTTCTTTACATTAATAATATACAAAGAATACTTTATAATCTATGCACAATTGATTAATTGTTCTAAGGAACAAAGAATTATTTATTAAATCACCTAAAAAATATTATTTTAACTTGATACCATCTTTTTTTTCCTCAGGAGTCTGATTTTCAAATATTTTAAGGAAAATTTAAAAATATTCAATTGATCTTTGAAGTTTGATGGAAATATAAGATTTTCTTGTAATAATGAAATTTTATTTTTAAAAAAATAAAGCTGGAATAAAAAATAAAAAATATAGTTTATAGATAAGTAATTTATTTCTAAATAATCCAAGTGATGTTTAAGGGCTAAAGTGTTAAGCTAAGCATTTTTTTTTTTTTACTGAGTTTTCTTTCACCTCATTTGAGAATTCCCCCCAAATTTTCAAGTTTTTGATCTGCCATTGCACTAAATAGAACAATGTTCAGAAAGTGAATTCTATATTTTATTCTGAAAATTAGGATTAGATACATTTATTAAGAAATTTTCTTAAGTAATGAATGAATTTTGATTACTACAACTATATTCAAAATAATATTCCACCTAAAATAGAAACCAAAGAGAAGATTGAAGAAAGATTGCTCTTTTATTTATATAGATATATTTATAATTTTTTTCGGATTATTGCTAAACTAATGAACAATATGATTTTGTAAGCTTGAAATAGGAAAGCTAATATTTTTCTAATATTAATTTTGATTCCTTTTTAGACTTGATAATGATGTAGGAACTTAGCTTAAACAAATAACTTTGCTAATTTAAGAACAAGTTAATAGTTCTTCACAGTTTAGCATAGTGATTGATGAAATAATAGTTGTCTTAAGAGGTAAATATTTCTGGATTGATTCTCAGATCATGAGAAAGATTTTTTACTTGCATTATATGAGAATTAGTTTGATTAATTGACTAGAATAGTTATTCTCAGCTTGTCTCTCTGGCACTCAAGATTATCATGACTTTCTGAGCATCTGATTATGTGATGATTAAGAATAAACTGATCTAAATTTTTCAGGTTTTTTTAATATATTAATTATCAACTATGAAATAATGTTAGAATACATCCTTTTTATTTAAAGATAATTTAGAAATTATTATTCAAACTTGATATAAATGAACTTCTAAAAAAGAATTTATTTAAATTCCTATTAATTATTAATATGTTTAAATTGTTTTTTTAAAATAAATGGAAGCAGTATTTTTTGATAAATTTTTTCAATTATACAATGAAATTAATTAGAATGTCTTTTTAAAGCAATATAAATTTAATTTGACATTAATATCCATAGAATAAGGAATTTTTTAAATGAATCAAAACTGAATTAGAAAAATTTATCAATAATATTTTTAAAAAAAATCTATGCAAAATTTCTTAATCTAATCTAATGTATTTAAAAGCACAGTTTCATTATACATTTAAAAAAAAAAAGTTATTTGAAATAACATGACATTTTATTTATCTATATTTTATACACACATGTGTATTTATGTGTCATACAGAGTGGAACAATTCAATGATATTAAATAATATTTAATCTAGCGAACTTTTGATACTGTGTACCAGACTCGTTGCAACTTAACTAAACTAGTGAGTTAATATTCCAGTGCATGCTAAGTGGGACACAGGTGTTTTTTTGATTGATAACGTTATTAGACTTGGCAATAAATGAGGCCTCTTTTATTTTTTTCTTTCTATCATTAGTTTCACTGCAGACAACATTAATTAGTTGAGGGTTAAATTCTTGTCAGTATTTTTCTCATGATTGGAGAAAACAGAATTAACTTCAGAGTCCACTTTAGATTTTTTGTATTGATGTATGTGCTGTTGTAATGCATTGATACCCTAGATTTCATCTCACCATAATAAATGGCTTTGCAGCCAGATATTTGTTAAATATTTGAGAATACGATTTCATACTTATCCTCTTTTTCTATCCTATCTTTTGAGTTGCTGATTATCTATTCAGACATATGGGTGATCTGAACCCAACATTAAAATCTTTACAAATTATTTCTTTTAACTTTCTATCTGGATTTGGCACATAAGCCAAAGAAATGTATTCTTTGTCTATTTTATTTCTATCATTTTGTGTTTGATTTATTTATTTGTTATCTAATTTAATGTAAATAATACGTACAACACACATACTAAGAAAAGCTTGTTTTATATTTTAAAATAAATATACTAAATATATCAAAATAGTATGCCGAGCATGCTTTTGACTAATTAGTAGTCATAATTATAACTATTATTATCCAAGAGGATTGAAAGATTTATAGAAGAATTACAAAGGTTGTGATTTGCATAAAATTTGATTATAAGATATAAATGAATTTATTTACTCGAGCCATTTTTTTGACAAGGGAATGCAGGATTCTTTTTTTTGTTGATTATGTGTATACTATTGGTGATGTGCCAGGTCTCTAACTTTGCCTTTGGTATCATTTTTTTCAGAGCAGACAATACTGGTGTTCAAAGCTGTGACTGTATTTTGACTCATGTTCAAGGAAGATAGATTAGTTTTGGTTTGATTGTATTGATATTTGTGTTGCACGATTTTTGTAGAGAGATTGGCATGAGATTTTCCAAAGTTAACTACAGTGCAGTTTGTGTTATTGCTTATAATTTTATACACCACTTAGGAAACTTGCTTTGGGGCAACTTACCTTTTATATTCTTAATCAGATAATTCAGGGCAGGAGGGATGCAAAGACTAACTCTCTATGTTTAAGTGCATATTTTATTTATACTGTGGGTTGCTGTTGCTATATATGGTAGTGATATTCAGGATTTTTTATTAGCCTGAGTAGGTGTATTCCCAGTTTTAGTGTAGAGTGTTTTTAATAAAAACTGAATCTTTGTAACTGACATTATATAAATCATTAATGTATGTTTCAATATTGATTTTCTGGTCAGATTCAAATTACAAAAAAAATTATAGTTTCTATGTAAAAATGCTCTGACACCTGAAAACTTATGAGCAGTAGGTGTTAATGATTCGGGGTGTATAACCCACACACATGGACAGATTTAACCAACATTTTATAATTTGAATACTTTCACATTGAATTTATAAGTCTAAAAACTTATGCTTTTTAAATTATCTTCATTTTCTATAGTCGATTTATGTATAAGATCAAATTGTACTTCATTAATTTGGACCTCTGGGGCACAAATAAGGATGTCATCTACGTATCGCATGTATAAGAGGGATGGAGTTTGATTTAACTATTTAGGAATGGCATTTTCTTGAAATTTATTTAATGTGATACTAGATATTATGCCACTCATAGGAAGACCCGTAAGCCAGCCTCTTTCATTTTGTAATATTTTTTGCTAGAGAAGGTAATATCTTTGTTAATCCAATTCAAGTATTCAATGATAAATTCAAATTTTTTGAGAATTGTACTCAGATTTAACCAAATATATGGAACAAAAATAGAATTGGATTTTATTTTTATTTGTAATTAAATTATACAATGGTTTGTTTTTTAAAGGCAAAATTCTTTTTTATATATATAGATATGTATGTGAAATATTCCATTACTGGTTTGTGTGCTTGTGTGAATTATCACTATATACATTTATGTTATAGTATATTTCTCTGAAGTTACTATTAAACTGGAACATATTAGTTAAAGTTGATATGAAAGTGCTTTTTATATTTTCTTTGCAAAAAACAAATTTCAGAAAGAAAATATTCATAAAATTTAGATATGAAATATTCAAATAAATGTATAATATTATTGTTTGTTTCTATGTTTAGATCTGTCATTTTTGATTCCATAACTTCACTTGAAGGTTATGCTGAATTGGAATCTGAAAATGATATTCAAGTAGATAAACTTAAAATTCTTCTGTCAGAAGCTCAGGAAGAACTTAAATTGCAAAAAGAAGAATTTGAAAAAGAAGAAGTGATTTGGAAAGAAAAGGTAAAATATATCAAATTTCATGCTAATATTATTGTATTAAATACATTTTTTTTGTTAAAATACTATTGATTCAAAAACTCATACACAATAATTGAGCATATCTAAGTTTGCATAATAAAATTTTCTTTTTGTCTGTTTCAAATATTGTCTTTTTTATTTTTTAATGATCACTGATTGTAGTCTATATGATGAAGCATTTTATGGTAGACTGTTGATGTTGATTATAATGTAATAACTTCTCCAGTTAAAGCTTTAGTTTTACAATCTTTATTTTTTGTTAGATGTAAAAATCATTATTGCTTGATCAGAGTATCCATTAAATTAGAGTCTCTTTGGAATCAAGAAACAAATCTATCAATTGATAAGTTTTATACATTATTAATATTATAGTTGAAATTCTAATTTATATTACTTTATAAGCTATGTTCTTAAAAGTTATTAGATGGTTTTATCAAAATTAAGTTGTTTGAAAGCATTAGATCATTAACACTCTCATAGTGTTTCCTTAGAGTTATTATAATTTTTTTTTTTTTTTTTGCCAATTTATCTGAATTTTTCAACAATATGTGTAAATTAAAGAATGTTAATGTGTCTGCAAAAAAAGGAGAAAGCAACAAGAAAAACAAAGTTTTTATGATTTTATCTTTTTAACTGATCAAAAATCATTTTGATATTTAAAATGTGTATTTTTCAAGCAACAATAATGGTTTTGTTTCTGCTGTATTATTAAAATAAAAATATATTTGAGTTTTTCTCAGTCTGATCACATTAATTGAGACTACTAATTCTCAAATTTCTAATAATCAGACAGTGCAAAAAGCTGTGATCATTTAGTTCAAAATGAAAATTCATTCAGTATTTTGTAGAAAAGAATGTGTGTAATATAGCAGTATAATTTTCCTAAATCCTCAATATTTGTAACTTTTAATGTTTTTACAAAGAGTGGAAATGAATTTCAAGTTAACCTTCATCAATTACAGTTAATGATATTTTTTAACTTTTGAGAATCTGTCGAAAGCTCTATTGATAATTCTGCAATGATTACAATAAAAAAATATTAGTAATAATTTTCAGACAGTAAAACTCTGGGAGAAAAAAATCACAGTAAACTTGTTAATACTACCTCAGTAAATTCAATATTTGTTTTCTAAGGCTCATAATGACCAGAAAAACTAATATTGAAGCAATCTCATCCAGAAGCAAAAGGCACACCATCTAAATTTTATTCATGCAATTTAGATATATGTAATCCACTTCACATAATTTTGTTAGAAGTATAATTCTAATCATGTGTCTTTCATCATATTGTTAAGTTTAATAAATATTGGAAAGATATGTTTGATTACTAGAACTGCAAACATTTGTATTCTAATGCTCATCTATACTATAGATAAAAGGCCAAAGACATTATTTTCTTTTAGCCCTTATAGGGCAACTAATTAGTCCTGCTATAATGAAATCATTTAATTGATGCAAAAGAGTTTATAATTCTCTTCTGCTTAATGGGATCTTGATATTTATTTGTAAATCAGTTGAAGAATGATAATAAATAGGTTTAAATTTTATTATAAGAATAAAATATTAGGCCCAATTATATCAGTTGTGCATTATTTATATATGGTTTTATGCACATATATTTGACAAAATCAAAAAGGTTTTGATAAGAGTTACAACTAAAAGAAAAAAAAAATTAGTTTTTTAGAAAGAAAAAAATCTATTTGGTCCAATTAATTTTGATTATTGAATTAAATTAACAATAAAATGACATATTTGTCTGAAGGTTTGTAATGATGGTATATTATAAGATGTGATATGTTGGACTATTTCCATCATTTATGAGTGAATGTTGAATGTACAGAAAATTTTAAACTTTATTTAAACTTTCCAAATACAAACAACTTGTGTGTTACTAACAAGTTGTTTGTATTTGGAAAGTTTAAATAAAGTTTAAAATTTTCTGTTCATTCAACATTCACTCATAAATGATGGAAATAGTCCAACATATCACATCTAATAAAATGACATCACTTGGTTTTTTTTATAGATAATTTTCTATTTATATGAAGACCATTAACTACTATTGATACTGGCTTAGTCAAAAGACAGGAGACTGCTTAACTAGAAAATCTTCCACATTTGCCAGTTGAGTGAATTTTGTTATGTATATTTTATTCTCACATCTACACTCTCTGCTAATATGTCTTATGCAATAAACCAAAAGAATCTGAAGAGTTTCCAGATATAGATTTTAAAATATGATGCATCTAATCTTGTTATTTTGGAAAAAGGCAAAAGTTTGTCAAATATAAAAGTTATAAGTGAGATTGCAAACTTTGATTCTGTAATAGTATTCAAATTCTAGCAAAGCAGTTCAAGCTCAAAGACTAAAAGCTGAGTTTAAATAGAACATAACAATTTCTTAACAAATAATATTTGAAAATCCTTTTAGCAAGTCCAAGCTATAATCTAAAGCACCAAACTGATGATAATAATAATAATGAAGGCTATGGAATTCTCAACAAAAGAATGAATAAGCATATTAAAAGCAATGAACAAATTCAGAATTAAACCAATAAACATCACATGACCACCACTTTTTATGCTGGTGTATAGCTGTTGTTAAAACAGGCAAAACTCACTATACGTATTGCCACACACAACAAGCTAGAGTAATCAATAGATGCCAAACGCTTGTGCATAAAATCCCCATCTAATGCCTACTCATCCAATATCCCCAGACTAGTTTCTGGCTTGTGGAGGGTTGCATTAGATCCTAAGATCTAGGTGCAGTGGTCTCAGATCCAAGGCTCCTCACTGACGAAGGCCACAAGCCAGAAATTAGTCTGGAGGTATTGGATGAGTAGGCACTAAATGGGGATTTTATGCACAAGCCTTCTGGCATTTATTAATTACTCTAGCTTGCTGTATGTGGCAATATGTATAGTGAGTTTTGCCTGTTTTAAATTCAGAATTAAATTAGAGGCTAAAGTCTGTCTTGAAGATCTCTATGCTTTATTAATAAAATTAACCCATACAACTTATTTTTTTATTGAAACCAAAATCATTAATTTTACAAATATCTTGATATAATTAAGTTACTAAGTTTATTCTTGTCTGCTTGGTTTAGCACAAATAAGAGTATTCAATATTAAGTTTATCTGTTTGTTTATTGTCTTTTCTTTATTATAAATTTTAGCTATTGTTATATTACTTTCCTTAAAAATAGATTTTCTATACTAGAAAAATAGTAACTACTATTTCTTCTATTTTATTTTATATTTTTTAATTTTACTAAGTCCAATTCATTTGCAAAATATACATTATCCTTTTTTCTTTCTCTTCTTCCAGTTGTTGTTTTTTTTTTTTTTTTTGCAATTCTCAATATTAATTTTTTTCCTTTTATAAGATTATGATAAAAGTCAGCACAAATATCTTTGCAAAACTATGATAAAAGTAATCATATTTTGAAACATTACATATTCCAATATTATTAAGTCACCACCATTTTTCCAAATCAAAGACATGTAAAAGAGAGACCTAAATATACAGTATGAAAACCTTTATGAAATCTTACAAGGAAATAGTATTACTAGCTACCTATGTATCATTTTTAAAATGTAAATTATTTTTATCACATTGTAATTAACCTGATGTGATGTCTGATTTTGAACATGAGTATGTATTTTTTTTAAAAGAATATAATAACCCCATCTTAATTGATTTGAAAGTTGTTGAATAAAACTTAATATATAAACAAAGTTTTTTTTTTTTTGTTACAACTGATAGTCCAACTTGATTTATCCATTAATTAAATATTCAATATACTCATATAGCAACTTTAACCTATCACATACAGAATACAGTATTTGAATCACTATTTGTAATAATCATTCAATCTTCCTATTCTAAATAGATATATAATTTTTTGTATTAAAAAGCAGTAATTTGATGCTAACATTGTTATTTAGGTTTGAATCATATTATTATAGCAAAGGTATCTATCAATATCATCGGATGAATTCTATTACTCTGACGTTCATGTTAATGGATATTTTTTTAATGCCATTATGCTTTTGCAAAGCATAAAATTTACGAGCTATTTTTTGAAATTCAAAATGTGCACAGAATTGTTAGATTATCAGACCTGTCTGATGTTTTCATCAGCCTCACTGACTATAAAAAACTTATTTGAATATTTTCATGCCTTTAGACCATGACATGAGAGTAGAAATTGTAATAGTCATTAGTATATATATTATAACAGTCTGAAAGTAGGCTTTGAATTTGGACAGTTAATGTAATGAAGGAAGAGAAATTCTATTAATTTCTATACTAAATTGTAATGATGATTAATGAAGGGAGTAGATTAGCTTTTGTAATACTATCGCACAATTCAATAAACCAACTCAGTAATAGTAAAAGGGACTATCTATAAGTTTATTATTTCTCTGAACTTCAAATCTTTAACTAAAATTTAGCTTTAAAATGTATTAATGTGATTTGAGATCATTTGTTAAATATAGTTCAGAAAATAGGGGTACATTTTATTGAGTCTGAACTATATCTATGAAACAAAAAAAATAAAGAAATTATTTATACTCTGATATATTAATTCTCTAATAATCAATAACATATGTGTTCATTAGAACTTAACAAGTAATCAAAACAGCATTTTAATATTCTCAGAGTAAAATAATTAAATCAGTAAAATCAAGTGCTTTGCCATAATGCACAAGTGTGGATAAGTGATGTAGTTTTTTTAATAAAATAGAAAAAATTAAATGAAGTCAATCTTTAAATAAAATAATTGATTCATTTTTTATTTATGATGTTGATGAGAATGACAACAATAAAATAAATAGTAACAGCACAACAATAATATCCTTTTTTTTTTTAAAGTTTTCCAGTGTTTTTATAAATCTTATGGAATAATATTGGTTATTTATATAACTTGCATTTTGATTAAAATGAAGACTATCTGTTATATAGCTAAATAATGCATAATTATAATAATACAACCTATTACTATTCATTTAATTCAAAATTGGAAATCCATTTATTGGGAGAATTAAATAATTCTTCAACTCAAAATAAAATTATCTTCAAAAATAATATATATATATATAAATGTTCATTTAAACTATACCATCTCTTTTATAAATACTTTGGTACAAATTACCTCTCAAATAATCCCTTTTTGTTTTAGTGATAAACATTTAATATAATAAGGTACTGCCATATTCATATGGTACTTAGCTTCCTAAAGTTTGGCAGTAATTTTTTAGACATGCATTATTACAACAGCTCTAATAAATATTTCTTCATAATAGGTATATATAAAAAAATGACTATCTGATGTACAGGTCAAAAACATATGTTCATTCAATAAGACTTAGAATCTGAGCAAAAGTACCCCAAATCCACTCATGCTCGAGATACGCAGGTCAGGAGCAATTGTGAACTCTAACCTATGTGATCATTCCCCAAATCTACAACAATATGAACAACACTTGTGGTGATACATCATAGATTCTTTAATTCCAGGCCCGGAGTTACAGCGTACAACATGAGATCCTATTTAAT
The DNA here is from genome assembly GCA_028023455.1 of Epiperipatus broadwayi. Lineage (NCBI taxonomy): Eukaryota > Metazoa > Onychophora > Udeonychophora > Euonychophora > Peripatidae > Epiperipatus > Epiperipatus broadwayi. The sequence goes on along the minus strand of JAQFVV010006205.1, from coordinate 9,364,041 downwards.
GATGATAATGAGTGAGCCCTTGAGTGAACTAGGAAGATGGTTTAAGACACATATATATTATATTGATAAGATTAAAATTAATAATGATTCGAACACTCTGGACTAAGTCATATATATATATGTATTTATTATTAACACAGACATGATTAAAATACAGTTATGCAATATTACCAACGTCAAGTGAGTACATTCCATTGAGAAATCTCATTGAGATCAAATTATATATAAACCTACATATATACAAAATACTGGTTTAAATGCAGTATCCATATGCCATTTACACTTAATAATCATTACTCATTTTATTTCTACAAAAGTTGTTTACCTGGGTGGTCGGTGGATGTAATACAATAATTGAGCATTTATAGAAATATAATGATTCTAGGTTATGATCTTTCTTTAGTTATTATGATTTGCCCTTGGCATTAGATGCCACTGATTGATTGATAATGAGTACATGGATATACCCAACATCCTAAAGGTACATTCCTAATTGCATGTTTGATAAAATAAGTATTTTATTATTAATTTTATAACTTTTAAACACTCTACAAGAATTAGTGAATATTCATGTATGTTGGACAGGTTTCTAAAAAAAAAAGGGGGAGAGAAGGTTCAGTGGAGCTGGAGATGAAAACCCAATGAATAAATATTTTATACCTAGATAGTTCACTAGGTCATATCAGTACAACTTATTTTATTAAATAGGCATAACTTAATTATAAAGAGTTGCAGTACTTGTTGAGGGTATGCCTGCGCTTCTGGTGGAGCGATGCCTTATGACAGGTAGGTAGGGAGGTGCAATAGTCCAGAAGTACGGCAACCCATGCAGAGCTACCACTACTCTAACTTGCTTGTTCCAGGCCGTAGCTGTATACCCCAGTTTTGAACAAGAATAAAAGAAATAAGGGGGGGGGGCACTTTGGCAATCCAGACAGTCCCCAAATGATAAAGCATGGGAAGATGAAATACATAAATATTGACTTTTGCTAGAAACACTACTATAATGGGAGAAAATCGTTTTACATTAGGAGAAAAAGCCTTAAAGGTTTTAATAACTTGCACAATGATATGCTTAAATAATAAACCACCCTTATCGAATAATAAATATAAAAATGGAATTATAATTAAAGAGCATATTATTTCCCCATTTTCTTCAATAACTGAACCCATTTAATTTAAATAAAACATAAGAAAACAATCAGCGCATTTAAGAGCACTGCAAGTGAAATTAATTGATTGCAAACATTTTGATGATGATGATCGCAATTGATATATGATATAGCAAATAAAACAAAATGGACACTCGAATCCACCCAGATTGGAAGATTAATTTTACAATGCTTAACAGCTTAATGATAACCTACTCTTAACATATATTTTATTCTAAAGAGAACTCAACCTCACGAGCTTTTGCAAAAAAATAAATCATATAACTAAATACTTTTCCTCTCTTTTTTGTCCTGAGCAAGATTAAAACATAAATGAAGCTCGTGAGATTGTGTTGAATTGGTATACGCTATACATTTTATAAATAAAAAGTAAAACAAAAATACTAGCATTATAAATCTCTACCACACTTAAACATACATATAATAGTGAGTGTGAGTTGGATGATTAAAATTACAAATGATTAAGAAGGGTTATAGAGAATCGATACAGACAGGTTACATACTTATGGATAAACCACTGTCGATGGTCAGAAAATTAAAGTAGACAAAAAAAATTGAATAAAGGGAACAAGACAGCATGTATATGATTAGTTGAGTTACCTCATGATCCTCCGGAATGACGGTGCGGACAGATCCTATCTCATGGCAGCATTCTTGAAATTTGGAGCAGGCATATTATTAAACGACAAACATTCTTCTCGGTCTTTGCACTTCTTTCATGATTTGGGCAGTCGTGGATGGTAGGAGTTAAATTGAGGCAATTTAATAAATAGAAATAAAATGAATTTAATTAATAACCAAACTGCTAACATTAAAATTCAGGATTCATGGGACTTGAATTGATGGAACTTACCAATCGCACTGTTTTTGTAATTTTTGCATAGAAAAATTATCTCAGGTAAGACCTATTATACATCATTTTTTTCAGCATTTTGAGACGCATGTGATGAAGCTGTCTATGAAATTATAATTTTAAATTATACCTTTCAAAATTGAGAATTTGTGAACCAATGTAAAAATAAATATGTTTAAAAATGTAAAAAATCTCCTTTTTTAATTGTTTTTTTTTTTTTTTGGTAATGACTATTTTATCAGCTTTATTACATTCTTTCGTATTTGCACTTTCTAAAAATGTATATATATATATTTATTGTAATAAATTAGAAATTTCATTTAAAATTATATGTCCTGTAATTTTTTTTTGACATTCAAAATGGCCGTTGAGGTCCCTAAGGGGTTAAATTGATACAAGTTAAGAAATTAACTGAAAGTACTTCAGTGAATTGAAAGACTATATATAATAGTTTATTACTGTTATATTTATTATTTTTATTGTTATTACAATACCTTTTTAATTAATGGACATTTTATTTGTATTATATATATGAAATAGAGAGTCAGTTGATATTACTAACTGAAAATTCTAATATAAAATATATATTGAAATTGAATGGTGTTGAATTTAAAACTCTGCCTATTGCAATTTTTATGCCATTCTTTATGTTGCCACATGATGGAAAAAAATGAAGCAATGCTCATAGGAAACTTGTTTTAGGCAAATGTCCTTTTCAATTGCTTTTGAAGATAACAATGTAAGCATCTTTTTTAGTTAATATCACTAATTTGATCCATTTAGTGTTAGATTTTGAATCTTTATTATAGCAATACTATTTAATAAAATGTATTTACATTAGAACTTTAAATGTGAAACCATAATAGATAATAATAAATTGTGACATAATATCATAGAGACTGTAAAATAATGAGCCAAGGCAATGATTGCCAATTATAAGCAGAGGATGCTAATAATTTCCAGGTTATGAATCTAGGGGTTCCCTTAAATGATGAGCTTTTGTTTAGTTATCTGTAATTTATAGATCATATTCAAGCAAAATAAGAATGCAAGAATAAGATGAAATTTTACAAAAAAAAAAAGTAATAGTGTTCATTGATTTGAAAAGTGGATCAGTAATTTACTATAAAAGCCTAAATATGGGAAATACAAATGGAATATGATTCATTATGAATAAAAAATAGAATAACAACATTGTGGAGATTGATGATTTTTTCTGATAAGGTAGTAGTATTAATTATTGGACTTAAATGGAAAATATCAAATGCAAATAATTCAGAAAATCCATATTTTTTTGAAGAAGTGGTAATTTTTATATAGATATACAACTTTTTATAATTTTTATTAGGAAATTTTAATACTGAAATTGGAAACAGTTGAAACATGAACACACTGTGAAAAATTTGAATATAAAAATAGAAATAAAAGAGGACAGATTTATGGAATTTTCAGAGAAAAACTATCTGTATATTTTTTTTTTGGAGAAACATCCAAAGTGGAACTGAATATAAAAGCATTCAAATGAAGGTATAGGAGAGTTGGATTATGTTTTGACTAACAGAAAATATATATTTCAAGATTGTAATATAATTACGAGTATTACTATAGGAAATGATCATTGCAGTAATATAAATATTAGATTCAACATGGAAAATGAGCATCGTTTAGTTAGATGTGACATATATATTAATGCAAAATGAAAAAGACAAAAATTTTTAAGAAAGACAGTATTAATGAATAATATTATATTCACTGAATTTAAGATAAAACTTGTAAATTGTTTTAAAATCCTTAACAGTTTCAATGATAGTTAAGATAGTTCAATAAGAAGATAATTAATATTGTACCAAAGACAATTACCCAGACAGACAATATTAAAAAACCTACAATTCTTTAGAAAGTTTTCAATTTAAATTTGACAATGTATGAAGAAAAGAAGAAATTTATGAAAATGTTTCAAAATGAATCATTAGAAAAATTGAATATTTTGAATTATATGAAATGGTATGGCAAAATTTGTATATATGCATTAATACTAGATTTGAATCCTAAGTCTTCATTGATGAAGGCAAAATTCAAAAACCAATTTAGGATTTGGATATTATATTACTAAACCCTCTGGTATTGATTACAATAGAGTGTTCTAGAAACAGGTGAATGATAAAAAAAAAAGCTATAGAAGAAAACATGAAATAGCTTGCTATTAGAAGAAAAATTATTTAAGCAATAGTAAGAAAAGATAGCATTACTAAAAAGATAAATATGAAATTATGGCAGAATTCTAATTAGAAATATATGACAATGAAGAATAAGAAAACAAAGTAACTCCTACATTTATGAGAACAAAAGTGAGTCATGCGATTAAATTTAGGAAGAATACAAAAATCTCTGGAAATGATAAATTCATTAAAGATTTTTTCAAGAAATAGAATTTGTTGACAATTATACATCAGATGCTCAAATAATAAATATATATTCCAGATGATTGGAAGAATGCAATAATGATATTTATATTTAAGACCAATGAGTAATAAAATATTAGAAATTGCAGAATTATCAATTTATAATTTTTTTTTATAAATTACATACAATTTTTTTAGTGATTTCATTACAACTCATCTACAGGGAACTTTTGACTTAAATCAATCAAAGATTAAGATTGATTTAAAAGTGGTTGCATTACATCAAATCATTTCCAAGTCAAGTATTAAGAGAACTTTTTAGAAAGAATTAATGAGTATGAGTTGCCATTTTGAATTAGATTTGTAGTTTTACGAAAAATAATTTGATTCTAAGCTCTTCTGCAATGAATAAAGTTTGATATAAACCCAAGATATTATCAAATTTGGAAGAAATATCAAAATGTAATAGCAATAATTTCATTATGTAATGATACTAAGAAGATTATCAAATGATAAGGGTGTACATAAAGATGACTGCTTAATAAACTTTTTATAGTTTTGCAGAAGTATTTTGTGAATTAAAATGAAAAGCTAAGAAAATACATTTAAGTCTTCTAGATTTTACAAGTAATGTCTCAGAGCTTCATGAAATGTTACAAGAATTATCAGATGAAAGCAATTAAAGTAGAATCAAAGTTAAATAGTAAAAAGACTAATGTTCAATGACTTTTCAAAAACGGAAAAATAAAGATTGATAATAATGCATCACAAATATTTTACTCAAATTATTAATAGAGATGAAATCATAATCAATAAAATAATCATAATATTAAACTTGGTTGGGGTGCTTTTAGAAAAAAATAACTTATTGTTAAAATAAATATGTTTATGTGTGGTTTTTCTGTACTTGTGGATATGAGATTTAGATTGTTAATAAAAGAGAAATAAGAAACTTCAGATGACATAGTAAAGAGAGATATATATTGGAAATAATATGTAAAGATCAAAAGTCATATACATGAGTAAAGAAGCAGTCAAATATTATTGACATCATTGAAAGAATTAAGAGACTGAAATGGAGGTAGGATATACATGTTGCTACAAAAATTACAATAGATGGATGATTTTTAAAGTGAACTTCAAGAAATTATAAAACTTCCAGAGAGAGAAAAAGAAACCACATGTGAAATGGATGAGTGAGAAAAGAAAATTTTTCTTGTCTAATGTGGAGAAGAGAACCAATGGATTGAAGAAATTAAATTTGAAGAGACTTTCATTCTGCAGTTGATCAATAATTGTTTAAAATGATGATTTTATAATAATTTTTAGTATCCAATATAATCTTCTAGCATTATTTAAAAAGTCAATTTTATATTATCATCATTTAACTGCCTTTAGCAGTTGAAAATGATAGCATTTCTGATTACTTTTGGAGATCTTATTAAGATGGGAAATATAGATAATAACATTTTTAAAGTCCAGCATAAACTTATGGTGATGTTATGGTCTGAATCACGTTTAGCCTTAAAAAAATCTTTACAAATTAAAATCTCAAAATGTTCATTTTAATACTCTCATGAATTTTTAAAAAATATATAATAATTTTTAAGAGCCAATGTAATGTCTTAGCACCATCTTTATTAAATTTAATTAACTAACTTGCATTACATACAAAAAAAAAAATATCTCTGTTTAAATACACTATTGCATATTTATGATACTTGAAAATTCATAAAGGTCTTAAAATTAAATTTCAAGATTTTACCTTGTGAAGATTACTTAAAGTCAAAATTGATTCAGACCACAATAATATCTCTCTAAGTCAATGTTGAAATTTACAAATGTCATTATATTATTTAATCTATTAAAGGCAATTGTTTGATGTAATGCAAGTTAATTAATTCGATTTAATAAAAGTCATGCTAATATATTATATAGGCTTTTAAAAATTATTATTAAAAATGTTATTTAAATATACAATTGTATATATATTTAAATCACATGATAATAACCCAAAACTTATGAATGCCAGAAATCTTGAATCTGTTGCCAAGGCAAGGGCAAGCTTTATAAATATAAGATTGCTTTGATAATAGATTGAAGATTTCTGGTGTTGATAAGCTTGGGATATTATATGATTTATATCTGTGAACCATCTAGCTTTATGTAAAATGAAGTATATATATTAGATGTATCTTTTTTTTTTTTTTGTATTGCAGCTTTCAAAGCTTTTGGAGGAAATACAAAATCTGTCTGAAGAATTAGCAGCTTCAAAAGAAGAATGCCTTAAGCTTAAAGTTTGTTTGTTTTTATATTTTTATCAAAATTTCAATTAATGAATTTAGTTAAAAATTAATAAAATTACTTAAATAGGGATAACCAAATATTTTTATTTGATGACGATTTGAATTTGGACTCTTGTGAAGTTGGAAGTACTTCACATGATATTATAATTGTAGATGAAAATTTGTGCCTTTAAAAGATATTTGCATTGATAATCACCTATAATTTTTTATAATATATATAAGAATGGTAATGAATTTATATCTACGTCCCGCATATACTTTTTTTTCTAATATATATATAAGAATGGTAATGAATTTATATCTAAGTTATAAAATTAATTTGAACAATATACTTTTTATATATAAACTTAACTAAAAAATAATTTATAATAAAAATAATTCAGAAGTGGATATGAATTTGTATATAAGTTAAATTATTTCTGACAAGAAAATCTGCTATCTCCAAAGTATTTTCTGATAATGGGCATTGTGGTTAATATAATGATTATCACTGGTTATATAATAATTATTTCTTTTTTGATTTTTAAATGAGAATAGGTTATAGACATGTAAATTTATTATAAAATAATAAGCTTGATTATTATTAAATCATAAGTCTATTTAGATGACAAAATCAATTGTAATGATTTAAATTACACATATATATTAGAATTTTTATTCCTGTAAGTAAAATTAAGTTAATCTTAGATTATTTCCATATATTTAATTTATTGCAATAGTAAATAAAAAGTTAATTCTGATCAATTACAAATTATCATATTATTTATGATCAAATTAAAAAGAAATGATATTTTAAAAAATAATATTTCAAAAGTAAATGAAATTTAATATATATATATATGTTAATTATAATTTAGTATATTTAAGTTATGTGTGGTCATGGGTATTGGTTGTATAAGATGAAGTGAATGACTAAAGGAAACTTGAAAGTCTGGGTTCAAATTCCCTCTAATTACAACTGGCATAAAATATAAATACTATACATGTATTTAACTATTACATATTCAGCCTGTATTCTGCCTATCCCTCTTCTATGTATTTAAATGTGATTAAGGTCCTACATATGAGGGGTCAGATTGACTTATGTTCAACATGGGTATGACACAACAAAAATTGGCAAACAAGGGCTTTGAACATAACATCATCAGATTTTCAATGATATGGATGACTGAAGAGTTGGTGGTTGGAGAAGATTGAAGACTGTTTATTAAAGTTTGAAAATTTTCTATCTTAATATAAACTGAGCACTGATTATATATGTGTCTATGAGAAATCGTAATATGGACCAAATGATAAGTGTTGGTTCAGCATAAAATAAATATATTGGAGATAATTTATCATGTTTGCATGTATGTGGTCATATGTATATTGTATAAGATGGATTGGATGACTAAAGGGAGCATGAAAGTCTGGGTTCAAATCCCCTCTAATTACATTTAAATTAATTAAAAGTGATGCTTTTAATTCCTCTATAAAAGAAAGGAATATTAATTATTTGAAATTTTTAAAAAATTTAAAAACATCTAATTTAATATGACAATTCACTAATAGTAGGAAATTCTGTGTATTATTACAGTCTGTTAAAGTTTATTAAAAAGATATATTTAAAATTTTCTTTTTTTTAAAATAAAAAATAAGAATGTTAATTTTATAATGATATTGAAATTGAGTTACAGTTTTTAATATAGAAATTTTTAAATAATATAATTAGTACAATCTTCTAATGAATTCATTAATAAAATTAGAAATATGATCTCAGTGATTAAAAAATTGACAATTTTTTAAATCATCAACTATCAAATGATTTTTTTTCACTTCTTTGCTTCTAAATATTATTAATATATAAAGAAAATGCAGAAAAAATAAACTTGATGTGAATCCTGGAAGAAGAAATATTATGAATTTGTACAGTTACAGTAAAAATAAAAATTAATGAAAAAAAGTGAAAATAACATCTTAACTTTTCTTGCTTATTTATTTATTTAAAACTTGGCTTTCTAACTTATTGCTTTCATTAAAACAAACAAAAACAAAAATTTATTGTGGAAATAATATTTAGCACTTTAGGACTTTAAATCTTTAGTTAAATTTTGGTAAATCTTTCTTAATTAAATGCTCCTAAATTATAGCCTGGAAATCTATAAAATTAAGTTGATCCTGAACATATAACTAATTTATTTTTAAAGGAACAACATTGAAGGGATCCACAAGAAAATAATATGGGTTACATCATGAAAAAAGTTGAAAAACATTAATTTATATAATTTTAAGAAGAAGAAAAATTAAAAAAAATAAAAGATGGATTTTAAAAAATTAAAAAAATATCACTATTAAAGCCAATATTTAGTTTTAAAGAAAACTTATTGATGTCATGTAAAATACAATGATTATTTTTTTATTTTTCAAAAATAACTTTATTGCCTATGAATACAAGGAATACATAGACGAGCAAATATAAAGTGAAAAAATAAATAAATTGTCTTGAGTCATGATGAGCGTTCAGACAGTTTGAGCAGCATGTACTCTTTTTAACAGTCTTGTCCTTTTTGTAAAATTAAGAATTCGGCAGTTTTACTTGACAAAACATGAGCAGAGATGCAATATTCTCCAGCCTTTTGACCATTATAGAAGGGCTAATGTTTTGGCTCTTAATCACCCGATATGACTTACCTAATCATGGCCAGAGCCATCTTAGTGGCTTATGTAAAGTGACTTTCGGATAGACTGTGTAGGAAACCCCCCAGTGCTGAAGCAAAAACTATTCTGGCAACACCACAAGCTTCCAGGTATCCATTGTAAATTTTTTCAGGCGAGATCATATGATCCCTCTTCCTGACAGCCCTGACCTTGCACAGAAGTTCGTTATGTAAATTACCATTACTCTTCTCAAATATCAGATGGCATCTCATTGTTCATCATGATTGACAGTCTAATTATTCCAAAGAGTCCGGTTTTTAGGCATTCATTCAGGTAAAAAATCCTTTGTTTATAGGATGTGATCCAACCACTGAGTATTGCTCTGCATTTATTTAATATCACACAACCAAAGAAGAAATGCTGCATTGATTCATTCTCTCGATTGCACATCTGGCAAACCAAATTTAGTTTGGCAAAGCCTCTCCTCATGATTAAACATTCACTGGTGGGAGTGCAATGATTATATTAACATTTGTTACTTTTTTGAGAAATATACTCATTATTATAAAACAGTTATATATATAATAAAAAAAAAAACCAGGTTGTGTATTTGAAAATTAATATTATTAAAGACTTTATCCTTAGTATTCATAAGTAAACATCAGCTGCAGTGTTCATGTCTAGTATAAAAATTAGTATATTATGCTGATTATAAGCATTTAGAACTTCATTATTATCCATTATAAAATATAGTATCATATAAAACTGAATTATGCACATACAATCTAGCATATTGTATTTATTGATATTTTTTTTGTTTCCATAATATAGTTTAAATTATATTTAATGATTAAAAAAAAACATTTAATTTTATATATATAAATATTTATTTTATTTTACAAATTTATAAATATCACCGATTTCTGCAATCATATATTTTTGGATAGATCATTTCTCTTTTCCTTATAGAATTTAAAATATGAGATTAATATTAAAAAGAAATAATTTCTTTTACTTTTTTTTTTTTTTAGTTACAGCTTTATATATATTTTCTCTACAATCTATTTTTAAGATTAGGAAGGAAGTAAATTAAGGACATTAAATGACACTGTAATCAATATATATAGACTTTTATAACTGCTTTCTAATTAGATGACCTTCATTTGGAGCAGATAACAATGGCAAGTCATAGATCACGTTAAACCTAATAGTGATATAGTTATTATATATTTCATGCTAATAATATGAACTTTAAATATCCTAAGATTTTGAATCTAAGATTTGTAGGTGCCATTTGATAATTTGTAATAAACCATTTTAATTATCTGAATTGTCATCTAATTATTGGTAAATAAAACTTTAAACAAATCTTTATATCAAGCTTATTTCTTCTGCACTTTATTTATATAATATTTGCAAATAAAGATAAAAAATAAAAGTTGAAAGAACAAAAATAAACTCTGGAGGTAGCATAAGCGGAGTCTGAAAAAATCCCCCAGAAGTTTAAGAGAATTGAAAGAGACCAAAACTACTGACAAGCAGTTCCTTGAGATTAAGATATTTAGAGATGTGGGGATAATCCCAATTTGAAAAGTTACTTTGCTTTGAATTTTCCATGTAAGTAAATAAAGGTGATAGTAGAACATAATTACTTATAAGAGCTCATCCAAAAAATAGTGCAACATATTTGAAAATAGGAACATTACATAAAGTGGCAGTCTAACATTGGAATATTAATTGACTATGTGTAGACTAACTATGATGTGTTATAATAATAAAATTTTAATGTTAAGCTACTAGATTAATTTGCATTAGCATATTGACAGTGACAGTAAATTAAAGATGAAATACTATCATTTGATAATAATATATTAACGGAAAAGATTCTTCTGTGTACTATCTTTAATAAAATAAATTTATGAAGAATACAAATTATCTATTTAATAAGTTTTTAAAAGTAATTTATTTTAACATTTATATTTTTATAATATTTTTAAAATAATTATATTTAAAATATTTACTCAAAAGCCAACTGTTTAGCTAAAATGAAAAACAAAATATAAACTACTTTTGCAAATAAAAATTTAAATATTATAGAAAATATGAATCATAAGTTATTTTTACTAAATTAAGATTTATATTTTTATAATATTTATAATTTTATTTTCATAGGTAGTTTATATTTTATTTTTTCATTAAAAAAAAAAAAACATTTTTCTTCTTAGAAAATATTTTATTCAGCAAAAACTAGTAGGAAAAAAAAATCTTAAAAATTACTGAAGTTTAGTCAGAAGTAAGAACTTATATTTATTAATCTGTTGTTATCCTTTTAAATAATTTTTGTTGTTAAATAAATTATCACTATAGGATGTTTTTTTTCATTTCTGAAGATTAATATTTTTATAATGTAATTGTTATTTTCTGCAGCATAATAAACTGTCACTTAAAGACCTCTTTTTGTACTCATTCATTTTATATTCTCAAATGACTAATAATTGAAGTAGCATATTACAGAAATCTCTTTCCATGCTGAAAATTTTTACATATATATTATAATAATTAATAAAAAAATCATATGCAACATCTATATAAATATGTACGTATTAATAATAATTATATATAAAAAGCTTTTTCACTATATGACACATGAATTCAATAATCTCAATAGGGTGAATAACCTTTAATTAATTAGGTCTTTCTTACACAGAATAAGTGTTCAAAATATATTTGTTGGTTATAATAACTAATACCTATTGTGATTTAAAATACATAGGACATTTAAAATCTCAATGAAGTCACAGTTAAGTATTTAACAGTGGAAAGAATTATATTTCAGCTGCACTGGATTAGAAATTTTCCACAATGTAATATGGTAAAAAAAAACATTGAGTGTTTTCGTTTTCTGATTAATCTTTTGTGGTAATGATTGTTCTTCAAAAAAAAAAGAAAAAATTAAATTAAATTATCTTTAAAAAATATCAATTTCAGGTCGACATGATATATATTTACATATATTGAAAAGAGAATTGTAAATTCTTTACTTCAAAACAATTACATGCTATTTAAATGTGTAATTAATGTAAACACATGAGAACTCAGATTATTTGATGTTCTCAAAACAATTTCAAGCCCTAGTACATAAATATTAAGGAAATACAATTTATCCATTCTACTTTTAACACTTTTTAGCAACCATACATATGACTGTCTTGCAGTTTTCTTCAGAACTATGATATAATGAACAAAATAAAATACTTAGCTATATAAATAATACCATAAAAATATTAACAATAAAATTAATAAAATAATAAAAAAAACTAAAAAAAAACAACAAAATATAACAAAATATAATAAAACTGAAATAATATAATCAAACCCAAATAAGTATTTTATTAAGATGGAACTAATAAAACTAAAGTTTAATTTTATAAGGAATAGAAGTAATTAGGAGATTATTAAATAATAATAATAATAATGAATAATATATTTAAATTAATAATTGTTTATGAATATGTATTATAACACCACCGATATCTTTTAAACCGCCATTGTAGGCTTTAACCCATAGCTTCGAATGAAGATATTTGTGAGCATGGTTTGATTCCATCTCACGCGCCAATCTTACACGTGGATAAGAATTATCTCATCGAAAACGTAAATAAGGGTTCTGGTATGTATATCTATTTATGGTAGCGCACCGAACCAGCTCAATCTCAGGGTTTGGGGACGATAGTCTAACTAGAGAACAAAGCTAAAACAATACCTAACTAAGTCTTATATGTCTATTATTATGTACGATAGTTTATTTGTTATAAATCCATTAATCTAACCCGGATCTTATCATAAAATTTATTCTATTTACGGCTATACCCATTACCAATAAATCCCATTTATACACGCATATAAATATATCAATATTCAAGCGCACAGCCCATTTATTCTGATACACACATATATAATTCATACACGCATCAAAATAGTGCAATTATACATCAGAGCTGTTTATTTAATGTTGTTATTTTATTTAATTTTAAAAGAGACCTATTATAGTAATTAATATTGAGGTAACACTAGTTTCTTTATTAAGACACATTCACTGAACATATATTTTTGTGCCACGTCAATTTACCTTAGTTCACGCGATCAAAGACAAGTCCGCATTTATAACTCTCCAAGAATACTGGTCTGGTAGATATAACGGATGGCAAACAGTTCCAATAGGGTATATCGAATAGCTTATCCCAGAGGTGGAGTAGGTGATTCACTCGCTTTATGACAGGGTCCAATTTTCAAAGATCTTTCGTCACCATTACACTTGATGAAACAAAATTTCTTTATTTTAATAACGCAGTTCGTAAGTCCGCTTCAGGTGAGTTCCACGACAAGTGTCCACTGGGCCGATTAACGAAACTCGCACTATAGAATTACCCCGACATTTTGGGTGGGAAAATATTAATGACTTCTTAAGAAAAAAATTACACGTCCACACAATCTGTAGTTCAAGCCGCGTCTCTCTTTTTTTCTATCTATATCTCTCCTTTCGAGCACAACAAAAAGTTCTTTTGTTTTTCACTTTTAACTTTGTAAAATTTTCTCTGTGTATCCGTACGCCACTGACCAGTTCTTCCATTGTTCTTCAAAAATACCCACTTGACCAGTTTTCAGACTTCTCGACGCCAGTTATTGACTAAACTGCCTACAGCAATTGATTCATTTCTATTTCTGTCCTCATATGTTCAAGAGATTAATTAACAAAAGAAAAACACGTGTTACCGACAATATTATTAAAACTTTAAAAAAAAAACTTAACGGATAAAATATATACGAATAATCAATTACAATTTATACAGCTCTATATATAATTGATTGTAACCATCACCGTTAATACATACGCATATTGTACACTCGCACATACAACTATATTTACATATGCATACACACATAACTTTCGCACTCCTTGTAACAGGGTTCGAATGACTATTTACATATATATCTTTTCGCATATAATCGCTCCATATCAACACTCTCAATTAGCACTATTGCCTTATCTCTTGTATTCGAACCCCGTCTGTTACAGTATATATACAGTCAGGAATATACATGTATATATATATTTTTAATTTATATTGTATATTTTATTTTATATTAACTGGAATATTTTATTTGGGTTTGATTATATTTATTTCAGTTTTATTATATTTTATTATATTTTATGTTGTCGTTTTTTAGTTTTTTTTATTATTTCATTAATTTTATTGTTTACATTTTTTATAGTATTATTTATATAGTTAAATATTTTATTTTGTTCATTATATCATAGTTCTGAAGAAGACTGCAGGACAGTTGAAATGTGAGATTGTGTATGCATATATGTACAAAAAAACGTTTTTGCTAATAAATGTTCAAAGTAGAATGGATAAATTGAATTTATATAAGCTATTACAGCAAAATAAAGGAAGTGGTGGATTTGGTAATATCTCGCATTATATTTATGTCATTTGGTATACTAACTATCTGGTATATGATAATGGTGATTATTATCCATTTAGTTAAATGCAAAAATGTTTTTATCAATATACTACTGGATTAGATCTAAGATTGACTAATTAATTTAGGATGTGTTTTTTTAACTTTGATTGATATAATTAAATTGTTATAGATTTATTTTAAGCACATTTTACTTTGTATTAAATATAATATTTCTATAAATATTGAAATACTCATTAAGAATTGAGCATTTGTTTACACAAACATTTCATCAACAACCATTATCAATTCACTGCAGGATGAAGGTCTCTCCATGTTTAATCCATCTCCTCCGATCTTTAGCTTCTCTTCTCCACAACACCCCTGCACATTTTCTTATTTCATCCATCCATCTCACATGTGGTCTCTTTCTGGGTCTTTTACAATCTCTTGGAATCCAGTTTAAAATTTCAATTGTCCATCTATTATCATCTCTTCTAGCAATATGTCCAGCCCAACTCCATTTCAATCTTTTAATTTTTTCAATAAGGTCAGTAACAACCGTTTGTTGTCTTACCCATACATTGCGTTTTCGATCTCTTCTTGTTACTCCCAACATACATCTCTCCATACTCCTTTGAGTGGTCTGAAGTCTCTGTATTGCTCTTCTATTAAGTGTCCAAGTCTCAGATCCATAAGTAAGAACTGGTAAAACACATTTGTTAAAAACCATCCTTTTCAAACACATAGGCATATTTCCTTTTAGTATCAAGTTATTTCTACCAAAAGCACTCCAACCAAGTTTAATTCTATGATTAATTTCCTCCATTATGTTTCCATCTGTATTAATAATCTGACCAAGGTATTTGTAACTGTTAACTTCTTCTAATTCTTCATAATCAATCTTTATTTTCATATTTTGAGCAAATCGATAGCTCATTACTTTACTTTAGTCTTTTTAACATTTATCTTTAGTCCTACTTTTCTACTTTCATCTGCTAACTCCTGCAACATTTCCTGCAGCTCTGAAGCATTATTTGCAAAAACAACTACATCATCTGTGAAATCTAAATGACTTAAATACTCTCCATTTACTTTCACTCCTTTAGTTTCCCATTTTAATCCACAAAATACTTCTTGCAGCACTGCTGTAAAGAGTTTTGGAGATATGGAGTCACCTTGTCTTACACCTTTCTCAATGTTGATTTTTCCAGTATCATTATGTAATCTAATTGTTGCTGTTGCATTTTTATAAATATTCTTTAAAATATGACAATATCCTGGATCTATACCTTGATGATCCAATGCTTTAATCACTGAAGAAATGTGTATAGAATCGAATGCCTTTTCATAATCTACAAATCCAAAACATAATGACAACTCATATTCATTTGTCCTTTCTATGACTTCTCTCAATACCTGGATATGATCTATTGTACTAAAACCACTTTTAAATCCAGCTTGTTCTCTTGGTTGGTGGAAATCCAAAGTTCTCTGTAGACGAGTTGTAATTATCTTGGTAAAAATTTTATATAAAACTGATAAAAGGCTGATAGGTCTGTAATTTCTAATATCTTCTTTATCACCTTTTTTAAATATTAATATTATTACTGCATTCTTCCAATCTTCCGGTACATCTTTATCATTTAGACATTTGGTATATAACTTTGCTAAAATTGTTTCTATTTCTTCACCTGCTTCTTTTAATATATCAATTATAATTCCATCATTTCCTGGAGCCTTTCCTTTCTTCATACACTTAATTGCATGTCTCACTTCTTCATTTAAAATTCTGGGCAATTCAGAAGATGTAATAGATATAGGAGGTACTTGTTCTTTATTACTATATAATTCTTGATAAAAATCTTCTACCAATTTCATGATGTCATCTCTCTTTTTAGTAATAATTCCATCTTTTTTTCTTATTGCAGATATAAATTTCCTACCAATACCAAAATGTTGTTTAACATTTTTGAGACTTTTATTTTCTTCTACAGCTTTCCTTGCTATTTCACAGTTATACTTTCTTATATCATTTTCAACTCTTTTCCGTACCATTTTACAAAATTCGAGATATTCAATTCTTTTTAATACATCATTTTTGTATATCTTCATATTCCTTCTTTTCTTCATAAATTCTCTAGTCTCAGTAGAAATTTTATTAGTCAATTGCTGCTTTTTTCTACCAGCTATGTTTGTTGCAGTTTTTAAAAGTGTATCAGTTATTTTCATATTAATTTCATTCAAATCTGTATCATGTTCAAAATCTCCTAACACTTGAAACCTATTTGTAAGTTCTAATTTAAATTCATTAGAATGTTTCTGAAGATTAGGAATATCAACTGTAAATATTGTTTTTCTTAATAATTTTTGTCTTTCTAGTTTTACATTAACACGTAACTTACACCTTACTAATCGATGATCACTTCCTGTGTTAAATTTATTAAGAACATTACAATCTTGAAATATGTATTTTCTGTTAGTCAAAATATAATCCAATTCTGCTGTACCTTCATTTGGATGCTTCCATGTCCATTTCCTTTTAACATTTTTCTCAAAAAATGAATTCATAATATAAAGTTTTTCTTTTTCTGCAAACTCCACAAGTCTATGTCCTCTCTCATTTCTATTACCATAACCAAAATTACCTACAGCAATTTCATCTTTCATTTGTCTACCAATTCTAGCATTAAAGTCTCCCATAACAATTTTAAAATGTTGTTTACTCTGATCAAAAGCCTTTTGTACATCCATATAAAAATCTTCTACTACTTCATCACTATGAGAACTTGTTGGGGCATAAACCTGAATTATCTGCATTTGGTATCTGCTATTAAGTTGTATAACTAATCTTGCCACTCTGTCCGATACACCATCAATCTCCACAATATTGTTCTTCCACTTTTTATTTATAATGAATCCTACTCCACTTGTATTTCCAATATGTGTGCCTTTATAATAGAGTATATGTCCACTTTTTAAATCAATTGTTTCTTCTCCTTTTCTTCTAACTTCACAAAGTCCAATAATGTCCCATTTAATATAAGACAGTTCTTCTTCTAATTCTTGCAATCTTCCTTCACTTGAAAGTGATCTGCAGTTGTAAGTACCTAAATAAAAAGTCGTCATCAAATGGCAGCCTGGGTCCGCAATCAGGGGATTCTTAGCACCCTCCGCCTTCGGCCACCAACCGCTGCCTTGGTTGGTGACTTTACAGCCTCCTGGGAATAAGGGCCATGCTTTATTTTTGTCTGTCATAATTGTATATATGTATTGGAAAAATATTTATCATTTACACAAACATTCATTCTGCCTTATCAGGCACTGAGAAGAAAGACCATGGTGTTTCTTGATCTTAAACTCAGAGGTAAAAAGCTAATAAACTCACCACGCTGGCTAATGCATGTTGGTGAGCAGCCCATCCATGTTCGTATACTATATGACTAATCACATAGTAATAACAGCTGCAACGACAAGAACGTATGGAGTGGACATTAGGAATTTGCCCTGCTCGGTTCCTTTAAGGCCTCGAAGAGGAATCAAAGGGTCTCCTTTCAGTTAATAGCAAACTCCTTTCTGCAGCCACACAAACATTTAAATATACTTAATAAAAGGTTTTTAAATTCAAACATTCAAAAAATAATAATAATGTAAATAGATTTTAAAATAATATATTTAAAATTTGTATCAGTAAGCTAATGCTATTGTTCTATATTGTATAATAATGACAATTCAAATGAATTTCAAAATTAAAACCTATTTGCATGAAAATTCTTATACATATATTTTTAATTAAAATAAATAGGATTAGATAGATTAACATAAGAAATACATTGATACAATAATAGTACAATATAAAAGCAAATTTTCCAAGTGAAGATCTTTATTGGAATTTTAAAGAAAAGGAATATATATTTGCTTTCTTTCTCTTTCTGAAGTATAGATATTTAAGATGTATTTTTAAACAGTAAATATTTTTATTTCATTACTTGGAAGATTCAAGCATTCGATACAATTTGTTTTCATGGCCAGCAAATATCAGATAATTTTGCTTTTTTATCTGCAATACAATTATTATATTTTATTTAAAATATAATAACAACTTTCTTTATACAATAATTTGTGTAACATAAGAATTAATGGTCATGTGATGTTTAATGATTTAATACATTTCATCTATTTCTAATGGATGGAATTATAGACATTTTATTTATTGAAGATTACTATTCATAGAGATAGCTTGTAAATAAGTATATTTAGAATTTAAATTCATTTAATTTTTTTTTATTTGTTTTATGCATGTAATTGTGGAAATAATAATAATGATAAAATATTACAACTGGAATACTTAATGCTCAAGTTTATTTTTCAAATGTATACATTTTAAAATAGTACAATTTGTTTTCATGGCCAGCAAATATCAGATAATTTTGCTTTTTTATCTGCAATACAATTATTATATTTTATTTAAAATATAATAACAACTTTCTTTATACAATAATTTGTGTAACATAAGAATTAATGGTCATGTGATGTTTAATGATTTAATACATTTCATCTATTTCTAATGGATGGAATTATAGACATTTTATTTATTGAAGATTACTATTCATAGAGATAGCTTGTAAATAAGTATATTTAGAATTTAAATTCATTTAATTTTTTTTTATTTGTTTTATGCATGTAATTGTGGAAATAATAATAATGATAAAATATTACAACTGGAATACTTAATGCTCAAGTTTATTTTTCAAATGTATACATTTTAAAATAGTTAATTTTATATTCATAATAGTAAAATATCACAATATATTAATGAAGGAATCCTTTTTTCTTGTTGCCTTTGAAGAGTACACTTATTTATAGTATTAATAATAGTTTTATTATTAGAAGCTTTTCTAACTATTTTCAATTAACTGATATATTTAATGATAAGATTTTTCTTTTCTTTTTTAATGTAGGATTTTATATGGCATCAAAATGATTTCTTTCTAAAATAGAATTTGAATTATATATATTCTTGTAAAATGACTTATTAATTTAATATATATTTTAAACAGAAAGCAGAAAGAGTTCCAGTGTACATAAATAAATATATATTTCCCTAGTAAAACTTTTAAAATTTAATTAGGTGTTTGAAAAATGTTATTTATTTTATGATTTTTAAAATAATTTCATGCAAAATGAAGTTCTGTTTGTTTATGAAAAGTAATGCTAAATCAATTTTAAAAAATAACAGCTATTTCAAAATGCATTTTATTATTTTTGTCAAATTTTACCTTTCTGTATAGGGAAGAGAATAAAATACATTTCAAAATGTCTCATTATCATAATATATAACACTTTAAAAATTTCTTCTAAACTTTGCTATTTTGGTTAGGATAGTTTTGTAGAATTGAATTATTGAAATTTTAAAAAGACAATTCATAAATTTATGGAAATAATTTGAACATTTAAAAATTATTTTATATATATTGATATGCAGTAGTGTTATATAAAATTATATTGAAATTAAAATAAATTTAAAATTCTTTACCTGCATTTCTTTGGAAATTATAGCAGTCTTTAGACTTAAACAGGGACAAAAGAACAGTTTAGTTAATTAGCAGAACATTTTAATTTTTTTTTTTGCTTACAAAAATTAAAAAACTTTAGCAAAATCACTTTAGCATTTGAATTTTTCTAATTTTTTTTATAATGAAAGGAATAATAACTGAATAAATTGAAGAATTAAATTGAAGTGGAAAGCTGAATTGAACAAATTGTTTTGAACAAAAGCATTGAATTGAATGAATGCATATCTCTTACATATTAACTGTGGTTTATATTTGCCTCTCTAACAGCTGATTGATCAATAAAATTAATTTTACATGATTATCATTTCCTAAGATTACACAAGCTTTTAAAACAGTAACAAACTCTCCATACAGTAGTGGTTTTATACTTATCCTACCTATAGGACGATGGTGACTGTGGGTTTTAAAAAAATAAAGACACTAAAATATATAGATATTGAACTGGCTTCAGATCTATATGACTATATAAGTGAATAAGCTTTGATTGGAAGGTTGCATTATATCTTAAGATCTAGGTGCAGTGCTCTCAGAACCAAGGTTCCTCATTGATGAAACCACAAGCCATAAACTAGTTTGGGATATTGCATAAGTAGGCACTAGATAGAGATTTTATGCACAAACCTAACATCTATTGATTATTAAGGCATACACTGGATGGCATTACTGTATGGAGAGTTTGCTATTGTTTAAAATTAACTTTCTTAGAAAATTGCATCTGGTGAGGTCAATAATTCTGACAATTCTATATTATTAAATTCAAATTTCTAACTTATTAATATTTAACTAAAAAAAAATCATTTAATTAGGGGGGGGGGGTTATTTAAAGTGATATTGGTTAAATATTATTTTGTTATACTAATTAAATAATTATTAAATAAATAATACTTTATTGACTTATAATTAAATGAAATTATAGTTAACTGTAAAATTATGATACAATATTTATATGATAATTACACAAAAATTAACTTTAGATTAATTAAAATTATTTTAAATCACTAAATAATTTGTTATATTTTTCATTTTTTATCTAACTTCATATAATTTGCTGTGATGTATTTTGAATAAAATTAATAACTATTTAGTAGATTGACTCAGATTCTAAATCTTAAAATGTTTTGAATTTAAGACTAAATTTTGCAAACGTTTTGCATTATTTATTTTAAATAAAACTATAAATTATGTACTTTTTCTGGTATTTTTAATAATGTTTTTTATTAAGATGTTTCTGATAGTTTTGATTTTATAGCAGTCTTCTACTGAACTGTAAAATTTATTATATTGCATTACCTTTTTTATTGTATATATTTTTTTATTTACATAAACCCACAGTAATGTACTGTAATCTTATTTTGATAGTTTTTATATATGCACATTTTATTTTTTTTATAATTTTTTGTTTATTTCTTTCTTTTATTTTTAAGTCTAATATGGATTTATATATATTCATAAATAAATATATTATAATTTTATTAAATTTTTATGCTTTAAATTGGATCAAAACTCAAATTTTATTGATTAATATTGTTTATGTATATACAATAAAATAGTTTTAAATTTTTGAAAATCAAATTTTTTCATCATAATCATTTAAAAGTTATATAAAACATATTAAATTAATTTTAAATATGCTAGTTCCATCATCATATTTTCAATGATGTGGATGGTTGAAGAATCTGTCCATTAAAGTTTGAAGATTTGCTATCTTAATATAAACCAAGCACTGATTATAATATATGTGGGAGATGATCTGTACTAATTGATGAGGACTAGTTCAGCATGAAATATATATATTGAAGATCATTTATCTTTTTCACATGTATATGATCATGTGTATCAGTTGTATGAGAAGAGATTCGATGGCTGAAGGGAACTCGAAAGTCTATGTTCAAATCCCCTATAATTACATTTAAACTCCAAGAATATGAATTATGCTTGTATTTCAAATATTTTAATTAATAGTATTTATCTTCTATAATATTAATGTTTTTTAATATTTATAAATTAATACCATTATTGATATAAATTTAACTACTTCTTCTTTAGAAATTGGTGGAAGAGCATACTTCACTTGAAATGTGGAGTCGCATAGATGATTTAAACAAACAGACACAAGATCTTCAGGGAGAATTATACAAAAAACAACATGAAATAGATGAAATAAAAAATAGGCCAGAAAACAAAGATGAAGTCATTATGGAGTTAGAAGAAAGAATTAAAGCTCTGAATAAATGCAAACATCAGTTAGAGAATGAAAATCAAGAACTAGCTTATAAAGTAAAATTTTAGCATTATTTTTTATTTACCTTTACTTTTCATGTTTTAAGTATAATTTTGTAATGATATTAAATAATATTAAAAGCTTATCATTTATTATTTAGAAATAATTAAGCATTTTCTATAGGAGTAATCAAACTCTTAAATTTAATGATATATTCCATGTATTAAAAATATTTTTTTAATCTATCATTACCATGATAAAATAATTTAACAAGAATTGGGATCATTACTTCTATGTGTAAATGTGTACTTATTTAATTAAAACAATAAAAATAAAAATTGTATGCACTTTTTTTTTAAATAAAAAAAAATGTTTTAATATTAGGCTTAATATTAAATCCATGACTGTTATTGAAATTACTATTATAACACAATAAATCATTTTCCTATTGAATTTTGAAAATAATAAGTGACTGATAAATAATTATATGTATAAAAGTATTATTTTTTTGCAGAAAAAACTTTTTAGTAATAAGAAATAGTGACATTATATATGTATTTACACACACACACGCACACACACATATATGCTCATATATATATATATTGAAGCTGTATTTTTATATTGGACTATTTCCATCATCAGGGGTCTCCAACCCTATGCCTGCGGGCACCATGGTGCCCACAGATCATTTACGTGTGCCCTCCACTATCCAAACACAATAAAAAATTATTTATCTGATGCAAATAAATTTAATTTTTAAAATTTCTTATAAATTATTGTCTTATATTGTAATCAAATTGTAGGGCATACTTTATTTTTACAACATAAAAAATACAAACGTTAATTATATATTAAAATTTTATTTCTGAAATAAATATTTTCTTGTTACATTATGTGTATTATTAACAATATCCAACTATAAATTTACCTTGAAAAAATAAATGGTGCTCACCACCTGGCCGGTATTATAGAATGTGCTCTTAAGTGCAAAAAGGTTGGGGACCCCTGATCTAATATGTGTATTGAATGTCTTTAGAAAAATTTAACTTTATTTAAATATTCCAAATACATTCAACTGTTAGTAATAGAAATAGCACATCAAACAGATTTCTTAGAAAATATTTTATAGTGAACTTGAAAATAAATTTTCATAGGACAACCACCTTTCATTTGTATTATAAACATTATCTCAGAAATACTCTAAAAAAAATTACAATATCAGTTAATTTCATTAGATAGATATATCTGAGAAATCAATAGAGAAGTACAATTAAGCAAATTGATGAAATCTTTCTGAAAGAAAGATTTAAGAGATAGCATCACAAAATGTCAAGGTCAGCATTTGGTATATGTGTATATATTTGTGATTCACAGATTATTTTTGCATAGTCAACTGCAAAATCAGTTTTAATTTTTGTCTCTGCTTCTTTTTCTGAAATTAGAATAACTTATACTTATTTACAAATGGCTCTAATGATGATTGTAAATATATTTAGTATTTAGTGTGTGTATGTTCATATATATATATATTACAATACAGAAATTACAATGTTAAAAGTTCACAAAAGTTAATAAGTTTTCATTTAATTTTATTTACATTTATACATTAAGGTTTTGCAGTGCCAAATTCTTTATGTATTTTTTTTTCTTTTTTTTTTTTTAATATCACTTGAGCATTAATTAAAGCACTAATAATTACTTTAATGTAATTTTAAAGATAGCAAAATATTTTTGATGAATTTTTGCTAGTAGATATAAAATTGAAATATCATTTGTTTTATAACTAAAAAAATTACATTTGGATAATTAAAAAAAAAGTACGAAACAAATTTGTTTGATTAGTAAATGAAATTTAACTTATCATCATGACTATCTAATCCCAAGATGAATAAAAATGAGGGGGTGGGTTAAAGAAAATAAATATCTGACTAGTAGGAACAAAACTGAAATCTTATAATTTTTAAAAATTATCACTATAATATCATAATTATAATTGTTTATAAATGATTTTTTTAACTCATAACAAATAAGCTATTAAATGTTTAAACTGTTTAAAAATATATTTTTTGCTCGTTTGTTATCAAAAATCAGAGATCTGGAGGGAAGGATAAAATAAATTTTACTTTTAGATTATTTCTTATGATCTTAATTATTGTTAGAAACAAGCGTTAAAAATATATATTTGAGATAAAAATACCTATGTTTTCTCATTTGTTTGTACAGTATTTTATACAATAATAATTTATTGTTTATTAGATATCATATGTTTATATTTGTCACTGTTAGCATTTAGGCACAATATTTATTCTGTTTTAATGTCCTGACATCACTTTATAAACTTAACTTACTAATACTATATTTATTTTTTATAGTTATCTCAGGCACTAATAGAATGTGAACAGACAGAAGAATTACTGAGGCAAGAAAAAGGGAAAACTATAAGTAATTGTCATTAATTTAGTTTTTTACTATTAATATTTCTATTATGTTGAAATGTGAACTCTGTTTCCACAGATAAGTTAAAAATATCATTGCTCCAATCTTTTTGTAATATTTTTAGTATTCACTATTGCTACATAATTCTTTATAGAACTCTTCCACACATTTCATGATATCATGTTTCTTTTTAGTAATAGTTCCTTCTTTTCTTATTGCAGAAATAAGTTTCTAACAACAGTAAAATATTTTACACTTTTGAAGCCTTTATTTTCTTCTATAGCTTTCCTTGTTAATTCACAATTATATTTTCTTATATAGTTATTAATTATTTTTCATATCATTTTACAAACTCTTGATATTAAATTCTTTTTAATGCATCATTTTTATATATTTTATATTTCTTCTTTTCTTTGTATATTGTTTTGGCTCAGTAGAAAATTTCCTGATCATTTGCTGCTTTTTGATACCAGTTATCTTTCTTGCTATTCTTATTAGTGTATCCATTAAGTTCTGAACCATCTTCAAAATGTCTTTATATTTTAAAGTGATTTGCAAATTCTAATTTAAATTCATTGAAATTTGCCTGAAGGTTATGCTATGAGTATTGTTTTTCTTAATAATTTTTATCTCTAGTTTTGTAATAGCATATATCTTACATTCTAACTATTCCAGTGTTAAATGTATTAAGAATCTTACAATCTTGAAATAGTGAAAATATAATCCATTTCTGCTGTACCTTTATTTGAATGCTTCTATGTCCATTTTCATCTAGCACATTTCTCAAAAAAGTGTTCACAATATACAATTGTTGTTTTTTTCTGCTAACTCAGTAAATATCCATCCACATTTATTTCTATCACCATAATCTAATTTACCTATAGCATTTACAGCATTAAAATCTCCTTTGATAATTTTAAAATGTTTGGTTTGATCAGCATTTTGTACATTCTTGTATCAATTCTCTATTGCTTTATCACAATGAGGACTTGTTGAGGCATAGACCTAAATTATCTGCATTTGATACCTTTCATTAAGTTTAATAACTGGTTTGCCACTGTGTCTAATATACCATCAATCTCTACTATGTTGTTTTTCCACTTTTTGTTTATAATGAATCCTTTGAGTGTTTTTGCCTTTTATATTATAGTACATGGCAACTTTTTAAATCAATTGTTTCTTCATCTTTTCTTCCAACTTCACGATTTCCTATAATGTCTCATTTAATATTTGACAATTTTTCGTTCAATCTTCCTTTGCTTGAAAATGATTTGCAATTGTAAATATCTAAATGAAAGGTTATCATCAAATGGTAGCATGGGTTCACAATTAGATTTTTCTTAGCACCTCCATCTTCAACTACCAGCTGCTGCCTTGGGTGGCGACTTTACAGCATCCTGGAAATAAGGGACATAATTTAGTTTGTCTATTATAATTATCTATTAAAAAAAATTCATTTATGCACACATGCATTCTGCCTTCAAGAAAATTTAACTGTTATTTGATTTACAAACTATTAGATAACTGAAACAAAAGACCATAATGTTTCTTGATCTTAAACTTAGACATAAAAAGTCAATAAACTCACCATGCTAGTTAATGAGTATTGGTAAGCAACCCATCCATGTTCATATACTATATGAATAGCAGCTGCAAGAACTTACAGAATGGATGTTAGGAATTTGTGCTGCTCAGTTTCTTTAAGATCTCAAAGAAGAATCAAAAGTTCTCTGGTTAACAGCAAACTCTTTTTTGCAGCTGTTTTTAAATATATCAGACTTTAAAAAGTTTTTGACTAAGGTTTTTGTATGGTGAGTGTATGAAAAATCAATTCAAAGTTGTTATTTTTGAATTGATTTATTTTTTTCTACATCAAAATGTATATCGCCTACTTACTTTATAATTAATATTGAATCTTTTACATCTGATGCATCACTTATTGAAATTGTAGAATCTTCATTAGTGAAATCTTCAGTTTTATTTGATAATGTTTAGTAATAAAAACAAAATAATTACTAGAATGAGATTTATTAAAACCTTCATTTGAAGTATATTGACTTATAGCTGTGAGACCTGGTTCTTGGGAAAACAAGAAAGAAAAAGATTGGGAAGAATGAAAATGTGATTTTATAGAAGATTAACTAGAATGAGTTGGATGGAAAAGAAGACATCAAATATTAATATAACTTAGAATAAAAAGAAAATTACTGAATTTGATAAAAGTGAGATTTTGGATTATATTTTAAAACATAAGTTATTTTAAAATATTTTGGAAGGCAATTATATATTAAAAGTTTGATCAGTGAAATTGAATGGTTTTCATATGCAAATAAGGAACAAATTGCCGAAGATAGAATGATGTGCCTGCTACAACAAGGCATTGCCTTTAGAAACTGTTGCTGCCTCACCTTACAAAGAAAAATCATGTAAAATTTTACCCAATCTTAGAATTGGAAATATGTATTATTTGTAAAGATTTTAATTCACTCTAATCTTAGAATTGGAAACATATTAATTTTAGAGATTTTTAATTTAATCATGTCCTGTATTCATTAGTTATGTACTACTCATCATGTTTAAAACAATCATCATTACTCTACTTTCATGTACATATTTTTCTTATAATTCTAAGTTTACATTAATGATTGATACATGATTTATTCTTGTTCTACACAAAACATCCAACTGCAATAATACATAGATATTTTATTTTACTGTTCATAATATGATCTTTTTTAATCTTCAAGTTCCTAATCTATTGTTTGGAAAAAGCATTTTTAGGACTTGATTTTTTTTTTTTTTTTTTATGAATAAGAAACTGATTATTTGCAAGTTCAGGATTTTAGTACTTGACTATATTTTTTCAACTTTACCTAAAATTTATTCCATATAAGGCTGATGAGGATTTCACAATTATTATTTATGAATGTTTTCATTGCTTAGTATTATTTTTTTATATTAAGTTTTTAATCAATGAAATTACTTCCGAATTTAGAAGGCCATCATTGGTTAATTGCAATTGGACACTATTCCCACCAGTCTTCATTGGAATACCTTGCAAGTCTTTTGGAATATTATTCAATTTTATATCATACACACAGAAAAAGTAGTTTGTAGGTAGATAATGTAATTACAACTGAAGTCACATCAACTTAAACATGCTCATTTTCTAATTAGAATCATAAATGTCATCATTAACATAATTTTGGTATTTTCTATAACCTATCTGTGTAACCTTTTCAACTATGCCTTTGTTGTAATTAACCAGATGTCTCCATTTTTATGAGGAGTTGAATCTATAAGATTCTTAGAATGCTAGTACTCTTCAATCATTTTCAATTGGTTGACCCGGAATTATTTACTAATATATAGTGAAGCCATGATGTATCAAGCATCAATATACTTCTGTTATGTGCTATCAAAAAAAAAATGTTAATGAACAAAAAGTAAAAACTTTAAAATTTATAAATTTAATAAATCTCATGAAATAATAGCAGCCATTTTCAACTGGAATATCATATGTGTTTATTAATAATGTTTCTTTGAGTTAAGCTGAAAGCACATATATTTTATTCATAGCTTTAATATGATAAAGTATTTGCATTATAAAATATTTTTTTTATATAAAGCTAAAAATTTTACAAATTTCTTTCTTAAGCATTAATGAAAATTATTGATTTTGTATTGGCAAAAAATAAGACCTACAAAGTATTTTTATTATTGTATCAAAAAGCTTAAAGTTTGAAGAGTTTAACCCAGAATCTGAAATGAATAACAGCAATGTAGGGAGTGACTGTATAAACTCCAAATCTAATGTAGACTAAAAACATCAAAACAATTAAAAAAGATAATATTGCCAATAACATAACTGCTATTAGCATTTCTTTAAGAGGAAAAAAAATATTGAAAAAAGATATGTCCACAGCATGTTTAAATGCATTGTTACTGATATTGTTCTATTCATTTCATTTAAAAAAAAAATAAAGTTACAGTACAATAAGTTTTTATATTATTTTTTGAATGATTGCAAATGAGCAAACACATACAGTAAATATTATGTAAATGTACTCTCTCATTTTACTATTAGTAATTACAGTATATTATTAATTTAATTTTTTTATTATAATCTTAATTTATATATGCATATTATATATGTAGAAATACATCTGTGTTATATATTTGTCTGTGTTGAAGTACACTATGTACTTGCAGTCTCAATAAATAATAAGTATTCTATTATAATCAAAGCTTATCAACAAAATGTGGGCTATTATATAAGATGTATAATATTCAGGAAGGGATCCTGGAACAAAATATAGTGAATATCATGACCCCACTGTATATTATTTCCATACCAAATTGATCAAGATAGTTTGGAGGATTCACATCTCACTTTAACTTTACTATATATTCGTGATCTTAACATTACTAACAAACTAACTTTGATCAAACTTTGTGGTATTTCAACAATAAATCCTTTAGGTTGATGGAATTTATGTGACTGGACAATTCTCTTATTAACTCTGGTATCAAATTTATGCAGAACTATTAATATTTTAAAACTATTTTAATACATTCATCATTGGATAGTCTTTGTGATTATTTACAAAATACTGGATAAAACTTATTCACTTGATGAATGAATGTATTTTTTTTTAAAACAGAAGAGAAATGCATATTTCTTTCAATACATCACTGAGTTAAGACTGCAGTCTTTAACATGAGTGATAGGGGAAAAAAATAAATAAAAACTGTTTTAACCTTGCTAAAATTTGTGATTATGCAGCAATAAATGAATTTTCAGGCAAAAAATAAATACTTTTTAATAAATTTTTTGATTGTAGATGGAGATAATATCATTGATAGTTCACTTTTTTTATTTTTATAGGAACAGATATTTATTTTTAGTTTCTGATCCTCTTTCTCTTTTCTGGTAGTCACTATAAAATATTTATAAACTGAATTACATGAAAATCAGAATCATCAGTTATCTTTTCAATTCTGTATGCAATATTTAAAACTAATTCTAAATTGTGATGTCAGCTACTTGGATGTTATTTAGAAATAAAAAAAAAACACTTGCTTTTCTAGTGGCATCCTGCATTAGCTTATTTATTTGTTTAGTTTTCATCTTATGAAGCCCTCTTCTCCTGTCCCAACATCTTCTTAGATTTTTAAACTATTTAAAATTGCCAGGATTTTTTGTATTTGATTATTTATAAAAATATGTAGAATAATTTTTTTATTTTTATGTTGGAAACATTCAAAATATTGCTTCTAATTTTTTTGATATTTAATGAAATAAATTATATAGTATATAATGTTATTTTAAAAAATAATATAATTTTAAAAAGTAACCTTTTTAAAAAATCTTTTTGTAAATAAATGTAAAGGGGGAAAAAAATCAAATAAATTATATAGCACTGTTAATAAAAATTTCAGTAGTTGAACTCTAGAAATTTTATCAAACATGTTTTTTTTTTATGTAATTAGGAATAAAAATTATGATATTTTTGGCAAGTTTTAAAAGGTGTTATGTGATGTTAAGAAAAAAAAGGAAGAAAATGAAAATCATACTGTTTAAATTTTTAGATAATCAATTTTTAGTAATAAATAATCACATTTTATTAATAAAAATCATCTTTTTTTTTTGTATGGAATCTAGCTTTCAAATTTTTCTTGAATATATAAATTATATTAAAACTTTTTAAATTATTATGCTACATAATGTAATTTTGAGGAATTATTTTTAGCATGCTCTATACACTTAAGTTATTTAGGTGCTCATTTAGAGTGCGCTCACTGCCATTTTGAATTTTAAGGACCACCCAAAACTACCGCTGATACATCCAGGAGATAAATGGCATCTAATAATCCATATGGGGTTGCTTCGATATGCCAGTTGTGGTTTTTGAGCAGTCCTTATAATTCAAAATAGTGGTGAATGCACTCTAAATCAGTACTCTTATTTGTATATAAATGTTTTTTTTTATGCAATAATTAATTCTTCACTATTTTTTGACTAAATAGTTCCATTAATATCATTATGCTAAATGTGTACTTTTATATTTATTTGCCTCTACTTTTGATTAAAAAATCACTTGAATTGTTTAATTTTAAAAAAATCTTTAAATAAAAAAAAAAAAAAAGGCAAAAATAACAATCAAATCTCAGCTTATGATTTGATTGAAAAAATACTCTAAAATTTTGAATACAGAAAAACTATTAATTTACTGGATAAAAAAATTTAAATATTTCTAAATAACAAATGCACCAAATGCAAATAATTTTCTACAGATTTCACTTCTCTCAT
The DNA here is from genome assembly GCA_028023455.1 of Epiperipatus broadwayi. Lineage (NCBI taxonomy): Eukaryota > Metazoa > Onychophora > Udeonychophora > Euonychophora > Peripatidae > Epiperipatus > Epiperipatus broadwayi. The sequence goes on along the minus strand of JAQFVV010006205.1, from coordinate 9,332,656 downwards.
CTACTTTGTTTAAAATATTTATCTACCAATGCTTTTTCCCAGAAATAGAAAAATCTCATAATAAGAATATGAAAAATTTGTCAAGCCTTGGTGGCTTAGCAGTTAGCATAGCTGCCTTCCAAGCAGCTGGCCTGATTTCGCTTCCCGGTCAATGCATTTGACATATGAAAGAATATGAAAAATTTGGAAATCTTTAAAAATTAGAACCTTATGCTTATTCTTACATAAATATTATATTCAACAATTCACTTAAACAATAGTAAACATCTTGGAAAATTGTATATAATCTTCTGAAACAAGTAAATTACAATCCCATCCCATCCTACTTTTTAATAACCTTGGATTGCATTCTAATTTATTTTTATCTCCTGTCAAAGGTTAGATCTAAACTAATTTTTAGAAATAACTTTTTTGGAAAGTTAAGGGCACTGCTTGGAAATGTGATGTAAAATTCTAAGTACATTATAGTGTTAAATATTATATCATTGTTTAGGGAAAAGGTATTCACACTAAATATTTAAATTGGCAATTAAATATCTGTTTTTTCACAAATTCCTTTACCAGACATAGAAGAGAAGTTACAGAAAATATATAAAAGGCTGTTAATTAGATTAGATTTACCACTGTCTTAACATATAATGCTCATTTCTAATCAAGATACCTTTTCTGTATGTTCAATTAAGAATTTCTTCAAATAACAGAATAATTGTGGCATAAAAATGGATCTCTTATGAGATTTATAACAATTTTTTTTTTCATATCCAACAATAAAGCTAGCTAAATTTGATATTAGATATTACTGATGTTTCATCAAAAATATAGGATAACTCATGATCTATCCACTTATTTGCTTCATAATGGAATTTAACAACCACCCATCCTATGTAGAAGTGGTCAAACAAAACTATGAACCATCTAATAAATTACATTTATGAATATAATGGTAGAATTGAGTGTCCAAAAAAAAATTATATGCTAAGTAAATAATTAATACTATTCTCTTGTAGTGGCTTTCCATTCTTCACATATTCCATCACCAGATATTAGAAAATAAATTATGTGAAATGTATAAAAAAACTAAGTAAATTGAACTTATTACTAACCTGAAGTATATCACTTAAGACAGCGGCCATTAATCTTTTGGACTTCATAGACCATTAAATTCATAATTTTAAACTCCATGGATCACTAATATATTTTTTTAAAAAAGATTAATACATTTGCAAAATAATGATCAGATAACTTCAATTTTATTAATATGAAATGTACCCATTTAATATAACAAAATTATAAGTGCTTATTTAATCATAACAAAATCTTTAAGGTTATTTAATTGTAACAAAATTATTAAAGTTAGTTTAATTATTACAAAATAATTGAAACTTATTTAAGTATTACAAATTTTTAGTGTGATATTTATTCCTGCTTGTTTGAAATAAGTATAGATTTTTGGTTCCAATGATATTATTGCAAGACAAAATTCCATATTTCAAGCCAAGACCAGTACCTAGTTTTAATTACTATGACAGATGAAAGTTTTTTTGCACAAATATATTGTTGAAAATTTAATCAAAATTTTCATTGCTTTTTCACTCAGCAATGGGTATTCACTTTTTATGGAGAGCCAAAAGTGAGATCTTGATAAGGATAACTGCTATTTAGCTTTAAAACTGTCATTGGAGGCTAGATCAATGAGGCATTCTTTTTCATTCATGCTTAAATTGCTATCTTCAGTGTTTGCTGCCAATGGATCTATTATCCACATATTTCCATGTCTGGGATCTTCTTTCTTTGGGTAATAACTACCAAAAGATTTTATGAGTGATTGTAAGTGCTGTTGAACAATTGTTACCATCTGCTGGTTGACTTTCTTCATCAAAATTTGAAAACATTTGGAGATCTTTTTTTGAAAAGCATTTTATTTCATAGTGTGAACATATCCTTAAGTTGTTTTGAAAGAATATGTTTAGTTCATTAAACAGCAAAAAAATATCTGCCAGATATATAAACTTAGTTACCCATTCATTGTGGACAAGAGTTCTTGAAATTTCTGATTATTTTGCTGCTGGAAAAATAATTTAATTTCTTTGTGCTGGGTGAACAGTTAGGCTAGTGTTTTGCTCCTCGATAGCCATCTCACGCATGAAGAAGAAGGTGCGCATAACGGGAACCCATTTCTTTACAAAGTTCCTCAAATATCTGAGAATTGAATGCTTTGTATCAAATTTCATTTATGATTTTAATAATATATGACAATACTTCATGTAGTTCTTGGGACATGTTTTTTGCTGCAAGTTACTCATGATATATAAAACATGTGCAGACAAAATATCTTAGGTGACCAACATTTTTCACCTTTGTAACATTTCCTGAAAGATGTCCAGTCATGTTTGGAGCACGTTTGTATATATTCCATTTTTTTCATTGAATTTCATATTCCAGGAATTTGACAATGTTAGTGGACATAAGAATTACTTTCAGTTTCTGGACAGTTTCCAAAACCTCTTCACAAGCTTGTAACATGCGAGGCTTAATTAATTCTTCTCCAATTGTATATGCTTTTTATGTTTTGCAATCTGAATTGCTATCAGATGCAAAGCCTTTAATAAGGACTTATCTTCGACATTTATTTTTGTTAAAGCAATTACTTGCCTTTGCATATTTTCATGCATTCTTTGAAAATGTTCAAATTGTTTCTTGCTAAATCCGGGTGTTTTGATTGTGTTTTTGAGTTTCAAAGGTTTCATGGCATCATTGGATAAACTCTCAGAACACACAACACAAAGCGATCGTGGATCCAAGTCACTACCAAGTTCTTGAATAAATCCAAATTTCAAATAGTTCACATCCTATTTTTTTGATAATTTGAGTTTTTTTTCTCTGCCTCCAGTTCAAATGTTCTTCCTAATAGTGACCGTTGAGGACTATGGACACTCTGATTCATTGATTAGCTCACAGTTAAGTGAAATACACATATTATTTTTGTTACTATTATCATCAGTTACATTATATTTTGTATTACTAAAGAAATGCAAAATATTTCTTTGCCTTTTTTTACTCACTGTGGGTTTATTTCATTCAATCTAAAACCAAACAAGAAATGATAGTTATCAAAATCAAAATATTTGATGCCATTAAATATAACATTTAAAATTAAATTGAAAGGCTGCAAACCTCTCGTGCTTATTCTTATCTAACAGCCAATCAGATGTTATGATGGCTGGATCAAATCATAAACAAAAGACAGAATTTTACAAGAAAAGAGGGGTCCACTTTCTTCTTAACTTGTCTTTGGGTGGACCGCCCTTTTCTTATAAAATTCTCTGTCTTGTGTTTACGGTTTGATTCAGCCATCATAACATCTGATTGGCTGTTAGATAAGAATAAGCGCAAGAGGTTCGCAGCCTTTCAATTTAATTTCAAACTATCTGCCCTTTGTAAAATAAATATTATTTACATAATAGTTAAAGAAAATATTCACTTAAGATCATAATAATTAATAAAGCAAGTCATATATAATGCTCTCTGTATTGCAGTTAAGATCATCTGAGAAATAAACAAAATAAAACAATCCGATGAGAATCAGTATTTGTGGATCAGGGTGATTGTTGTAATGTTCATAACAATACTGAAGCAGATTCAGTATTATTGCGCCTTTTGTTTTACCCTCTAGTACATTTCGTGAATTTAACGCAATATAAAGGCTAAAATTGTCATTCAGAATATGAATTTTTTTGAATATTATTTTTGTTTTATAAAACATAAAAAATTCAAATAATGTCCAGATTTTTCTGTGGACTACCAAAATTTTCTTGCAGTCCACTGGTTGGTGACTGCTGATTTAAGACATATTTCAAATTGAAATCTTTTTGGATATTCATCTAAGAAACTTATCAAACAACTGAATAATTATGTTGTAAGAACTTATGTGCTTATAAAGTGCCAAATAAATTTTTTTTTCTGATCCAGTAGTAAAGCAAGCTTGGTTTGATCTTTACAAGTATTTTTGATTCTAAAATGGATTCACAATCGCTTGGTTTGATCTTTACAAGTATTTTTGATTCTAAAATGGATTCACAATCTTACAGTCATTGCATTTATTAGCTTCAAGAATGGAATTTAACAGCTTCTCATTTATATAATTGTAGACAGTACAAATCTGAAATTTCATAGGTATTCATTTTTCCCATCTATACATGTACTGGAAGAATTGAATTCTTTAATAAGTAAAACTTTTAATAAATCGATGTTCTAGTTGGAATTACAGATTTCTTTACAAGGTTAGTAAATAATTAGCTATCTTTAAAAAAAAAAAAAAAACATATGTCGAATAAATAACACAATTCATTTTAATTTTTTTAGATAATTTACAGTTTAAAATATTAAATTTTTATATATCTGCTTATACATAGATTATTATTTATAATGTTTATTTTAATTTAAGTAAATTTAAAATTATTTATAATAATAATTAAATTTTATATTATTTAGATTTTTTAATTTCACAAGAAGAATTAATGTCTCATCCAAATACAGAACTTGAGCTTTTAAATAAACAGCTAGACCATTCACAAGAAGAATTACATGCTAGAACAGCAGAACTTAATACATTAAGAAATGACATGAGGACTGAACAGGTGAGGAAACTTTTTTTAAATAAAAAGTTTTTATAAATAGTGAATGTAAATGAAGAATGTAAATCATATACACTTCTTTACTTATATATATATATCATTCATTTCATTTTCAACCATTATCTATCCATTGCAGGATGAAAGTTTTACCCAGTTCAATCCATCTTCTCCAATTTCTAGCCTCTCTTCTCCACATCACCCCAGCACATGTCCTTATTTCAACCATCCATCTCACATGGTTTCTTTCTAGATCTTTTACAATTTTTTGGAATCTAGTTTAAGATTTCAACTGTCCATCTATTTTCATCTCTTGTAGAAATATGTCCAGCCAACTTCACTTCAGTCTCTTAATTCTTTCAATGATGTCAGTAATACGTATTTGTTCTCTCACTCATGTACTTCATTTTTGATCTCTTCTTGTTACTCCTAACATGAATCTCTCCATACTTTGTTGAGTGGTCTGAAATCTCTATAGCGCTCTGCTGTTAAGTACCCAAGTCTCAGATTCATAATTAAGAATTGGATCTGAGATTTGGGTCCTTAACACAAGAGCAATACAGAGACTTCAGACCACTTAATGAAGTATATATTTATATTGCAATTGAATATTGGGTTAAAATTTTCATTTTTATATATACCCACATGTTGGGGCTTCAAAATATTTTGGATAAAAGGATATAAGATAGTAATTGCCTTTAATTTATGACAATAAATGTACTAAATCATCTTTTTTTTTTACAATTTGTGCAGATTGTAGGATGACTTATCAAGCTATTCATTGACTAATCAGTTATAATGGAACAATAAAAAAAGAAAAGATAGTAGCTCACTATTAAGTGATTTAAAGCTCGTATCACATTGAGTTTTTAAATGAAATTTTAGCTACCAGGACTCATGCCTGTGCCACAATAAACGCATTGTTACTGTATTTTCGTATCATAAATTGGTTGGAACTTCTTATAAATGTGTTTTTCGGGGTGGCTTACAGGGTTAATTCTTATCTTGACTTTATCTTCCACCATAAATCCATCCTTGGCCCTTCCTTGTCTCTTCTGCCTTAATTCACCCATCTTCCTTAGCCTAATTCGCACTTCTTCAGCATCCTTCATTTTATCTATCAGGCCTGCTTCTACTGGTAGACGATTGGTCTTAAGTGGGTATGGTATATGCTTCCCAAAGTGAAGCTGGATGGGTTTGAACCCTATAGACTTGTTTTTTGACTGGATGGGTTTAAACCCTATGGACTGTTTTTTGACCAATTTATCATATTACATATCCATAGGATTTCCTTCACCCACATCCAGTGATCATCATGTATGTATACATGAAATAGATGCCCAATTTTTTCATAACCCATTCACATGGATTGCACTGCGGGTTGCAGATTGAAGTAAGTATGTGTTTTATTCCATGTCTCTCTGTCCATTTTTTTTACTCGTCGGATACAAACGGCATCCCATGATCAGACAAGATTTTGTCTGGGTCTCCCACAGTTCCAAAGTGCCATTGCTCTACTGCCCACTCTACTGCCCATATTGTTTGCTTTGTGTTTGCTTGGTTCACAGGATATGCAGCCACCAACTTTGAAAATACATCATAAGTCACAACGAGGTATTTCATTTTATTAAATAGAGGCAGAGGTTCATAAAAGTCTATCGCTAATAAACTATTCGGTTGTTGAGTGTATATAGGCTTCAGTAGCCTCAACCCAAATGCATTAAGTGGTTTCGTTTTTGAGCATATGGTACACTTGTCTATGACATCTAATATACTGGTATACATTCCTGGCCAATAGAACCAATGGTAACCACAACCGCCTAATGTTGATGTATATGTTAACATATAATTTCGAAAAAAAAAGTTTGTTTTTTTTTTTATTCCACCCATTTTGGGGGTAACCAACTCAATGATATTGCTCCTATACTGTAGGATATTGGCTTAATGTGTCCATCACAATATTTTCTTTATAATCACATCACATTTCCTATACTAGCACATTAATTGTTGATAAACAGAGCAAAACTCTCCATACAGTATTGCCACCTGTGCTAAACAGAGTAATCAATGGATGCCAGAAGGCTTGTGCATAAAATCCCTATCTAATGCCTACTCATCCAATATCCCCAGACTAGTTTCTGGCTTGTGGCCTTCGTCAGTGAGGAGCTTTGGATCTGAGAGCACTGCATCTAGATCTTAGGATCTAATGCAACCCTCTAGCAACCACCTTTTATCTCAGCTTAACTACTAAACTATGAGAATGAAATTGAAAACACAAAAAATATTTTCAATCTAAACACCAATCCTGCCTAATAGGATAGTGGTGGATATGGTTGTAAAAGAGCCAAAGACACCAAAATGTATGGGTGCTGAACTGAGTTCAGACCCATATGACTATTTAAGCTATTGAGCTTAGATTGAAAATATTTTTTGTGTTTTCAATTTCATTCTCATAGTTTAGTAGTTAAGCTGAGATAAAAGGTGGTTGCTAGAGGGTTGCATTAGATCCTAAGATCTAGATGCAGTGCTCTCAGATCCAAAGCTCCTCACTGACGAAGGCCACAAGCCAGAAACTAGTCTGGGGATATTGGATGAGTAGGCATTAGATAGGGATTTTATGCACAAGCCTTCTGGCATCCATTGATTACTCTGTTTAGCACAGGTGGCAATACTGTATGGAGAGTTTTGCTCTGTTTATTTTCTTTATCTTGACAGTATCCCATGTGCAGCTGTTCATAAGAAAACTATGGCTTAGGAATTCGAGGCTCTTGTGATCAGTAATCACAACTACTTCGGATCCTATCAAGAATTGACAAAACACCCATACAATTGCTAAGGCCTCTTCAGCTACATTGTAGTTTATTTATGGACTCTTTAATAGTTAGCTAATAAAGAAAAGCACTCCATGCTGACTCCTTCTTGTATCTGAGACAGAGTAGCCCCCTTGCCAAACCCACTGCTATCTCTTTGCACAAAGAACAGCTTACGAAAGTCAGGGTATGACAACATAACCTTTCCTAAGAACTCTGCCTTTATGTTTGGAAAGCTATATTCATGCTGTTCAGTCCACGCCCACTGTCTCCTTTTTGAGCAATTGCAGTGTTGGTTCCATATCAAAATTTTTTTTTTATAAAAGCGGTTATAGAAATTGCATAACCCGATGAAGGACTTGACATGTTTGTTTCGAAGCCAAGGAAAATCTTGAATTGTCTGAATTTTTTCAGGATTGGGTCAGATCCGTTTTTCACTGTTTATATGGCCTAAAAATTTTACTTCAGTGGTCATTAAGTTACTTTTATTTAAATTAATTCTGATTCCCTTTTACCTACACTCATGCAATAGTTGCTCTAAGTGCATGAAATGCTCTTCTATACTTTCTGACGCCAATACAATGTCATCTATATACATTACTACTAACTTCTTAATACTGTTTGATGGCACCTTATCTAAATACTGTATTAATGCTGCCCTGGTATTTTTTAAACCAAATGGGATCCGATTAAAGTTATATGCATGCTCATTATACCGAAATGCGGTATATTTCCAATCGTTGGGATGCAGTTTGATTTACCAGTCAGTAACTGCAAGGCAAATCAGATGTTGAAAATATTTTCTTCCATGGAAGTTTTGTCAGTAACTTATTCATGGGTGGAGAAGCATTTATGTTGGGAACAGTTATTCTATTTAATTGTCGAGTGTCTAAGCAAAGTCGAATAGACCCTTCCTTTTTCTTTATGGTTACAATAGGGTTGTTGAAAGGGGATGAGCATTTAGAGATGATTCCCCATTTAAGCATTTTCTCTATTGTTTTTCCACTTCACCCAATATTGTTGAGGGATAGGATACGCATGAACCTGATATGATTGATTTCTCATGAGTTTTATTCTGTGTTCATATCCTTGAATAACTCCAGAGACTTCAGCAAAAATGCTCTCATATTTATTTAGATCTTTCCCTCTGATCTTTGCCTATAAACTTTAATTCCTTTGACTTTTCCTTTATTCCTATTTTTGTTCCTGCACTTTGTACAGTTCCCTAATGTACCTGTCTGCTTGGTCTGCTGTGAACATAATTGCTTCATTGTTCAGTTTTACCTCACTTTGTTCATAATCCAGCACATAGCCAGTCTTATGCATAAAGTCTGACCCTAGTATAACCTCGTGAATCAGACCTTCCAAGATAAACAGTATGTTGCTATATTCTATTCCCGCTATGCACATATTTGTCCATACTTGTTTTGATGCCAATCTCACCTTTTTACTATTAGACATCATGACATATACTGTTTTTAATGGCAAAAATTTAGGGTTAATATGGTTTATTCTATTAAACACTTATTGGGACATCATTGATACCTGGCTTCCAGAATCAAGTAAAGCACTGGTTATCACCGTTTCTATTACTACTTTCACTTTTGGACATCCCTGAGGCACATTATTGGCTCCCTGGCCTCCGAGCTACCTACCAGGTTTGATACTTGCATATGGCTATATTTCCCATTGTGTTTTTCCCTCCGTGTTTTGTCCATCCTGAATTCTTTTTCCCTCCGTGTTTTGTCCATCCTGAATTCTTTTGAAAGCACAATATTTGGCAGTGCACTTCTGTTCATTTATTTCTGAAAATTTATATTTCCTGTCTCTATTCTTCCTAATCTGTCTATTGCTTTCCAGTGCTATAAGTATTCCGGCCATCTGCTCTATCATTTCCTGTTGTTCCAATTATCATTTGCTATATATTTTAGGGATGTTACATTTAACTTTTTGTATAATTTGCTATTTAGATAAAGGATGTGTCGTGATCGATCTTAACTTCGCCACTTGTTGGCAGAAAAATGTGATGAATAGTTAGTTCCTCAGGCTGCCATTTGTCTTGCTCCACCTGGTGCTTAATAGTTTCCTGATATTCATCCCCCAATAATTTGCCAGTAATAACTGTTTGTAATCTCCGAATGTTGCTGGTTTTGAGAATAATGAGTCTCACCAGAATTGAGCCTCGCCCTGTATATAACTGTGAGCTATAGCAACCTTGGCTACTTCGCTTAATTTCTTCAACACAAAATAATGTTACAGACTACTAAGGTGTTCATTTGGAACCTTCCCTATGTACCCCGAAAATGTCCCTTCCCTATGTACCCCGAAAATGTCTTTATTTTTTAAGAACTGATTTACTGCATTGACGCTATCTATATATGTGCATGTTCTTGAGCTTTCCTGTTCATTTTCTAACCTTTCTATTCTCATAACTAATTTTTCCATATTTCTTATCTCTTGTATCCATGCTTCCATACTCTCATTTTCAAAAAAAAAAAAATTTTTTTTTTACTTCAATATTTTTTTCTTAAACAAAGCATGCGACCACTGCCTCCAATCTCCTTAGTCCTTTCTGTCCCCATCTTGCCCTCAATACTCTTAATCTGCCTGAAATGTCTATCTCTTTATACTCTCTCTTTTCATTTATATTTATTACAATTTGTCTACTTTGGTCATTCTCCTTTTCCACTCTGCCACTCTTGTATTTATAATAATGCGATTTAGTGTATTCTTCCAAAACATTATTTTCAACTTTTAATTCTGCATTTAATTACAATTGCTTATCACTTATGACAGATCGGCACCCACATTGGAAAAGCCATTTGAACCGGGCGGGATAAGATCGCTAAGATTATATTAAATCTCTATCTATTCCAGCTGTACTCTTTCAATGCAGCACACCAGCCCCTCAGGCGGAGAAATATAATATCCAAAGGTACCTGTATCCAGATCGAAGCTATACAAGGCATAACCAGCGATCAAGTTTCCAGGTTACAGAACTTTTCGAGTGCTAAATTCAAACCTCTGCCATCCAAAGCATTTTTATTTGTTTCAAAGAAAAAGACCTGAGGTACCAGATAATCACAATATATAATTAGCATGCCTGGTTGATAGGTAAACAAATTAAGCACCTGATTCATCCCACTAGCTCTTTAATTATAGGAAAGAAAGTATAGTAGACCACTTAGCGTCTACACTTAACTAATGACTGACTAATAGTGGTATCATTATCAAAAAAAACTGACAAAAAGTAATTAGCAGACAGATAATTTATTCTAAGGTATTTTTAAAAAAAAACTTAATACTAAAATATTATAATAAAAACATTATACATTTGTTTTAATCATACTCTTAATAAAATACGTAATAATAAAGATTTATTCAGTTACATATTACAAATCTGAATACACACACACACTTGAAATATAATCTGTTAAGTTTTGCACATATCAATTAAATATTTTATGAAAGTTTAAATATGAAATATAATTTGTTACCTACAGGAAAGCTTTGCACATATCAATTAAATATTTTATGAAAGATTAAATATGCATGCACATACTAGAGTTTATCATGCTTATAGAGCACACTTATTTATAGAAGACACTTAAAGCTAATTATAGGAAACTCTCAAAGATTGTTATTGCTTTCAAAGTTTAACACAGTCTTTTATATGAATACTATCAGTCTATGAATAGGATATGAAATTGATAATTATCTAGGATTTTGGTCACTCTGTACTTCTTGCTCTCTCCTACTGCATGGATTTGGATTACCAACTGGTTGGATTTTGGATTTGTTTAATGGTTGTAGCTCCTGGTTTCTTCCTATGTTCATGAAGATAGGCATTTCCTACTGCTCAGATCATTATATGGGCATGGCTTTTAGATGGCGAGTTTCTGGTGCTCTGAGGGCTGGTACTGGAGGCTAGCCATATATTCTAGTAACTGTTTAGCATTGCATGTTAATAATACCATCACAATTTTAATCTCATGATTACAATCAATTAAGAGTCACTAGAGGCATAATTCCAGAATAATAGATCTTCAGTCCTTTTATATGAGTCATTCTCATTATTCCTCTAATTATCACTGCCATTTATTTTAATTAGTTTTATTAATTATATCCCTATTGTATTTTGATCTGCATATTTGCATAGACTAATCTAGTTTTGGATAAGATATTGTAATTATTTCCCATTGTTTTTATCTACTGCATTTTATAATTATTGTTCTCATTCTTTTATTTATCACTCGAGCAATCTTTGAAAAAATTTAAGTTTATATTATATGCTTTCCTTGTATATATTAATCCAATTTCATTTTTACACACACACATTTTCTTATTTATTTTCTTTATGTAAAATTCATGAAAAGGGAGAACTCTAATTTTGACTTTTTATTTAGTTAAATTTCTCCCTCCTCTAATTGCTTTTTTTTAAACTAGTAAACTTATACTAATAAATAACACAGCATTTTGCCCCTTTGGCGATCTGCGATTATAAAAAACAAATTCTTTAAACTCTTTAAATTAAACTTTTCTTAAATTCTTCTAAATTATTTCTTACATGAGATTTTTACTTCAATCATTTCTTGATAAATAATTACATACTATTTTTGTTTAAAATTCTTTAACTACTTATAAATTCTTTTATATTATTATTTTACTTTATAAAATTTACGAACATGTAACGCTGTTCATTGGTGGTACAATCTATATAAAAGTTATTATTATACAGATATATGTTGTGTGTATATATGTGTGTAATAATAAGTACTATGCCAGAAATACATGTAATTAATCATATTTAAAGTTTTATAGCATATTTTTGAGATTCATCAACAAGGTCAGATTTTTACGGAAATACAGGTATAATATCATAATAATTTATGTTTTAATAAGTTTAGATCTATAATGTAGATTTAATGAGTAATGCACTTTAAACCATAAATTTGATTGGATACCTGTTTCTTTGATGCAGTATTTAACTATTACATATATATTTTTTGTGGTAATATGTGTGTCTATTATAGAGTTGTAGAAATGAGATTGAAATTGTTTTTATTTCTTGTGATGTGTATTTAGTGTCTCATTAATAGTTTAAACATAATATATATATATGCAATTAATTGAAAATTAACATTTATTATATATACAAATATAAAGATCAGACTATCATTCTAGTATTGAAATTAATTGTTCATATCTCTGATTTATCTGATGAGGAAAAGTTATCTGAAATGTATATTTATAATGATAAAGAGTTAATGCTGGATGATAGTTTATGATCAAATAAATTTAAATTTGATGAGTCTGCAATAAAACCATAAATTTGATTTGTTATATGTATATATACAAAATAAGTAAATCTTGGCATGATTTATATATATTTTTGTCAGAATTTATTTTACATAGATATATAATTTGAATAAATTTGTTTATTCTGAATATAACTTTGGTATTTTAATTATGAAATAAATATAATCCATTTTCTTAAAACTTTTTAAGGCTCGTTCTGAAGTTAACATAAGTTCTCTAAAGCTAGAACTTGAAAGAGTTAAGCTGGATAGTATGAAAGCATGTGAAGCTTTGTCAGACACTTTAGAAAAATCTCACCATGAGAATAAAAATATTCAAGAAAAACTGAAAAAGAAACAAGAAGTAAGAAAAATTTCTGTGAGAATTTTTAAAATAATTAAATTTAAATTTTATTTTATATGATTCTGAAAGTCTTCACTCTTTCTTCTCAAAGAAAATGAGATGGAGATAACTTTATAATTATTATTATAATTTTTCTGTGATGTTTAGAAGCTATTTATTATTCTTTGAATGTAAATTTCTGCTTTTATTTTTTGCATTGTATGCAGTCAGATTTCACTAATATATTTTTAATCACAGACTGAGTTTTAAAAAAACTGTTATAACTCTATAGTGTATATTTTATTTCTTTGAAGTACTTTAGAATGCACATGTTCTAATTGTTGAAATAAACATTGCAATTGATTAACTGAATATTATTTTTTTTAAAAAAAAACAAACAATTTATATTAATTACTGTTGCTAAATCCTCCATTAGTTAATTATTTACATCAGACGTTTAGAAGGGTAAAAATAAATCCAAAAGTAATTAGTCTAAGAGAGAGCTAGAGGACTTTATGGAAACAGCTCATATCTCATATTATTCACCATTCATAGAACCCCAAAAGGATATAGGAAATCAATTTACAGATCATACAGATTTTTATTTTGTATAAATTTTTGGCTTATTTTTGTATTAATAATTTGTGTATGATGTTTATGTATTTTTATTAATATATACATATTTGTATGTTGGAATACATGTTATTATTATCATAGATTTATTCAATTGATAAATCTTTCTAAACCTCACATTCTTGTGTTTAACTAACCCAGGAATAAATTTCAGCCATTTTTACTGAGGTTTGTCCATCAGATATAATAATTTTGTATTCTGTATAATTATACAATGCTGATAATCTTTGTTAAATAACAATATATACATTTCCCCTATATACTTTTATTAACAATCTTCTTTTTTTGTTATTGACTTGATGTTCTTTTCTAGAATCTATTAATAAGTAGAAATGAAATATATTTCAGTTAGAAAGTTAATCACAATAATAAATATAAGTTTTACATTGTTTCTGTGGATTTGCATGCTAATTAAGTTACTATGTACATTCCAAACAATTAAGGAAGGACTGTTTCATAGCTTAGTTTTTGTGCAGTTTGGTGACACTAGAGATGATAATTTAATCAATGGTTACAAACTTTTAACTGATTTCTATCTATTTGGTCTTTAATTCAGGTAGCTAACATTGATAGATAGTCTTTCATTGACTTTTGTGCTATCTAAGTTACTGATTTGAAAAATTTAAATACTAATATATTTTAACAAGTTATTTTGTCATTTTATAAACCTGAAACTAGTTTAGAATATTATATATTTTTATTATTTAACTGCTATTATTGAAAGCATATGTATTTCAATATTTCTAAAATAATCAACTTACATTTAATCTTTTTTTTTTATTGGTAAGATGAATAATAAAATTTCATTACATTACTAAAAAAGCTTATAAAATAATCAATGAATGATTAAAACTAAATTATTTTGAAGGGAAATGAAAAAAAAAAGATTTAATTACAAATTGTTTTACAAATTTTGAATTCACACACTCATATATATATATATCAATATACTCATTGAAATGTAACAGGCAGCACTTTTGGCCATATAAGAAATTTTATAAAGAAAAATTATATATATATTAATAATTATCCTGAATACTTTATTAATTAAAATGGATAATGAAAACAACAAATAATGAAGAAAAAAATATATTAGCATAAAAATTAATGAGATTAATGATTCCTGCATTTATGCAATTAACTTTAATAAATTTATCCAGAGTTCTTATAAATGATATAGGAATGATGCACTCATAGCATCTCCACAATTTAAGCCTGGATTGATCTTGCATACCTGAGGACAGGTTGTATATAAAATAGTATTTCATGAAAGATATTCTTTATAAGTTTGATTCTATTACTAACACAAATTAATTAACCAAATTAATTATTAAACAAATTAATTATTAATCTTTTATATTGATAATATGTTAAATTATTTTATATTATTCAAAAAAAAATTATTTTTTCAAACAATTAAAAATATTATAAAAACTTGTAATAACTTACTTAAAATTATTTTGTCAAAGAATCTTTTACCTTCTTTCAGAATATGTTTATACTTGTATAATGTGAATGTTTGCGAGTTGGTAGTGAAATTGTTTTCACAATTATAAAGAAATGAATTTATCCAGCCATATAATGGAGCTTAGAATTGATTTTTTAGTTTC
Source organism: Epiperipatus broadwayi (assembly GCA_028023455.1). NCBI lineage: Eukaryota > Metazoa > Onychophora > Udeonychophora > Euonychophora > Peripatidae > Epiperipatus > Epiperipatus broadwayi. The sequence goes on along the minus strand of JAQFVV010006205.1, from coordinate 9,317,332 downwards.
ATTATTTACCCTAAATGACTACAGTTTGACACACACAAATACTTTTTATTCATTTGAAATTCTTGTCATAATTTATAGTATTTTTTTAAATTGCTATTTTAACAAATCAATAAACAAATTATTTTTCTTTTAAATAAATAAAATGATAACTTGTCTTAGTCTTCTAATTTCAAAAGATAAACTTTCATGAAAAAATGTTCAGCTACTTTCTGATAAAACTGTTCAAGGTTATCCTCAGATGGATTTAAATCTGTGCAAAATTTTGCATTTTCTGGCTTCTACACAACTGCCCAAACTACATAGAATATTGAAAAATTGTAAATATTATTTTGATCAGTCTAATCTAGTGTATGCACTTATCATCTATATAAAAAAAACACTGTCTTTAATAAGAACTATATAGAACTATATAAAAATCTCACTAATTTTGTAAATTGCAGGAAGAATTAACACAAATGTCTCCTTTTCTTTTGCACTTTTTGCACTATGTGTGTGTGTATGTGTAATAATAGAGGAAATACTTTTTAATTACTATTAATACTTATTCAAACTAGTATTACATGTTATCAGAACTATATGTCATCAAGTGAAATAAGACTGCAAAGTATATATATATATGTTGAGATGTAAGTGATATATATATATATATGTTGAGATGTAAGTGATATATATATATCTGTGTTTGCACATGTTGTTTGAACAAGAAAATGAAAAAAAAAATTATCTAACATATAAATGCTGCATTTTAAAAATAAAATGAAAGAATATTGTGATCTAGAAGGCTATAATAAATTAAATGTATCTGAGAATTTAGTTGATTAATTAAAATTTAATCTAAATAATTCTAAAATAAAAATGAGAGGATATATATTTATATATAGTTAATCGGAAAGTAAATTTTTAAAAACATATTGCACTTCTCAATTAAGGGGAATCAAAAGAAAGAAGGTAAGTTATCTACACTGATTTTTTTTTTTTGATGGAAAAAAAAATATATATTATAACGATCCAAAAGAAAGTGGAGATTGAATCTAACCGCAATCTACGATATCTGCACTACATGGGTGCCATCTAGGCATTTGAGCCTAGAAAAATTTATAAAGTAGGCAGATACGCGCTGTTAAGATTCCACTTTATTTAAATATTCAGATCGTTAGCCCAAGTCACTAGCTCAGGGAGTAGCAGAGATAATAAAATATAACTTTATATCTTAAATATAAAAAAAATAAAAGCCACTGCCAGAAATTAACACATAAAAATATTTATTTACGCACATATAAATTTTGAATCATTTTAAATTTTGAGGAATAACATTATTTTAGATTTTAAGATTAACTTTTAATTTTACATTTAAATAGCTTGCAATAATGAGTTTAATATTTATTTAGAGGGTCGAGTATGAATAGATTATATAGATTGTATTTGAAAAGAAAAATGTTCTATCCCTTATTTAACTTTAGGCCAAAAAGTTCGCAGCCAAACCAACGTCAATCCATCGGATATATCGATGTATTCAATGCAGCATGAATACAGCAACACAAAATACTATACTGTCAGGAATGTTCATCTGAACAGTAAGTAGAGTTAGAGAAGTCATTGTCTCTCAACCAACAGGAATGCTACATCTGTTGGCGAACAGAACAATAAACAAAAAACTACATAGGAATGGACTGCGGTCCTTTTTGCCGACTTACAATCCCATCCATAGGAAAACATGAGAATTAATTTTAAATCCGGCCGACTAGGAGAGCGAAGAAGACAATGAGACATCTATTGACTATGACTAAACTAACATATATATCAACTAGGCTGTACATTTGGAAGTGAAGAAAAAGGAATTCGAACTACTCAAATAAGTTGGACAATAAAATTATTTTAATATACTGACAAATTATTATACATTTATAAATAAGTTATAGACATTAGTGTGTGCGTGAATGAGCAAGCGATTACATAGTGTCATTCACGCTATTAGTTCTCATATGCTCTCTATTAGCTAAATAATATATTACCAATAAACACACATCTTTGGTGGGTCTAATATTAAAATGCCAATCAATATTAGAAAGAAGTTACATAAAATTGCTATTAACGCTTTGGGTTATGGTTCTGAAACGTGGTGACTAACATATGATTGAGGGGAGCGTTCTGAAATTCATTATACATATGATATAAATGATTTTCACGCCATTGAGATCGTGAAAATAAACAAAATACATTTGAAAACATTTGATTATATTTGAATCAATGACAAAATATTTAATGAAAATTATTTTAACAATAATAATAAGACGAACGCTTTATTTTTCCCAAGGCATATAGATACTCTTAAATAGATATATATATATCACGACGGTGAGCTTGTATATGATTGAAATAAACTTAATTAATAAATAGAAGTAATTGGCATATATATATATCTTTTAAACAAAGCTTAATTTTAATATTAGAGCATTAAAACTGGGCCATGAAGCAAAAGAGATAATAATAATACGAAGAAGTTGGCGGTGCTGACATAATAGCCTAAAAATATAAGAGGAAAAAGGTCGTGCTTCTGGATGAAAAACGAAATGGATGGGCATAGCGTGTGCCAGACTTATGGGATCACCGCCAGTGGCCTTTTTATACGAAGAAATGGATGGGCATAGCGTGTGCCAGACTTATGGGATCACCGCCAGTGGCCTTTTTATACGAAGAAAGAATATGCATAGCGTGTGCCAGACTTAGGGGATCACCGCCAGAGGCATTTTATACGAAATAAATGGTCCTGGGTAGCTTCAACTATCCTCAGGACAAGACTTGAGAAGAAATCTATGGGTTCGAAGTTGTCGTAACCCCCAGATTAAGAAGCACATATATATAAAAAACACGAAGAGAGGCTAAATGACAGAAACGCAATAATGAATGAATGTTACTAAAAAACATTGAATAAATTTTACAGCTTCAAAATAAATGACCCTTGTTTTGGATACTATAATATGCAATGCAATTATAATATATATATATAGTGAGAGAGAATATTTCATTTACTAAAATATACTTGAAGATTTTATTTAGCAAAGGAAACATTAAGATTTAGATTTCTAATTAATAAAATATACGTTAACAATTGAGTTAGTTAAAGAAACATTAAGATTTCCCCCATCCCTTTTCTGCTAGTTAAAATAAATCAATCTCACATTCGTTGATTTTTACAATAACTGAAATATTTAAATACAAGATTTGAAATTTTAAGAGTATGAAAAATGAAGTAAGATTAGCAGTTATATATATAAAACAATTAAGTTACCTTTCTTTAGAATTAAAGAAATAGTATTTTATAAGATTTCAAAGCGTTAATTAGATTTAACTCTGGATTTACACCGGTAGAAAATCCAGAGTTAAACAAATCAATTTTTTTATATTAAAAACGAACCTAAAATGTTGATTTATAAAACAATCTGGTGAACGTATTAATTTACAATGCATTATATATGTATATTTAAAAGGGGATGTTAATAACCTTTTCATGAAGGTTTAGTTTAAAATGACAGAAAAGATTTTACAAAATTCAACTCATCAGATTGTTTTAGATTGGCATATCAATAACAGATATATAAATCAAATAATAAACACATATAAATAAATGACCGCACCAAAATTAAAGAGCATATAAGAGAGAATTAAATTTATATAAATTAGTTAAGAGCAAATTACATGTTATTTATATATATAAAAAAGCAAAGTTAAAGAATACATGAGGAGAGATCTTGATAGATTATTTAGACTAAATTGACTATTAGGTAGCGGCTTGAAATTTACCTTTCAATTTTGAAGAGTCCGATTTAAAATATTGCCCGTGCACGGCAGTTGAAAATGAAAGTTCTGCAAGCTTCTATTAACATTTTTAAAGTTCTCCATTCACTTTAGGGTAGCAGAATATTATGGCCGCGGAAGACGACCCACAGGGGTCCGGAAGAGTGGTGGATTTACTGCTACATCATTTTTAAGTTTCAAGCAAAACGAAATACATTTTATAATACCTCTCTCTAAAAGTAGCTAATCTCTCAGTAGTAGTTAATCTCCTCTTCAATAGTAGTTCCCTCTGATTCAAAATTCAGTCATTTTATACCTTTTCTTTTATCAGTTGTTTTTGAAGATGCAATTATAAGATAACGTCCAAAAATAAATTCAAATCTATTTCCCAGATTAGAAATAGATTTGACAACATGTTTTTAACACTAGTAAATCTTTAATCTACTTAATCCCATTTATTTTAAGTAAAACTTTAATAAAAAATATCTTCCCTAGATTAAAACAACAATGCTTCCAACCCCTAATTATTTTTAGACAATTAATAACACTTGCATCTTCCATATTGGATTTTATAAAAAATATATAGTTTAATAGAAAAACAAGCAATTTAAAAGAAAAAGCTAAAAATGACATATAATAAATATTTAAAAACATTAATATTTTGTTAGTAAGTTTTGCTCCTATGTATATATTTGAGCCGCATCTATAATACTTTAATAAAAAAGAACTAATAATTAATAAAAAGAATTAATAATAATTTTAAAACATGTTATTGAAACATTAAATTTTATAATTTAGGCACGCATCTCAAACATATACAAAAAATATATACAGGACAAAAAGGAGCGGGATGGAAAATAGGGGTTTGAACACGGGTTAGTAGGTAGAAACATGAAGCACAATCTTAAGCTAAGATTGACTGCTTCACTATATTCTGATAGTCTTATTAATCTTTACTCAGTATGAACAGAAATAATAATAATAAAAAAAGTACAATTTTTTTATATTTCTCATTTCCATCCAAATAGTAGAAACTACAATAAATTATAAGCCTTGATTCAATTGAAGTCAAGAACAAGATATAGAATTCTGATGTATTTCTGATTTTTGAACAATTGCCTCTGAGAAAAAGGACAGAAAAGAAGAATTAACAAAAAAAAAAAGGACAAAAAAAAGATTTCTTTTAAATAAAGTGATGTTTTAAAATTATTATGTCTGAAATTTCAAAAAAGGCAAAAATTTTCAAAATTATTTTAATTTACTTTAAATAAAGCTAGTGAAATGACTAAAAACATAAATTTCCAGAATTTAAGTGCATGCAATAGAATAAACCAAAAAAATTTGTGCTTAAGACAGTTTGTTTATTATAATATTTTATAGAAGGAAGAAATACTATCCACCATGTTATTGGAAAATGTTTCAGTTAAAATTAATAGTGTATTAAATGATAAAAAATATGAGAATATATTTTCTTGAGAATATATTTTCTTAGATTTTTATAAAAAAATTGATTCATAGTTTTAAAAATTGTATATTAAGAGACAAATTGTTCAGTTTATTCTAAATTATTTAAATAATAGATATGCTGCAACTAAAATGTCAAATATGTTGAGTAATAAACAAATAAATTTATATAGAATTTCTCAAAGTTGTATACTTAATGCATTGTTGTTTTTTATTTTTATAAATAATAATATTAAAGATTCAATATTTTAATATGCAGATGCCATTGTTATTATGAGTGCAAATAACACCATTGATATTGCAGTTAGAAATTGTGAAGAAAACAAATAAAATTGTCCATTGAGTGATGAGGGAAAAACAAATTTTATGTTAATATTCTCTAATAAAAAATATAAAAATATTCTTATATTCACATGAATTCATATTTAATAATACTACAATGTGTACTGATAATAAATACATAAAAGTAAAGAAGATAAAATATATTAGATATCTTTGAACGATAATAGATGAAAAAATATCTTGGAAGTATTGTATTAACATTCTAATTAATAAATTTATAGATATTTTATATGAGTATTTTACAAAGTCAATAATATTTTCCCATTGAGTATTCTTGATAGTCTGTATAAAGCTTTGTGTGATATTTTATTAAGATATGGATTAACAGATTATGGTTATGCCAGCTATTTCAACTTTAATGAACATTGCTGAAGAAAAAAAGAATAGTTAATTTAATAGAAGAAAATTATATAAAAAAGAAATAAGTGATTATAAAAACAATATTTTATTTATGAACTTCTTGAATATATAATTATAGAAAAAAAAATTGTTTTAGAATATTTTCAAAAAAGATTTTACAAAACATAAAATGGGTCTTAGAAAAACTGATTCATATATTGTTACAAAATCTTATAATAATACTAGAATTAATTGAGAAATTACTATATTCCTAAATTATTTACTAATTTAATTACAGAATTAAAAAACATAACATATTATAGGAAAATAAAGAATCAATTAAAAAAATATATTTTAAAAAAGAAAAATAGTAACTTAAAATATATCAATAATGTATATAGATATATAGTTTGACGTAATCATTATTTTTATTACCTATAATTAATATATTTTGGAAATATAATTGTATATTTTTTGTTATCATTAGCTTATTTTATATTATATTTAAAATTAAATAAATTGTAATTAATACAAATGTTTATAACCTTTCATACATAAAAGAAAAGACTGAAATTTTATGTAAATATATTTGTATAAATAAATAGTACTATTGTCATAATTATTACTATATTATTTGCATACTTTAATTAGAAAATATTATTGTACATCTATTTTAATTTGTTCAGAATATACTTGCATATACTTTATTATTGCTATGGAAAGAAAATATAATAATATTCCATTAACTGATTATTCACTGGGGATAGGATAAGAAATAAAATCATTTTAGCTGTGTATGTCTTGAACTTCCTAAAATACCATTATTTCTGTCTTGAATACCATATATGTAAGCTGCAAGATTTATTGTAAAGAAAATGGATGGTGTGAAAATAAATATAACCTTTTTGCATTATAGATGCTTGCAGATTTAAACAATCATAACCATTGTGTGATTGATGACTACCTAGAAAGATATTATATTATATTTCTGTGTGTGTGTGTGTCCTTTAAGGAAATTGTTCTTATCATGCCACATCTTTTTTATCTCTATTTTAAGTAGTATAATGTCTGAGATCATCTATGTGAATGTTATTATTATCACAAGAGATACCACAAGTATATCATTTATTGAAGCATAGCAAGTCTTTTGCTAATTGATAAATCATTCCTATTAATTTTTTTCAGGTTTTCCATGAACAATGGCACATCTATACACATATAAAGTGTTATTTAATTTGTTCAAACTGCATCTAATATTAAAGATCAAATTCATAAATGCAAAGCCTTTCTTTACTTCTCCACAAATCATGGTTATTATTGTCTCAAAACAATTTGGGTGCTCTGAATTCCAATGTATTTAAATAGTCTTGGGTTTATTAATTCTAAGCCAATTTCTCATTAATCGATGCCTAGTATGTTAAAAGAATATGAGAATTAAGACCAGTGTTAATATTTAAGGAATTTTCAGTCCAATCTCAATGATCAAATTATTTTTCTCAAATGAGATGTGTTAGATGTTGTTCGATATGATGCTGTCAAAATATGGTCATAATTATAATCATATTAATTATATGCATATGTACCTGGGCCATAATTTCACTAATGAAAATATGTGGTATTAGTCTCTCCATCAGCAAATATTGAAATAGAATACTTATACAATTGTTTTTTTACAATATCTTTTTAAACAATCTTAGATTCTAGGCAATTGATAAAATTTGTAAATTATATAATAGAGGTGGAAAGACATTAACATATTTCTTGATACCCCCCTCCCACACACACACACACCTTGAGAATGCTCTAATACTGTAATACTGGCTGAACAAAAATTAAATAAAATTTTAATGGGGTGTTTTAACATAACCAATAAGAAGGAGGAATAGCTCATACTTTGCTTTGAGATGTTAATATTTGTTTCAATGTAAGTATTTCAGATACTTTATCAAATTTATAATCAGTGATAATAAAAATATATAAATATACGTCCCAAAACTGTCCAAGAAATGTTATAGCTCCAAGTTTGTTGATACTGTGGCAATTATTTTATTTCATCTATTTTGACAACTTAAATACTAATTTTAACTTTTATGGAATCATCAGATAGCTGAATTGGTATACTCATTCTTTTAAATAATCATTAGTACTTAATACACTAATAATGTTATTAAATACTAATGTTTTTATCTATACTATTAACATATTTGTACAATCTTTTTATTTTATTGCTAATTATATTCTTCTTTTTAAAGAAATTATTTGTAATTATAATTTTGCATATTTTTGCGTATTGATTATCTACATATACCAAATGTTATACTATAATTCAATTTAGGATGTTATATTAATTGTAAGTAATTTTTTCTAATATATATATATAAAAAAAAGAATTTATATATGTGAATTTTAATATTTTGTCTTTATATTAGTCTCATGTTTTCAAATATCATTGTTATATGAGTATACAGTTTCTTAATATTAAATATAATTTCTCTTGATTCATTTAATTTCTTGGTATAAATAATTTTTTGTTGAAAATTTGTAAATGTTGATCAATATGGGTAAAAAGTTAAAACAGTGTATAATATAGGACAAAAGCCTTTCCAGATACCCCAAAGAGGAACCATAAAGAGAAGTTTTTACCATACTTTCCAAGTTGACAAGGTTTTTTTTTTTTTTAAGGATTTAGCTATTACTTTATCAAACTTGTCCAGTATTCAAAATCAAAAAAGAGATTTAGAAATTCAACTTAATAAAGAAAAAAGTTTACAGACAAATCTTACAGACAAAATTAGAAGCCTGGAAGATGATATTTCAGTTCTTAAAAAGGAATTAAACTTCAAAGATCTTTCTTTAGAAACAGTTGTTAATGAAAAAGATAAACTTAATCAAGATTTCAAACAGGTGAGAAGAAAGTTTTCTAATATAATTTTTTTGTAAACATAGTGTTTTGTTGTATATACACTTACTCCTCATTGTCATCATTTATACTAAGCTATACAGGTTATCAAAAATTTTATTAAATTTATAGTTTTGTGCTCTCTTTGTAGAAATTGGAATACTTATCAGATTTAGAAAAGAAATTCAACGATTTACAAAATGAGAATTTAAAGCTAAGCAATCTTTTTGAAGAAGAGGTTTGTTAATATGTTTATATATATATATATTTTAATTAAATAATTTAAATGCACATACTTATATTTATAATTGCACAAATATATTATAACACATTTAAAATAATATTCAGAGAAAAAAATGTATATATATTTATAAATGGAAAAGGATTGTTAGTTTAATAAATAAAAGTAAATATATTTTTAAAATAAATTAAAAGTCTGTTAGGAAATAAACGAAAGGTAAAATATAATTAAAGCATATTGTAATGTAGGAATTTTTAGATTTACTATTTAAAAATAGTTTATCTATTCTTTTAACTACAACAAAAAAATTCCAAAATATTACAATGGATAATGAAGAAGAAACTAAATTGTAACTTTAAAGTGTAATGTAAATGATTGTACCAAAATTATTATCGAAACTATTTAATTAGAAAAAATTATGGTTTAATTAGAGATCCAAAATAATTTTGTAAATTATCTGATCAGGAGGAGATTATGTTTTATTGGAAATCAGTAATATTTTCAACTGATTAGCTAATCACTAATATTAATTAATGTTATAATTAAGAAAAAAGAAAGGATTAACTAATGAGAAAAAGAATTTGAAAACTAATTAATGATGTGGGTGGTCTCATACAATGATTTTGGCAAGGTTATAAAAGTTACTAAATTTCCATTATATTCAGTCTGCTGTCATTTTAGTTTTTGCTCTTATTAAAATTAATGTGCTGTTACTTATTCTACTATTAGAATTGTTCTGTGTTATTTTGAGTGTGATCCTGTTAATTTGATTCAACTTCCTCTAGCTATATTAATTTTGCTGACTCCTTCATCAAGAATCACCAATTCATCTATCAGTTATGTATAGCTATTTATGCAGATGCCCTAGCAACACCATGCAGTACTAAGCTCACACAGAAGCATTCATTCGGTTTTCACCATCCAGTTCCTTTGCATTTGACTGCCTGGAAAATGTGACAAATATCCAAGATCTGCCATTGCTGAGACCCCTACCTATCATTATAGAAGACTACTACCAAACAAGGCCATACAGATATATGCTGCTCTGGAAAGAAAAAGTGACAAGTTGTTAAAAGAAACTAGGAATGCCAGCCATGAAATCAATTAATTCTCAAGAAGGCAGGAGTGATCACTCCAGAAGAAAAAACTATAGCAAAACCTAGGTAAATATATATGATAATTCAAAGTCTGTACAGAAATTGATACAGAGCTAAGCTTTTATTCTCTTTATAAACTTTTCTAAAACTAAAAATAATTGAATTTTTACATATTTAAAAATGAACTGAACTATAATAGGTAACTGTGTAATTAGTGTAATTTAGTTCATTTTTATTTTGATTATTGTGTTAATGTTTTTTTGTAAATAAACATATTGTTTTAAGTTGTTAATTTGACTTAATTCTCTCTCTCTCCATACCTCACCATACAGTATTAATCATGACAATTTTGTGTCAATTATATATGTATGTTTAAATATACATTGTCTGATGGCCTAAGTTATGTCAGTCTCTTGCTCATTAATGCTGGTCATGGAATCAAATGTTTGAAGTGGTTTAAAATTTTCTTTTGTTGACTTTCCAGCCTTTGGTTAGGCACCCAAGGATTTATCTTCAATGTAAATAAAAGTATCTGTAGGAGAAGTGTTTGCTTCTTGCAGTTATTAGTGCAATGATTTTGAAAGGTGGCCGCAGGTTAGATATTTATATACAATCTTGGTCTGACCATTGATATGGTTAATGTGTAAAAATTAATTTCTATGTTTATTTAATGATACCTCAAATTTATATAGGTTATTATTATTATAAAATTTAAAATTGATAAATCAATGTTAAATATAAATTACTTATCCAACTTGGGAATGAGAACATTTCAGTTATAAATGTCAGTCTAAATTTGTGAAATAGCAGATATCCATTATAATACAGAATATGTGGGAACTATTTTGACAGATATTTTCTTAAGTTTGATATCACAATACTTTATGTATAATAGTTTAAAAAAAGCTTAATTATTGAGTTTCTTTTTTTGACTTGAAACTTTTATTATTAGAAAGCTTTCTGAAATGTATATAAACATTTATATAGTAAATAATGACAAGATATTACTAATAATGTCTTTGATTATTTGATTACAATATCCATTATTAAGAAAACTATTTTAAAAATGACTTATAAAAGTATTAATTCTAATCAAGATAATCTAGAACTAAATATTACTAACTTAACATACCATGTAAAGTCCAAAAAATTACCATATATTCCAGTATTGGAAATTGATAACCAAATCATAATTTTATTTGATTTATTAAGGCTGTAAACCTCAATAATATGCGTGTGAAAATGTAAAGGTAGGGACCTCTATAGGTCTTAACCATAAGCTTACGCTTTGGAAGAAAAGCTTAAGCTTATGCTTAAGACCTGTAGAGGTCCTTACCTTTACATTTTGATGCACATATTCTTGAATTTACAGCCTTAGTAAATATTACTTACGTAATCAATGTGCATTTAAATAAATTTATAATTTTATTTTATATATAATTATTTCTTATTATTATTTATATCAAATTGTATTATTTATCAAAATTTTTTATTATTTCTGTTTGCTTAAATTTTATTATTCTTATTTAATTATCAATAGTATCAAGCTGTATTATTTGTTAATAACTGAACTTTTTTTATTTGCTTGAACATCTACTATATACCATCATAATTATTTTACTATGATTTTTTTATTATTATTAATAATTCCAGTATTCTAAAGATTGTCATGATTGTCATTACTTATTTAAACACTTCCTATTTTAACAATATTACTATATATTAAAAAAAAAATCAATAGCCCCTTTTATTTTATTTGTGAAGAAATGTGCATCAAACACATTTAAACATAACTGATCTCTGAGATATATTGGATAAAACTTTTGATTTTAACTATATATTAAACTCACAATTGATTTATGGATCTGAATTTTTTATATTAAATTTTGTCCACCAACTTTATTGATAAACATTGGTATTCATTAAATTTTAATAAAGGATTGTTAGAGATATTTTTAGTTATTTTATTATCTCTTCTTTGGAGATAGTTTTTGATTTTATTTTAAAATTAAATTTGGATAATTGAAATTTGATTGTTTATGTTTTGTAAAATTATATTTAAAATGTTTTTAATCCACACCAGTGTCATATATACACTTTAGTAAGACCACTATCGGTTATATAAAAGAAAACTTTATAATGGATAAATATTTTACAGACAATAATAGCTCTAAAATCAGTATTTTTTATTTTCTCTTTAAGTTTTTATTATAGTGTAAGTGAATTTATTTTTAGAATGAGGAACAATATATCTTTCCTTTTTATTCTCATCAGTCTCTTGTTATTCAAAGAATAAAAAGTAATTTAAGGTTGATTTTATTAAATTAATTTTATTTTATTTTATTAGAAATAAAAAGTTTGCAGTTCTTTGAAATAAACTATCTCAAGATAGGAAGACACATTGCAAAACAACTTTTTTATTTTTATATAATTTCAATGTAAGATTTCTATTTTATATTTTTTAAATAATAAAATAGTTCATTAATATGAAATTTAATATCGTAGACTTCTACTGAACAAATTAGGAGAGAACTCTTTGGGAAAATTAAGTTGATTACAAGACTGAATTCTTAAAATGTTATTTTTATTTTTTGCATACAAATAGATATTAATAATTAATATTAAAGATTTGTAAAAATAGATATATAAAAAATTATTTATATTTCTGCAGTCTTTTTTTATTTTTAGAATCAATCCTTAGGTTTATTCTCTTTTATCTTCATTTATTTATTTTTTTACTACCTGAACCATACTTTATGCTCTTTTTCCCTACATTTTTGTAAGCCAATTATATTTTTGACAAGCTCTAAATTTATTTTTGAATGTACCTAAATAAAAGATCCCAATAAATTTTATCTTGTTTTCCAATAAATTTAAAAATGAAATGTTTCTTTTTTAAAGGTGAGATGTGAACATGTACACAGGTATATAGTGTAAATATAAAATGATTATTTAAATCTTTTGATCTAATCTGATAATAATATATAAATATTTAATCTTTCATTTTTATGAATTTTGACATTTATATTAGGCTGAGATTTTAATTTTTTTTATTTATTTAAAAAAAAAAAAATCATTTAATCTTTCTATGATTATAATGAAAGATTTTATATTCTAGTTTAGGATTCTCCCAAAGATTAATATTTATTTTGAAGGCTTATTTTTTTTTTTTTAGTACTGCACCTCTTTAAATATGAATTACTTAAATGTGTAGTCAGGATAGATGAAGTTATATTCTCTCAATATACATATGTATGTGTGCGATATTTATATATATAATAGTTAACCCCAAAAATATATGTATGATAATTAATGATTGTGTTGTAAAAAAAAAAAAATAAAAAGTTCAGATACTTACTGTACCACAATGTATTATAACAATAGTACTCATTCTTAAGAAAGCAGTGTTATGAGAGATGAGCAGAAAACTTCAATTCCTATTTCATTATTTTTTTCTATACCACAACCATTTATTAGCTATATATATATGTTATATTCTGGATAGTAAAGATTGTGTGTACTTTCTGTTTCCTTGTCTCATTTCATTCTCTAAAAATTGGAGGAAAAAAAAGGAACTCTTAAATTAATTTTGTTCTATAATGAAATGAGAATGTAAGAAATTGAATATATATAAAATTTTCATTTTTTTTTTTTTTTAGAGTCAACCACCAAATATAAAATTTTTAAAGGAAACAAATCAGATGAGAACAGAAACTAAAGAAGAGGTATTTATCATTTTGTAAATTAATTGGTATATTTGATCATATTTTGTTTTATTTTATGAGTAATAATTAAATTAATTAAAATCATAGTTTAAAATTTCAAAAACCTGACTATCCAATTTTCTTTCCAAATAGAATTCAGTTTTTTAAAATTCATAATATTTCTTAATCATATTTTTCTTTTCAAAAGCTTGTTTTATTTCACTAAATTATATTTGAATTCAATGAAATCAAATAAGTTTTGAAAAGAAAAGTATAGATTAAGAAACATTATAAATTAAACAAATTAAAAAAAGAATCATTTGGTCAGTTCTTTGGAAGATCATATGATATTTTATCACAAAGTGACAGATTGAGCATAATATTTTTATTTAAATGATCAAAATTAGATTTTTTTGTTTTATCTGTCAACAGGTAGGAGTTGATCTGGAAATCTTTTTCTTGAGCCTGCCATTTAATCAAATTAATATATACTTATGATGCACAATATTTATTTAATTTTACAAATATATTGATTCAACTTCAGTTAATAAAATATAGAAAATAATAGTTGTTTTTTTTTTATATTGTGATATATTATTACTTTATTTATTTAATTTGTATGATGAGGATGGAAGGAGAAAATGATGATGTCTCAAACTTATAGCTGAAGATAAAGAAAACATGAAGATGCTTATTCTGAAAATTAAGGTTCTTGAATGAAAAGATGGGATTGTAGTTAAATTTTCAAAATTTATAATGAATACAAATATCACTCAATAAAAATTTATTGCAGAGTTAAGATAGTTAGTGCAACAAAAGTCCTAAAAGTAAAAATCTAAATTGTTCAGGCTATAGTATTTTCTCTGATTCTTTATGATTGGAAAGTTTGAATAGCAAAAAAGCAGAATAAATCAAATGTTAATTAGCATTATAATAGGGATAAATTTAGATTTATTTTGGCTTTGATCAGATTAAAATTACTTTATTTATATTATGAAAAAAAAAAGTATTAATTTAAAAAAATTATAATGCTAAGAAATTATAGAGAATAAAAGATAAGGATAATGATTCTTTTATTATATTAATCAATCATGTCACTATGAAAATTGAAAATATAAAGAGATAACAAGTGAGTTTAGAGAAATTACATTCATATGATCAATTTCTTAACAGCTAATATTATATAATTTGAATTCACATTTATAGATGATATCATGGTCATTCATAAAAAGTCTGTGACTTTTTATGAGGATTAAAACCCAAAATTGTATTGGGTTCTTGATCAGTTTAAGCCAGAATTTTCACTGGAAATAAAATGTCAAAGATTGAAGTTGTCTTACTTAGATCATTTTATAAAGTTAAATGAAAAACAGTCTTATTAACAAAATATTTTGCATTATGATTTGTTGGAATCTAACTTTGGATTCTGTAATCTGCTGTTCAAGACTTCCTTTTTCAATTCCATCACTTTCTATATTATGCATTATTTAATATAATTTAAAATAAAATATCTTTTATATTTTTATGTAATCCAAACATACCTAGATAAATGAATAGATGATTAATCTTATAATTCATTTCTTCAAAAGAACTTATAAGTCAATTTGACCTAAATATATTTTAGTAATTTTCTCCTCAGTAATTTTAATAATTTTCAAAAGTTTTAAAATAATTTATCTTAACACTAAAATATATTAATTAAAATGGTTTTTGAATTTATAGTATATAGTCAAGATGTAGAAGTTGCCTTTATTTCTTGAGCAACAAAGATTCTTAGAAACATCATTTTGGATTTTGAGAAGATCTTGTAATCTATGATCTAGAGATTGATTTAGACTATGATTGCTAATCATTGAAAATTAATAGCTTTGTAATTATCAATTTATTAATACGTTTTTTTTTAAATAAAGAAGTTTAGAAAAATCATTTTTAATCAACTTATTTTCTTCAGAAAATTCGAAATGGGTATTTCTTTTATAAAAATATTTATTCCAACATTCTATTAGATAGATAGTAGTTATTATTTGCAATACTAAATAAAGTGAAAAAAAAAAAGAAACCTCTCAAAAGAGAATTATTACTACCTTAATAGCCATTAGTAAATTTTATTAACATTATGCATTATAATAAGTTACAATATTACTCCTTATACTTATTATGGTGGTGTAATTAATTTAATAATTAATATAATGCACATTTGTCCATTATCATGACATTACTAAACTGTTCAATATTATTGAGACAATCTATTATATTATATCATCCAGTACTTGCTTAATTGCATGCTTTTTGGTTGTTTATTAATGGCACATCTTCTTTATTTTTTACTGCTATCTTTGGGATATATGTCATAATTATGGTTTGCTGTTTACATTTAGTTTTACTTTCTATTTTTGCCTCTAATTAAAATTCTTTATCTGCTTCAATAGTTATTTATTATCTTTATTAAATTTGTGATACAGTTATCTATATTTTATTTTTTATCAGTTTCAGACTTACATAGATAGTGATTTCAGAATAGAAATTCTCTGAATCCTGAAAGTTTATAGATTGTATGAATCTTTTACTTTGAATTTATGATCTCTCTTATTTTAGTAGGGTTCATAATCATACAATTGTCTAGACTGTTTTTATTTCTTTTAATTTTTGAGAATAAGGAACTTTATGTTGTTAGAATTGAATTATTAATAATGTCAAGAATAAATTTGCATTTCCAGAATGCTCTTAAATAATTTATTTTATCTAAGGTAATAATCTAGGTTGTAAACCACTTTTTCTTTGGTGAATCACGGGGTAATATTTCAAGTACAATAAAATAGCATATTAGAATACATGTAAGAAAGACTCCACAAAAATATTGATTTTTTTCAGGGGGAATGAAAAATGAAATGCAGACATTGTTTTAACTCTCAAAAGATTAATATTGTTTACAATGTGATAAAAAGAGGAAATGGCTTATCATTAACATTGATAATGCTATGAATAAACAACCAAATAGCATGTCACTGGAAAATATAGGATTAAAACATTTAAAAAAAAAAAAGAATAATCAGTAATATCTAATAGTTCAATATTGCCATGATTATGAAACACAGTATCAAAATACACTAGTCTAATTATTAAATAAATAAAATTATTTACTTCAGATGGTAAACACATAGATTAAAGATATAACTGATACTATCTACAAATATGGAAGAGTTATTATTATATATTACATTATAGTAAGTTGTAAAAGATAAAACTTTGAAGTGTGTACAATATTTTTGAATGACCTCTATTATCTGAATGATGGAGATGACATCTAAATGTAATGTTGGTATTTTCACAGATGAATCTAAAATAAATGTTTACATCTTTTATCTAAAATCTTTAACCTTTATTATTATGATCATGGATACCCAGAGACCTTTGTCTGGGTATTGTGAATATGGCCATGGTAATGGGATTCAGATTGCTGAAAATCTGAATTATGATCTACAAACATCTTAAGAATAATCTTAAATTATTATAAATCACTGATATATATTCTACTTTATTGTTAATGTGTCCACCATAACTGATAATTATGTTGATCAACTTCTTTCATCTTTATATTAATATGCTATCACTATAATTCATTTGCCATTCTGGCACAATCCATACTGAGTAAGGTCTCTTAATGGATGAGCATGTATTTGATCAAATCTTGGCCTCTTTTTTTTTATTATTATTATTATTATTATTAAGTAAGGTAATGGTATATGTAGTATAATTAAGATTATAAAACAATTTATTAACAACTATAACAAAAATTTAAAAGGCTTGGTATAATAATATTATTTTCAAAAAGACAAAAGTTTTTTTTATAAAATAATTTGGTTGAGATTCATAAAAAAAAAAGAGGATTTATAATAATAATCAATTGATCAAGAAAATGATTCACAATCGTATACAAATCATAATGAATATGTTATTACTTTCATTATTTGGTTTTATTTCTTCAAATATTAGATATTGATTTTATTCATCAGACAATAGTATTTTGATTTTGGTAATCTGTAGTATTTGTACTAATATTCTATTAATTATTGTACCTATAACCTAAAATGTAGTAAATTGTTCGTTAAATTTCAATTTTTAAATATTCAGATTGTTTTTATTTCTTCCAAATGTTGTTTAGAATATGTATTTGAATCCTTATGTACAAATGATGTGAACACATTTTTGCTAGATCTTAAAACTTGAGTAATATAATATATACATTTATACTTTAATTTTGTTACACTGGATACAAAATATTAGTGATGACCATATTAAATATATCATAATTAAAATATTTATTGTAAAGAATATTAAAATGTGCTCTTATATATCATTAGATCTTTCAAATAATTCCAGGAAAATGTTCAAAGATCTTGAATGAAGATAAGTTAATGTTTTTGATAGCCAATTCTTTCATGGTCTAATGGTTACTTTCTATTTCCTCTTATCTAGCAGTGATATATAAAATAATTTGTCCTAAGTTATTGGTATAATAATTTTTTTTTAGAGTCATGGAATTTATCTCCCATAATCTATCTTCATTGCACTATTATAAGAGTAAAATATATAGATTTTTGGCATTTATGTCCAAATTTCTACACCTTTATTTATGTTATTAACTAATTAATTAATCATATTTTTGATTTTAAACATAGATTTCATATAAATTAATTTTTCAATTTGAAAGAAGTAAAATGTCACTACAATAATTCTGCTAATATCAGAATGATTGCTCCAAATATTTACAGTTTATATGATAGCTAGCATTTTGTTTGTTCATACATACATGTGAATTAAATCTTTAATTGTTTACATAAATTATTTAAGTACACTTGAATTTAATTATCTATTATTTAGATTAATAATTTATATTAGTGGCTTTTAAATTAATATAATTTAATTATTGATTGAAATAAGACTTAGAATAACTAAATATTTTTTAATTAGTGTATAGATTAATGTAATATATTTGTTTTACACCTATAATATTCTGATGGCATGAGATTAATTTAAAACTGGCATGTCTGAAAATTGCAAACAGAATTTAAAATGTTATTAATATGAATTATCATATTTTGATCATCACTTTGCATGCTTTCACAAGCTGTTAAAACAGAGGCAAAACTCTTCATATTGTAGTGCCACCCAATGGAAGCTAGAGTAATCAATAGATGCAAAAAGATTTGTACATAAAATCCCTATCTAGTGCCTACTCATTCATTATCTCCAGATTAGCACTACTATATGGAGAGTTTTTCCTCTGTTTTAAATTTTAATATTATTGAATTTTTTATTATGAATAAATTTAATTTAAAAACATTTCAATAAAATAAATTACAAACATTTGCATCCTTAGTTGTATTTTTATATTGGATTATTTTCATTATCTAATAATAGTATTGAATGTCTTTAGAAAAATTTAACTTTATTTAAATATTCCAAATACATATATTTGGAATATTTAAATAAAATTAAATTTTTTTGAAGACATTCAATACTGATATTAGATGATGGAAATAATCCAATATAAAAATACAACTGAAACACCATCATCGCAAATCTTTAGGAAAACATTTGTATCTTTAATTTGGGATACAGTAAATAAGCAATAAACTAATAATAAAAACAATCAAAATAATAAATGAAAAATAAGTAAATCAATAATTAAGAGAGAAAATAAAAAAAACTCATTACCTGTCAGTTAATTTATTTGCTAAGGATTGTATCTTTTTCATTATTTTTTTATGAAGAGATTTAAAGAGGCCTTTGCCTGCAATAAGCTATTTAAGATTATTATACTTTCATTTTGTTTCATTAAATAAAAGTTAATATTATAGATTTGATTTTTTTTTTGCTGTTATAAACCTTTTTTTTTTTAATTTTTACATATTAATTTGTTTATTTTATAATATTAGAAGTACATTACTTTTGTTTTTATTATAGATACATTTTTAAAATACTGTTCTTATGGAAAAAGAAAAAAATGAAGATTGTTTTCACTAATATGACAAACTAGTTAATATGATATATGTTCAAACAAACTATGAAAATCTATATTAAAATTGCATTTAAAATTTAGATGTAGTTTCATACATTTTTATTTCATAAAGTTCCAAAGGCATAAATATGTAAAGTAAATTAACATTATCAAAAAAATAATGTCATTAATTCACAAACACCCCAAAATTTGAACAAATACAATAATTATTTATATGCAGCATAACTAGGTTTTATTTACTATCTCTTTTAATTGTAGTTAATAAATGTGACAGAAGAGAAAATTGTTTCTTATTTATCTGCAAAATTTAATTCATATAAATTTAATTTAATTTTATTTTTTATTTGGCTCCTTAAATTATAAACCAAATTATCTCTAATTTAATGGCAAACAAGACTATTCCCTATTGGCAAAATGAAAAGAAATAAAACAACAAACATTTACTGATTGTTTTATTCACATGATATAAAGTCCAAATGAAAGACTGGTTGTTGCTCACACATTTTTTAGATTGATTTAAATGCACATTGTAAGAATTTTTTTTAAAATTAAAGGTAATTTCCTAGAAAAGTAAATAAGGAATATTTTTTTTTAGAACTGAAATGATTTTAAAAAGATACATTTATTGGATGTATCAAATCAAAACAAATCATATAAAAAAAGAATTGAAAGGTAAATGTTTGAAATTTAAAATTAATATATTTCTATCAAACAAATTTTATTCAAATTTTGTATTAGAAATCGATGATAGTGCAATATGACCATGAAATATTTCAAGGTAATGCCTTCATTTGTTTACTTTAGAGGTGTTGGTGGACCGAATTTCAAATACATTGATATCAGTTCAGTAAGTTTTCAGTGATGTATTCGAGAGACCAGTATATATATATATATTTAAAAAATCATTTAAAATAGGTGTTGATGGACCAAATTTCAAATATATTGATATCAGTTCAGTAAGTTTTCAGTAATGCATGCTATAGGGCAGTAAATATATATATTTTAAAAAATAGTCATTTAAAATAAAAACAAATCTTGATTTCTTTTGATTATAAAAATTTCCTTTTTAAAAAAAAAGTGTAAGATTTTTTTTTTCTTTTTAATTTTTAAAACACTTTCTTCATAAGCAAAACAATATTGATCTTTAATGTGCAATTTTCATTTCAAGAATTAAACAGACTGCATTGTAGGTTTAATCACATTTAAAATTTTAAATTGGAATGATTGCAAAAAATATCCAAATAGTAATAAATTAAAAATAATATATGTAAAAAAATATTTTATAAGTGCTTTTATTTACTGTATGAAAACTAAAAACTTAAAAATAATAATATATAAAATTTTTATAATAAATGTTTTTATTTACTGTGGACTAAAAAGTCAAAATAATTGTTTCTTCAACCATAATTCGGTTTTTTATTTTTAATTGAAATAAAAGTATGGGATGTCCAGAAATTAATTCAGTCACTACTTTTTATAACCAGAGATTGAATTAATTAATTTATGGGCACTCCCACTTTTATTTCAAGTTAAATATAAAAACCCCAATTGTGATTGAAGAAATAACTATATTTTGGCTTTTTAATCCATAATAAATAACTTTTATTAGAAAAAATTATATATATATAGTTTCTTGAATTATTATTATTATTTTTTTTTTTGAGACTTTTTTTTTTCTATTGTCTCTTAGCCTTTTTTTTTTTTTTTAGAAATTATTGTCATCCATTTTTAGTGTATAACTATGCCAGATTTTGTGTGTGTGTAGATTATTTAATACTTTTTTCTGCATTCCCATTTATTACTTATCTTCAGTTCTAATTTTGGTTTTTAATGATATTCTTATATATCCACTAATCATATCTATTTTCAATACTACTTTTTTAAAAATTTTTTTACAATCATTCTGCATGTTTCAAATCTAATTTGTAAAATACTTTAATCAATGCAAGTTGTTTTTTTATACCAGAGTATATTTTTAATATTACTAATACAATAGTATATATTTCTGTTGCTATTAATAAAAAAAATTAATATTAAGAAATGTAATTAATTTTATTAATTTATTAAATAGGTCACCCAAGTAGAGGGAAAATTAATTGTTGACTTATGTTATGAAAATGAAAAAAAAATTCCAACATTTGAAGATAAGGTATTTTAAATGATTAGATTTTATGGCATCACTATCTTTATTTTATTTGGAAATCTTTAATCTTATTAGCGTATTTCATATTTGTTTTTAGTCATATTTTATCTTTTAATTATTTATAGAATAAAAAACATGTTTGAATGTTTAAAATAATTTATTTATGTTTATTGTATGGAAATTTTATTAGCATTTAAAAAGTATTAACCTGCAACTTGAAGAAACTTTAAGTCAACTTACTGCAGCTGAGCAGAGAGCAGCACATGCTGAAAGACTTAGACAAGATCTTCAAGCTAGTCGAGATGAAACTGTTCATCTTCGTTATCAATTACAACAAGAAAAATTGCATAGGTTAGAAATATTATATTTATGTAGGTTATCTAATAAAAATTCAATTCAACTTGTTTAACATAATGTTTATATTTATATTTCTATGTCACATGACATTATTACCATTTTTCAATTATTAGCAATCTATTAGAGGCTGGAGAGTTCTCATAAGGCTAATTTATTTTTTCAAAATTCATAACTTCTCTTCCTCATAACTTAAGTCTAGTAAAATTTTCTAGCTTCTTATAATCTTTTGAAATCCAACTTAGAACTTCATTCTTTAGCTTTAGTCATTTCTTTTAGTAATATGTCAACCCAGGTATTTCAATCTGTTAATTTTTTCAGTAATGTCTTTTAATACTTATTTGTTTATATCAGTTAACATCTTCATTATCAGTCAAATTATACACATTAGTAGACTTTTATATGTATAGCTATTTCAAATAGAAGAAAAAATAAAAAGTTAAAATACTACTTCTAGGTTGCTCTTTTATTAAGAATTCAAATCTCATATAAATAATTATTTGAACATATTTGTTCAAAAAAATTTTTTTTTCCATTATGTAAAGATATCTTTTTTTAATATTGTTTTTGTCAAAAACATTTCATCCTAGTTTTATTTTATGATTAATATCATCCAACAGTTTTTTTTTTTCATTTATATTGGGACTAAGATATTTATAGTTGTTAACTTTTTCTAATTTACTGATATTAATCTTTATGTTTTCTCTTTATTTGAAAATATATTCAACATTATTTTAGTCTAATTTGTATTTATCTTTAGTCCTATTTTGGGGCAGTCATCTGATATTTTTTTATTATATTATTTTAAAAACAACTACTTTCTGTAAAATGTAAATGATTTACCTAATTCTCGATTATTTGTGCTTTCACTGCTTTCTATATTAATTCACAGAACACTTTATATAAACTTCTGTAAAGAATTTTTATTAAGTATTAATGACAGAATTAAACTACTTCAGATAATAAGATTTAATAATTTATTAATATTAATAGTTATAGTAAAATAATAATTTACACTTTATACATTAGTTTTAGGTTCAATATAGTGTCATGTTATTAACTACAAAAATGTTGGGTTCCATGAAGCTATAAATAATACTTAAGATAAATATATTTTAACAAATTTATTAATATACCAAACAATAATTTTACAGAACTATATATATTTATATATGTTATTTCCCAGTTAGTATTATTAGTTGCACTTGGTTACAGTTAAAATGGATCAAGACAAGAGAAAATGCTAACACTGATTGATGTTTCTTCTTGATTATATTACACTTGGTCTTACATGGTTTGTGGTTTGGATCAATATGGCTACTCATTGTAAGCACTTGAACTGTTGTTCTGCTAAAAAATGATTGTTGCAGCTGTATTACTTCCTGAATTGGACTGTTTTTGCTGCTTCTCAGCTTGATGTCTTAGTTTGTGTTTCGTCAGGCTGATTCCTATCAAGTAATAAAGATACCTTTAATACTTTATGTATATAAATTCTACTATCACTATTCATATGTGTTTGTTATATAGCCTGACAAGGCTTCTAGCATTTAGTTATAGTAGTGGATTAATTGCTTCTCACTAGCTTAAGATCATTTGAGATTACTTCATTCCTATAGAAGGTTTCTATTTATTTCATATTTCATCACTTGGCATCTTGCCTTTTTACAGCTTTGCTGCATGCCAGTTTCTTTGCTGATGCTGAGCTACTATAATCTTGATATCATCTTCACAATCTTTCTTATAACCTCTCTTCTCCTAGAATAGACTATTTATAGACTTTGGATAGATTCATTTGGTAATTGTCTTTATCTCAGACCATATGAAAAACTAGATGTCTTATAAGTGGGCAATTATCCATTAATTATTTATATTAGCTATATAGTAATAATAGTTCCGATACACCTACATATTTTTTCTGAGGCAAAATATGTTTCCTTTTTAAAGCATTTGCTGAAAGCAGATAACTATTATTACATTAGTTCTGATTAATTATTATTTGTCCATTTGCTGATGCACACACTATCTGAAGCAAAAAATAATCCACATGTTATAAATACATTGTGATAAAGTCACTACTATGGCTAATGATCAATAATTCAGTTGCTTTTACAATTATATTGAAGTATTATATTTTTATCTTGACATTATATTTACAGTATTATGGGTTCACAATCTATTCTTTTTAGCCTTAATAGTTGACTTCAGTAATCTTCACAATAGCATTTAGCAGTTTATCAGCAACCATCAATAGTCTTTTTCACAGTCTTTATAGTCATCTTCTTACTCTTTAGCTATCTTCATACTGACTTCCATTCATTTTCTGTTTATAATAGAATACATGAACCATATTGCAATTTGCACATATGATTCTGATCATTTCAATCCTTATTTTTCAGTAAATCACTTCATTTTTTTCTATAATCAATAAGATAGTTATCTGATGATTTTTTTTTCTATTTCTTCAGTTAATATTTACAATTGTATCATGTTAACTGATAATTGATCACATACGACTACTACTTACTTGATTAGGGACTTTTACAGATTCTGTTTTGCTGTTTTTTTTTTTTACTGTTAATAATACTTCTTGTTTGATCACAAGCTATTCCAATTCAGTGAAGTGTGATTTTTTAAAATTAAAATCATAGTTCTATTTGTTGATTTTTTTTGTTTTGCTTCTTCTTTGGAATCAGAGCTATCTATTTTTTATGGAAATAATTTTGGCTGTTGTGTGAATAGTTAAATCTGGAAATAAAACTACAATTTTGTTTGTTAGGTGTTAATGCTTTAGAGTAATTACTCTGTTGATAATTTTATTTATTATTTATTTAGACATTGCTACTATGAAATATAGTATGACATTATGAGAGATCAATCAATATATCAAAATTCAGAAAGAAATTTTTTTTAAACTTCTTTGGATATTGGTTTCCAATGTTCAGTCCAATAACTGACTTAATCTGTTTGGTCTTAATACTTGGTCCTTTTTACTATGTTATGCTTTTTATTCATGGTCAGTAACCATGAGGTACTTTGCCATTTTCTTCTTCACTAATAAAAGCACTGCTGGATCCATCTTTCCTTTTTGTAATTATAGGTGTTAATGTTTTAGAGTAATTATTCTGTTGTTAAGTTTATTTATTATTCTTGTTTGTTAATTATTTAGACATTAATATTATGAAATGATAATATGACATTATGAAAGTTCAGTCTTTTAAATATATTATTACTTGGTTTTTTAATGTCAAAGTTCAAAAAGAAATTTTTTTAGCTTCTTTGGATATTGGTTTCCAATGATCAGTCTAATAACTGAGTTTATTTCCCTAGTTAGTCTATTTTGTCTTGATGCATGTCATTTTTACTATGCTTTATTATTTAAGCTCAGTAAACATGAGATACTTTGCCAACTTATGGATTTTATTTCTAGTTGTATTGATAGTTGGTGATGAAAATAATTTATTTATAAAACATATTTTATTTTTTATTGTTCTATTAATGATCTGGTTTCTTGTAACTATTATATAGCTCAAAGTTTGATCCAGACATGATTCAATAATTTTCCAGCTTTCTGGATGAAATGATGAGACAAAAGTAGAAAATATTATTTTTTATTACTTTCATTGTTGTCTCACTTAATAGAAATAATTGTTTTCTTGACAGCTTTTGATGACCTTGCTGCATTGATATAATTTGTCTTCTAAGAATTTCTAGCATCATCTTACAAAAAGAAAATTTTTAAAGCAAGACTAGGAACGCTTAAAAAAGTAATTGAGACTGCAGATCAAGAATTTAGCACCATTATAATTGTTACATTATTGATTCTAATATTTGTCTTAAAAAAATGAGTTTTAATATGACTTAATTTTATTTTTATTTTGGAATCCAAACTTCCACTGTTTATCTTGAACAATCTATTTTATTTTTTTGATAAGATTGATTTTCCAATAACATGATGGTACTATATATAAATTGATTATATGTGGAACATTCTTAGCGTGAATAATTTTTTTATCACATTTTAAGCATAATATATTTGTAATAGATGATGAATCATTTAGTCTATACTTATAATTTATTTTATATTTTGAACTAGCTCTATCATTCTGATTAATTAATTTCAAAACTAGTCTTTTTTAAATGGTGATATATCTGATCTAATATTAATTCTGCTACTAATATCTTTGCAATTATGGAACCAAAGGTAGTTTTAGAATCCATTACTAATTTTGCATATAAATTATAGTACTTCACATTGCAAATCAAACAATATTTTAAAACAGCATCATTATACTCTTTGAATTTGCATAGCAGAGCTGGCTTTCTTAGTTCTTTAGTATAGTTAAGTATCTTTTTTCTCCCTGTTGTCAGCAGATATTTTACATATTTGAAAGTCAATTCTGAAAACTTTGTAAAGATGAAGTGAACCCATAATATTTTTTGCATGAAGCTTAAAATTTTTAAATCTTATTTTCCAATTTGGTTTGCTTTCAAAAAAAATTTCATTCTATCTAAATATGTAGACCAGTTTTTTTCATAATTTGAATTAAGTATCTTTAATGACTTCATTTCTGCCATTATTAACTTAATTTCTTATCTGTTTATATTATTTTCAAGAAAAAAAAAAATAAGCTAGATCCCCCCACATATGATTTTAAAAATCTTGTTTAATCTTTTGGTTTACATGATTTCAGAATAATCTTTTTTTTTTTTTTGGTGGATAGGAAAAGCACATGAAGTGAAAAAAAATTTCACTCCTTTTTATTATTATTATTATTAACTGGAAAATTAAATCATGGGTCTTGTGCAAATTCAGCTTTGTACTCATCAAAGAATTAAAATATGTCAAGTAAAATTTAATAGTTGTTTCTTAATATTATCACTTATAGTAGAATAATAATAATTTCTATTCAATGTAACAATTTTAAACATTGTATTATTACATTATTAGTTATAAAAGTAATGCATATGTTATAATAATAGAAACTTATGGCAAATATTCAAAGAAGAATGAGTATCACATCTTATTTATTATCTTGATATTATAATTACATATGAATGCTTAGCCCAGATATCATTATTCTTTTAACTTTACAGTCTTTTCACTTCAGTTTTTGTAACTGACTTTAGCAGTCTTCACATTGGTGTTCAACAGTCTTACCAGCAGACATCAATAATATTTTTCACAAGGTTTGTAGCTGTTTTCTTAGTCTCTTGCAGCCTATCAATTGACATGCATGCACTTATAATTGAGAACACAAACTGAATTGTAATTTTTAATCAATCAGTATTCTTTTTTGATTGGTTGTTTATGTTATTGACTAGTTATTTCAATCCTTATTTCCTAACAAATCACTACAAATTTGGAGAAATAGATTCATTTTAAATTTACCCATGCCATTATCAATTTCTTCTTATTACTATGTATAATAATCATCTCTGTTGCATTTTGATAAGTATTCTTCAAAATTTGATAATTAATTAAGTCTTCTAAAGCTTTAAACATTATAGAAATGCTTATAGAGACACATGCTATTTTTTAATTTATAATGTAGAATGACATCTTATATTAAATATCAGTTCTATCTACAACTTTTTTTACTATTTAAATGTGATATACTTTCATAATATTTAGGTGTCTATATGGATTAAATTCAAAGTTTTCTATAGATGATTTGTAGTAATCATAGTAAATAATTTTTTATAGTAGTGATAGATATGTATTTCATTATTTTATTTTTTCATTCACCCGGTATATCCTTATTACTTAGACATTTGTTATATAACTTTTCAACAATTTTTCTATCTCTTTATCTGCTTTTTTTTTAAATATCTATAATGACTTTGTCAAATGGTGTCTTTATTGTATATGACATTTTGTTTTTTCTTACTGTATAGTTTTTATGAAATTTATTTAAATGTTTTATGATTGTAACCCCTATTTTTAATTTAATATTTTATCTTTTTTATTGCTGAAAAAATATCAGGATATTTTATATATTTGGAGACATTTATTTTCTTCCATAATTTTCTTTACTATTTTACAATTATATTTCCTTCTGTCATCATTAATAATAGTTGACAGAATCTCCCTAACCTAATCTGCCGTACAAGGCACCACCAGGCCATTCGAACCTGGAAAATTCATATAGTAGGCAGATACGCACAGGAGAGGTTACTCTTTTATCGAACTGAAAGCACCAGTCACTAGCTCAGGGAAAAGCTGAGCTTAAAGTATCACACTGTATATTCAAATTTCTAATTCTGAATTTTAAATATTATTAATAAAATATATAAAATAAGTTACTGCCAAAATTAATTCAACAAAACATTTTATTATAATGCACACACACATTAAAAGAAAATTCTGAAAATTAAATTAACTAAATATATTTAGGAATTATATGCACAGATGGAAGCGTTTAATAGATTTAAATACAATTTTAATATTTTAATAAGTGTGAATATGCTGCATAGATTATGCATATAACCAACCCAATCCCTTTTAAACTTAGGCTAAAATCTCGCATTTAATTCAACACTAGCTTACTGATATACCGATGTGACCAACACAAAATGAGATTATTAACATAACATAACCATGCCAACACGTTTGTAGCATGATATCATTTGAGAAATAACAAATCATGGTGGGAAGGAATGAGCATCTTCCCCATGATACAAGAACTAAATTATTTGGAATATATATATATGAGAAGCTCTGTAAATGGTGATAGCAGTCTTTGCCGGCTTATTTTCCCAGTCAGAGCAAAAGAAAATCAATGGTGTAGGAAATACGTCTATGACCACTGACAATGTGATGACTACTTTTTTGGGTCATATGTTCAGGGAGTATTATGCCCTGTATGCTAACGCAGTACAGGGGAACGATTATCCAATGCACCTACTCAAATTACATTGACTTTTTATATAAACTGCATAATTCTAGATAGTCATTTCTTTTAAATTATTTCCATGTTTCTTTTTTTTTTCATTTAAACACTTGCATTGTCCCAGCAGAAAATTTGCTGCAAATTGCTCTTTCTTTTTTCTCTTACTTATATAATGATTTCTAATAAAATATTAGTTATATTTTTGATGATATTTTTCAAATCTGAATCATGGAGTATTTTTGAGAATGATGAATATCATCTGCTAGTGGTCTTCTTTAATAATCTTTATTTTTTAGATTTGTATTTACATTTATTCTACATCACTAAGCGATAATAAGAGTAATTGAATGATTTTATTGCTTAAGAATTCATTAAGAAATTTGAAATGATGATCATTTTCTATGTTGAATCTATTAAATACATTACAAACTAGAAACATATTTTTAATTAATCTTTTCTACAATGATTGTATTGCTTAGTGTTTAAACTAAAAGAACATGTAATGAATCAAATTTATTTATAAATATGATGGCCTGCTCAGTTTGGCGCAGTTGATAAAGTGTCCTACTTGGGATCGGGAGATTCCAGGATCAATTCCGGCACTTGCAGTTCTGGTGTTCAAACTTCTTATGAACTCCCAAGCAATAAAGCCATAAGCCTTCTTTTTATAGATATGATAAGGATTGCAGTACCAAACAAAAATTCAGATAAATAAAAAAACTTACATAAATTAATGAGATTAGATTAAAATGTTTAGCT
Source organism: Epiperipatus broadwayi (assembly GCA_028023455.1). Taxonomy (NCBI): domain Eukaryota; kingdom Metazoa; phylum Onychophora; class Udeonychophora; order Euonychophora; family Peripatidae; genus Epiperipatus; species Epiperipatus broadwayi. The sequence continues at coordinate 9,287,283 of JAQFVV010006205.1, read as the reverse complement.
AGAATTTTGAAAAAAAAAATAGAAATAATAAAATCTATAATGGGGAGAGGCGAGAGGAGCTGAATTCTGTATTTAAAATTGTGAGAATTATAAAAGAGATTTTTTTATTGAATTGTATATTTTATCGATATAAAGAAGAAGGTAACTGTGAAAATAGAATCTATATTTTTTTGTGATTCCAATGGTTACATATATGAGTGTTAAATATTCATAATGACAATTATAAAAATTCAAATGAAGTGCTAAAAAGAAATAGAATAAAAATATTAAATATTTCAATTTATATGTAAGATCTAGTCATTTATTAAATTATAAATTGTCAATTAAGCTGTTTTAAGAAAAAGGATATATACAATAAATCTAAAGTATCAATTGATGTAAAATGGCAAGACTTAAATCTTTTTTGATTTGTAATAATAAGTTGTGTTGTTATGAAAGTGATAGATCCCAAAATATGAAAAATTTTGCCAGAGAGCTGATTGGAGTTGATTACGATAAATAAATTAGCTATACTTTATGTCATTTTAAAAAGTATAGCATTAAATTATACTAATGATTAAAAAAAGAGTTTATATGTTTCAAATGCTCAAGCTAAATTTATTCAAAGGATATATAGAGAATTATATAATGTTCATTTTGTTATTCAACTTGATGTTAATAGAATGGTAAATATTTAAAAATATGTAATGTCTAAAAAAAAAAAAAAGTAATATTATGTTTCAAATGCAATGCTTTCCGAATTATTTCTAATATTAAAGCATATATTAAAAGTTTTACATATAGTATTGTCTAACACATATTTGAACGTTATATATGCAATGCTTCATATATTGGGAAATTGAGATGTATTAAGGAAAAAAAGAATATCCACTTTTATATAAACATATAAAAAATTAAAAATATATAATATTAGGATTGCTTTTTATGGTCATTAAAAGACATGTAATTTTATTTTCAATTTTAAGCTAGGTAATACTAGAATTTTTCATGCTAAAAGAAATAATAGTAAAAGGAAAATTAAAGACAATTTTTATAAATACAAATAGGAAATCTTTAGTTTATAGACAAAGCAGTTAATTAAAATTTATGAGTCTTGAAATATCACATGATAATATTTACATCTAGCAAATTTGAAATATTTATCAATTGACAATGGTTACAAAAGTCATCATCATCATCATCATTATCATCAACCATTATCAATCCACTGCAGGATGAAGGTCTCTCCAAGTTTAATCCATCTTCTCCGATCTTTAGCTTCTCTTCTCCACAACACCCCTGCACATTTTCTTATTTCATCCATCCATCTCACATGTGGTCTCTTTCTGGGTCTTTTACAATCTCTTGGAATCCAGTTTAAAATTTCAATTGTCCATCTATTATCATCTAGCAATATGTCCAGCCCAACTCCATTTCAATCTTTTAATTTTTTCAATAAGGTCAGTAACACCTGTTTGTTGTCTTACCCATACATTGCGTTTTCGATCTCTTCTTGAGTGGTCTGAAGTCTCTGTATTGCTCTTCTATTAAGTGTCCAAGTCTCAGATCCATAAGTAAGAACTGGTAAAACACATTTGTTAAAAACCATCCTTTTCAAACACATAGGCATATTTCCTTTTAGTATCAAGTTATTTCTACCAAAAGCACTCCAACCAAGTTTAATTCTATGATTAATTTCCTCCATTATGTTTCCGTCTGTATTAATAATCTGACCAAGGTATTTGTAACTGTTAACTTCTTCTAATTCTTCATAATCAATCTTTATTTTTATATTTTGAGCAAATCGATTAAACATTACTTTAGTCTTTTTAACATTTATCTTTAGTCCTACTTTTCTACTTTCATCTGCTAACTCTACTTTAGTCTTTTTAACATTTATCTTTAGTCCTACTTTTCTACTTTCATCTGCTAACTCCTGCAACATTTTCTGCAGCTCTGAAGCATTATTTGCAAAAACAACTACATCATCTGCGAAATCTAAATGACTTAAATACTCTCCATTTACTTTCACTCCTTTAGTTTCCCATTTTAATCCACAAAATACTTCTTGCAGCACTGCTGTAAAGAGTTTTGGAGATATGGAGTCACCTTGTCTTACACCTTTCTCAATGTTGATTTTTCCAGTATCATTATGTAATCTAATTGTTGCTGTTGCATTTTTATAAATATTCTTTAAAATATGACAATATCCTGGATCTATACCTTGATGATCCAATGCTTTAATCACTGAAGAAATGTGTATAGAATCGAATGCCTTTTCATAATCTACAAATCCAAAACATAATGACAACTCATATTCGTTTGTCCTTTCTATGACTTCTCTCAATACCTGGATATGATCTATTGTACTAAAACCACTTGGTTGGTGGAAATCCAAAGTTCTCTGTAGACGAGTTGTAATTATCTTGGTAAAAATTTTATATAAAACTGATAAAAGGCTGATAGGTCTGTAATTTCTAATATCTTCTTTATCACCTTTTTTAAATATTAATATTATTACTGCATTCTTCCAATCTTCCGGTACATCTTTATCATTTAGACATTTGGTATATAACTTTACTAAAATTGTTTCTATTTCTTCACCTGCTTCTTTTAATATATCAATTATAATTCCATCATTTCCTGGAGCCTTTCCTTTCTTCATACACTTAATTGCATGTCTCACTTCTTCATTTAAAATTCTGGCCAATTCGGAAGATGTAATAGATATAGGAGGTACTTGTTCTTTATTACTATATAATTCTTGATAAAAATCTTCTACCAATTTCATGATGTCATCTCTCTTTTTAGTAATAATTCCATCTTTTTTTCTTATTGCAGATATAAATTTCCTACCAATACCAAAATGTTGTTTAACATTTTTGAGACTTTTATTTTCTTCTACAGCTTTCCTTGCTATTTCACAGTTATACTTTCTTATATCATTTTCAACTCTTTTCCGTACCATTTTACAAAATTGAGATATTCAATTCTTTTTAATACATCATTTTTGTATATCTTCATATTCCTTCTTTTCTTCATAAATTCTCTAGTCTCAGTAGAAATTTTATTAGTCAATTGCTGCTTTTTTCTATCAGCTATGTTTGTTGCAGTTTTTAAAAGTGTATCAGTTATTTTCATATTAATCTTCATTCAAATCTGTATCATGTTCAAAATCTCCTAACACTTGAAACCTATTTGTAAGTTCTAATTTAAATTCATTAGAATGTTTCTGAAGATTAGGAATATCAACTGTAAATATTGTTTTTCTTAATAATTTTTGTCTTTCTAGTTTTACATTAACACGTAACTTACACCTTACTAATCGATGATCACTTCCTGTGTTAAATTTATTAAGAACATTACAATCTTGAAATATGTATTTTCTGTTAGTCAAAATATAATCCAATTCTGCTGTACCTTCATTTGGATGCTTCCATGTCCATTTCCTTTTAACATTTTTCTCAAAAAATGAATTCATAATATAAAGTTTTTCTTTTTCTGCAAACTCCACAAGTCTATGTCCTCTCTCATTTCTATTACCATAACCAAAATTACCTACAGCAATTTCATCTTTCATTTGTCTACCAATTCTAGCATTAAAGTCTCCCATAACAATTTTAAAATGTTGTTTACTCTGATCAAAAGCCTTTTGTACATCTATATAAAAATCTTCTACTACTTCATCACTATGAGAACTTGTTGGGGCATAAACCTGAATTATCTGCATTTGGTATCTGCTATTAAGTTGTATAACTAATCTTGCCACTCTGTCTGATAACTGAAAATATTTCTGAATTTTTATAATATGTCTATAGAAATTCTATAATGTTTCAAACATCAATATTTGATCAAAAAATCAAATAATTTCTTGTTGACATATGTTTCTATCAATCAAGCCAATCAGTAACTCAAATCAGCTGAGATTCCAATAAACAGCAATTCGATTTCATTTAAATTTTCTAACAACATTCAACATAATCTTAAATTTTGACTGCAAATCTAGTGATAATTAAATGAGCTTCTTTACACAAACTTATTTTAAAATAATCTTACTTTTAAATAGATATTTAAAATATATAATTAATGAAACACACTGTATAATAGACATTTAAAATATATAATTAATTAAACACACTGTATATGTATATTTTAACAGGAAATTGGAGCAAGAACAGTTACAACACTTGCAACAGCAATTCTCTGAAACACAAAATCGAGAAAAAGAGGCTTTGCGTTTAAATAGTGAATTACAACATTCTTTGTTAGACATTCAGTCTAAGCTCAGTTCTATGCATGACCAAACAAAATCTTTAACAGATAAGGTAAGAATTCATATATATGTATGTAGCCTGATACCAATATTGTAGAAAAAATCTATGTCAGCAAATATTTGGTTTCAGCTTTCTTAAGTTAAGGTGACCATAAGAGTTATTGTTATTTTATGAAGAGTTGCTGAAGAGGGCTTTGGGATAATTAAAGATTGTATTATTTTATATATACACACATACATTTTAAATGAAATTTTATTCAACTTACTTGAATTAAAAGATAATTTACATACAAAATTCTATTAAGAACAACATTACACAGAAAATTACTTTTTATTTGTAAATATGTCACAATTATATCTTTAAGCATATATTTAAAAAAATGGAATTAATATGATAGAAAATTACATGAATATTGGAAAAAAATTCAGAAAATGATGTACAGAACAGAAAAAAGACAAGGTAATAGTCTTTTTAATTATGGTTTGTTTTTGTCTATTTGTTCTTTTTATTTTTGTAATACATAAATTGATTTTATTTATGTAATTCATATCTTAATAATCTTTTATGTCATCTCAAGCTTTCAGTAATGATTGGAAAGAGGAACTCTGTGTAAATAATAGTTAGTTTTTTTTTATCTTTATGCTTGTGAGGCACCATAAAAAAAAGAAAAATTATTGTTTACTGATTACATATTTTACTTTATTTCATAAATACAAGAACTCAGAAGTATTTTCTACATTAAATGCTGAAATATTCATAATCATTTTTTAGTAATAAATCATCTAGTTGAAAAGATAACTATTTTAACTTAAGAGATGACTATTATTTTTATTTGTAATTGAAAATAATGTTTATAAATATCATCAGCAGATTTCTAAAGGAATGATCATCTACAAATGTTAATGTGGTTCTGATTCAGAAGGCTGGCCAGATTATTTATATAGATGCTAGTCAAGTAGAATTATGCAAATACTTATAGCCTGTAGTGTATTAAATATACTGATTAATTTGTATATACTCATCATTTGATAATCTTTTGTATAGTCATTTATTAGATGTGGATGCATTCTTGATATCTAGTTTTCCAGATAAATAAAATTTAATCTTCCAAAATAATTAATGAATTTTTTTTTATTACAATTTATATGTAATGAAAGTGAAAGTTATTATATGAGTTATTAAATATATAAATATCACATGATCACATTTCCTATACTAGCACATTAATTGTTGATAAACAGAGCAAAACTCTTCATACAGTATTGCCACCTGTGCTAAACAGAGTAATCAATGGATTCCAGAAGGCTTGTGCATAAAATCCCTATCTAATGCCTACTCATCCAATATCCCCAGACTAGTTTCTGGCTTGTGGCCTTCTCAGTGAGGAGCTTTGGATCTGAGAGCACTGCATCTAGATCTTAGGATCTAATGCAACCCTCTAGCAACCACCTTTTATCTCTACTTAACTACAAAACTATGAGAATGAAATTGAAAACACAAAAAATATGTTCAATCTAAGCTCAATAGCTTATATAGTCATATGGGTCTGAACTCAGTTCAGCACCCATACATTTTGGTGTCTTTGGCTCTTTTACAACCATAGCCACCACTATCCTATTAGGCAGGATTGGTGTTAAACCATTAAGCATCACATGATCACATTTTCTATACTAGCACATTAATTGTTGATAAACAGAACAAAACTCTCCATACAGTATTGCCACCTGTGCTAAACAGAGTAATCAGTGGATGCCAGAAGGCTTGTGCATAAAATAAGATCCAAAGCTCCTCACTGATGAAGGCCACAAGCCAGAAACTAGTCTGGGGATATTGGATGAGTAGGCATTAGATAGGGATTTTATGCACAAGCCTTCTGGCATCCATTGATTACTCTGTTTAGCACAGGTGGCAATACTGTATGGAGAGTTTTGCTCTGTTTAAATATATAAATAAGTGTATTAATCTATAGATGCATCTGTCATTTCATTAACATATAAAAGTGGATGAAGAACAAATGTAATAGACTAAAAGAATTAGAAAAATATTTATTTTAGATAAAACTTTATTGAAGGTAGTATTATTTTTTGATTACTAAAGAGATGAATGCATCAAGCAATAAATAAAATAGGTTTTAAAAATAATGTAGCATATAAAATAATAGCATCTGGTTACTCTAAAGTTTATATAACTTATCAACCAAATTTTAAAATTTTTGCTGTAATGTAATTTTTATAAAGCTCATTAAATATTACTGGATTAATTTGTTTAATTGCTTTTATATTAACTTGCCCTGTCTGTGTTTCTATCAATATATTCACATTTTTGAATTAACAATGAAAAAAAAAATGCAGTCTCATTTAGAATCGAACTCATATCTTCACACTTCTCAAGAAAACTTCTTAACAACTGAGCAAACAGAAATATTACATTTGTAGAATAAAATTTTGTTAATATTGATTTAATTAAATTAATTAAAAAGCCAATACATAAATATTTTTATATAATAGATGATCACATGATATTTAAATGTAGAATTCGTTGTTAGAGGGTATTTTTTTTATTTTCATGTCTTATTAAATTATAATTTTTATGTTTTAATGGATTTTATAGTTAAAATGTTTCATTGTTATGTATATATATAAAATCATACTTAGGATATAATAGTATTACAATTAATAGTATATAGAATTACTTATATATATTATATATTTACAAAAATAAGAAAAACAATGTTCTTCTTAGCAGTACTTCTACTTATTAGAGCTGTCATTCTAGTATCTTAGATGTAGACCATGTATCAGATATGTATATTTTTTTATTTTAATTAATTTAATAATAATTCTAGGAAAGAACAAAAGATTTTCTAGATTAAATTAGAATCATGTAGAGCAAGGAATGAAAAAATTTCCACACAATATATATTTAAATTATAATTTTTGTCAAATTTTTTTTTATGGTTTTAACCATTTTTAAAAATAATGTGTAGATATAACTAAAAAGTAAAAAAATAAGATATAAAAAAATATTGTTTTAAAAAAAATAATGCTTTTATGTAAATAATCAACTAAAAAGTACAAAATAACAAATTAATTCTCTTTTGGATAATTTTCCATTCTTGGAAAATATCAGAGATCCAGACTTGTTATAAAATGATTAGAAATTTCAAGGATATTGTTGTTTCATAAAAGCATTCAAGGCTCAAATAAACCATAAAAATGAAAAAGTCTTCAAATGCTTAAGATCTCTGTTATTTTCTAAAAATGATAACTGAGAGGGGATTACTTTGTTATTTTGCATTTTTTTGTCAGCTATTTAAAAAAAAAAATCTTTTTTTTTTACATCTTTAAAGTTTTTTTTAAAGTTTAATGATTAAATATTTTAACAGAGTTCATTAAATGAATTGAAAGTTTTAACAATTTTTATAATTTTGGAACCATGAACTTGTTTTTAATCAGTAAAAATTTCTAAAATGTGAGAGTCTGTGATTATGGAGAAACTATTTTAGAGAGATTTATACAAGATGAGAGAGATCAGTATCATGTTAAGAGGTGATAACTATTAAATTTTATATGATTGTAAAGATTATATTAAATTGGAAAATTGGTATTAAAAAGACTGTTATTTTAATTTCTTAGCTAAAAATAAAGGAATTTGAAATAACAAATCTTCCACTAATAATTGTAATAGATAAAAAGCAAAATTATTTCAGAGTTTTAATACATGTGTTTTGAAGCAAATAATTGAATTACAGAATTCTCAATAAGAGATTCCATCAATATAACTGGTTGTGATATATTTATGTTATCATTTATGGCAGATCAGGGACATTTTAGTAAGTCAAATTTTGTAAGGACTAGCTTATTAGTTGTTTGACCTGCTATGGTGACTGCTTGCTCAGCATAAAGAAATGGCCAATCTTTATTAATAGCTATTTGATTGGTGTTACTGCTTTGCGTCACATGCTGTGAAGAAATGAATAAAAAGCAGCCAATCCATCATATTCTAATTTTCGAGATCAACTTAACAAAACTTTTCAAATCTTCTTGTCAATGACTCTTGTTTCTAACTATTTTAAGCCAAGATTAATAACCAGGATTAGACCTTCCAGTGTTATCTAGTCCTTTTACATCTACTAAAAAGAAACAAACAGCATTTTAATGCTGACAATAATTTAAATAATAAGAAAACATGGCCAAATAATTTTTTTTATTTTCAGAAAAACTTTATTTAACATGGTTAATGAATCTTTGGAAAATAATTTATTTAAAAAAACTATAAAGTAATTTATAATCATTGTAAAATATTGAAATTTATCCAATTAGTTTTGAAAATTTTTATATTTTTATTAATAAATATAGTTTTACTTCTGATGGCTATCCTTGAAAACATTAAGCCTATCTATATTAATATTTAATTTATATCTTCTCCACTAAAACTTACTTATAAATAAGTTTTATTTTTATTAATATAATTTTATTGTTAATTTATTTATAGTTTATGAAAAAGAAATTTATTTTGCATTAGAAATGAGTAGGACTATCAATAATAAATGACTTTTTCACATTGAGATTTTTTTCTCCCATCAGAAATCAAGTTAGGAAGCTTTAGATATGAAGCAAATCATTTTACCACTGGGATAACTTGTCACTATATATTAACTGAATGATCATTTATTCAGAATACCGAGTGACATTTAAGTATCAAATGGTGGAATGAATATGATAGTTCTAGTTATTTAACTAAATTTGAATTTATTTTCTTTTACATTCCTTAGCTGGAAATCAATTTAAGAGTCTTGGCTCATGAACTTGCCACTTCACTATTACAGCTATAGTAGCAATATAAATCTTCATTACTTTTTTTAAAAAAAAAACCCCACAAGCAATAAAAATATTTAAAACAATTCACGAAATGCAAACTCTTTTTTTGTTTTGTTTTGTTTCAGTGCTAAAATTGAAAAAAATATATTTATTATATATTCTTTTATTTCCATTTTTTAAAATTTGTTTATCTCCTAAACTGTAAGTACAACTACAAAAATGGAAACAAAAAGACTATATAGATTTTGAAAATTCTTAATTTCAAGCCTTTCAGATTTTGAATTTGTAATAACAACAATTAGAAGAACAATTTATTACATTCAAATAACAGCCTTTCAAGCTAATTGTGCAAGCGCTTTTTGCGAGTGTTAATAATAAATGAATACTTTCCTTTCCAATACAAGATATAGTATTTATGCAGGAATAAAATGAATCCACCTATTCCTAAAACTCAAATGCTTATATATGAGCAAATCTGAAGTACTCGCAAGGAAAGCGTGAGGATAGACCACTCACTTTAAATTACTATTTATGGTGTCTGAATGAATGACGTCTGTGAAATTAATTAAAAAAAAAAAAAACTTTTCTAAGATGTAAAAGCAAATGTTCTTAATAAAAATGAATAATTAAAAAAAAAAGAGTACTTATATAGCTTGATGTCGATTCATTAGATGGTGTTACATAATATATACAAATAATCAAAGAAAAATTAATCAGTAAGAAATAAAATTACACATTTTTAATGCTTGAAAATAATTTATTTAGAAAAAAAGTAAAATACATAGCTATGTCACATTCATAATGTGTGAAAATATATATTTAGCAATTAAAATAATATATAATGAATAAGTCTTATTTCCCTTTTTTTAATAAATAAAAAATGTTTCATTTTCAGAAAATATAAATAATTGCCTTTACATTGATTTGAGCATTAAACATATTTTTTATTTATTACACTTATAGGTACTATGGATTTTTTTTTTTTTTAGATAAATTATTTTTAAATATTAATAATGTCTACATTTTATTATCACATAGATTATTTTTTCTTTGTTCATTTGTAAATATTATGAAGTTCCAGCTAGTGAGTAGACCTCATACTATAAGACCATCAAAAAAAGTTTTGGTTGCTTTTGCAACAATAGATTATGATCGCTTAAATTACATATATTAAAAAGATTTATTCAGAAAGTGAATAGCCAATTAACATATATACATATATATGAGTGTCTTATGTATAAAATATTCACTATCAGTGTATATAGAAAAACTTTTTAAATTAATAGAAATTTAAACATTGTAATCATATATGATTTAATTATCTACATTTTTTTTTATTCATATATTGTTTATTTAATTAATGAATTTGAACACTGTTTTATATTCTTTAATTTCTGATGGCATTAGCACATGGATGCACACACAATCATTTTCGAAGAAATTTCTAAAAGTAGAAATAATTTTTTTTTAGTTTATAAAGATATTTTTTTCTGAAGGTATTACATATGGAATATGTTTCTTTATTATTATTATTATTTTGACATATATAGCAAAATAGTTGTAAATTTTTGTTGGTTTTCCTTATTACTTTTTTATTTCTAAAAACAATTGATTTTGTTTTGGCATATTCATTTTAATCTACATCTATTTTTGTTTTTTTTTTCATTTAATATTCTTAATGTTAAATTTCATTGTTTCTTGATCTTTTTCAGTGGTTACTATCTCTTTATGCTTTTCTTTGATTTTATTCATTATTCTTTCCAGGTGGCAATAAATGTTTTTGATGAGCATTGGATCTCGTTGTCTAATGAATTTTTTAAACTTTAAACTAGCAATTTTTCTTCATATTCTTGTAGCTGCTTTTGGGTTATCATAAATAATTTTTAATATATTAATTTAGTATTTATTCCATGTGAAATGAGTATCATTCAAATTACTCTTTAATTAATGCTATTAAAATCTTTTTGAAAGTCACCAAAGTATAAATATAGATTTTTTTTCATTTTTCATGGATTTCTCTACAATGAGATGGGATGATAATATACTTCTGCTTTTTTTAAATTCAGCTTATTCATTTGTCAGGGTTTTTTTTTATGAGTCTAATCTTTCATTTAAAATATTAATTTTTCTTAAGTAATTTTCACATTCTTTAGTTTTTTTTTTTTTGGGGGGGGGGATTAGCACTAACAATGATTTTGTCTATGCTGTAGATATTATTATCTTTTTCCATCCTATATTATATAGTTTGTACATTTTTTGAAAAAACCGTTCTCTCCATATCTCATAATTTCTCCAAATAAATCTAGAGTTTCTGTTTTTCTTCAATTTATTCACTTCACTTTTCATTTTTTCCCTGTAAAATATTATTTTCACTATTATAAGTGAGCTTTTTTTCTTATTTTTTTTTTTTTTAATCATTGTTTTGTTTGCTGTTTTCAGTTAAGGTTTTGCACATTTCTATGAATTTTTATTCTCTATATTTTTCTGCATTTCTACATCAAACTTTTAATTATTTTTGCCTATTCTATTCATTGCACTTTACTCTCATATTAATATTCTCCAACTTTTGAACTGGTATTTCAGCTTTTCAACATTTACTTTTTCAGTTTCAATTATGATCTAATCTTTCTTGAACTCTTTCCTACTGATAACTTTAATAATAAGTTCCTCCAAAGATTTATTTAGATTTTTGATTTTGGAATTTAGTTTTTTGATATTGTTTTTTTTTTTTATGCATTGATTGATATATTTCCATTATTTATACTTCAGCCAGCTTGATCACATTTTTTTTTCTATACATGAGTTTTATTTATTTAATTTTTTACTTTTCAGCTTGATGTTTGCAATTATTAAAAACTATGATCAGAATTTAAGTCTGCCATTTGAAAACTAGGCTATTATTGTATTGATATAGACTCTCTTCTACTTATTAATTTTAAGTCTATTTTGTTTATTGTATTTCCATCATTTATCTTTATGTTCATTTTATATAGGTCTTGTGCTAAAGCATTGTGTTGGAAATTATCATTATACTCATAATATATTTTTCCCCCCTCCAAAGCTGTATTGATCATAATTTGTTCTTACTCTTTTTGAACATTTTCAATCTTAGCATTTTAATTTTCCCCAATGATAATAATGTTTCATTAGGTGCATCATTTAGAGTTTATTTAAGATCTCTATAAACTGTTTCATCTCAGCTGTATTATTTTTTGTTGGAACATATATTTAGATTATTGTGGTATTAAAAGAAATTGCTTATCCACAAATTGTCATTTTTATATTGATGGGTTTATTGTCACTCAATTAATTTCTTACCTTTTTTTATTTATTAGAAATTTTATATCAGTTTTATATGTTAAATTATTTTTCAACCAGATTACCTGATGATCATTTAACTCTTAAAGTTAGTTCTCAAAAGATGTCCTATTTTTATTCTTTATTTTTTTTTTTTAGTTATAAATTCTTTTTTTGCTTTTGTCATTTTTTTTTATCTGTGTTTATTTATAATCAGTCTGTCCTATATTGCATTAATTCATTTTTATAGATATATCATAACAATAAATAAATATCTTTTTTTATGATTGAAGTAATTTATTACTCCACTCTTAATGTTTATAAAGGACCTTTTTTTGTTGTCTTACCTCAAAGAGTAAAGTGTTAGATACATTGATATCAGTTGGTCCACCTAGAAATTTTAGTTCCATGTGAGAACTTATAGATTTAATTTTTGTGATCATGACTCTTGATAACAAATCTTAATAAATTAAGTAGACAACTTGAATTAAAATAAGATTTCCTATTTTAATTATTAGCAAAGAAATTTACAAATATTTATATAAAATATATTTTCAATTAATACAATAATATAAATAGGATATAAAAACCTATGGCACATAAAATGATATTAAAGATCAAATATGATTTGCAAAGAGTCTCTAATGGCTATAGATTGTTTCTCTTCTATAGTGATAAGTCTATGAGTCTTCAAAATCAAAATCCACTTAAAAAGTTATTGTTTTCTTTTTTATATCAGCATAATTAGTTAATATAGTAACTTGTATTTTTCAATTTAATTATCATATGTAATGAATATTTCTCTACAAAGAAGGGATTATCATTTCCCCCCCTTAATTAATCTACTGATTATAATTTTTATGCAAAATCTATTTATAGTAGATTGAGATAGTATATCTATTATTAATTTATTTATATTTGAATCACTGATTAAACTTGTTTTTTTTTTATTTTCAAAATGAATTTAAACTAATCCTTTTCTTTTTTTTCTTCAAACATAACACTTTTAAAATCAAATTATATCAAACTTACTTCTTACTATTTTTAATATTAATTTATACATATTTAAATATTTTTATTTTCTTAGCAACATGTAACAGAGTTGGGCAAGCTGACATTAGTGGAGCAAATAAATCACTTGCTTAAAGAAACAGAAAGTCTTCACTTGGAATTGATTGCAACCCAGGAGAAGAATGAATTGCACTCTCGCAAATATGAACATTTGAAAATAAAACAGAAGATCAAAATGCAACGAGCAAAGTAAATATATATATATTATAATGTTATCATTAGAAATTATTGCTATAAACTGAAAATATAGTTCATGCATATTAATTTTAAAAAAATATTCTTTTTAGTAGATTATATTATTAAAAATAGTGATTTAGGAATTTGTCTGCTTCTTAGGAAGTAAAATAAGATAGAATAAGAAAATGTAAATCTAGCATATAAATAATACAATTAATTTAAATTATAATAATAAGCAATCTGTTGAAATATGTGTTATTAGTCAATGCTGGAAAAAAAAAGTTGATGTTTTATATGTTCCATTATCATGGCTATGTAAATGAGGTAAAGATAATACACACATCAATATTGATTTGTTTATATTATATATTATGATTTATCATCAGATTATGAAAAATGTCTCAAGATTCATTATGCTTTGACTTGAAATCCTAATTTCTAATATCAGATTGAACGAACTAAGCTAAATTTATTTTTATAATGAACAAAAAAATAAGGGTAAGTTTTTCAGTTTTTTTCCATTTGACTCTTTTTCTTAAAAATTTACTGTCATATAATATCAGTGAGCAAAAACTTTTTATATTATTTACCAACAAATAAATTAAATTGACTATAATAAAATTAGACTGGTAAGTTTGTATTAACTCCTATATTATAATCAATGATAATATATCATATATTATGCAGGTAAATTATTATACACTTGTTATTGCTGTGTCCCCAACTATGACCGAGCATCCAGCAAACATGAATACACAATTGATGTTAACAAATAACAACATATATAATATAAGACAATTTATTAACAGTTAACTAATTAAATCTTCAATATACATATAAGTTTGCATTTATGCAAGCATAACTCATCAGGCCAAAAAATGAATAATTGAATAAAAATGTTCAAACAATCTAACAAACAGGGTTCTTTACCTTCACTATACAGTCTATATCTTTTAAAACATAAAACCCTCAGCACCTCTTGAGGTGTTTCATAAAATAATAATAAGACCAGGATGGTCTGCTAAAAGTCCTAATTATCTCGGTTATCTATAGGCGCCAAGATCCTGGGAATATAGTTTACCGATGATGATCTTCACTGCAACTTCCGCATGAAATCAGAACAACAGCAGACAGCCACCAAGAGTGCTTGGTTCTTTCTTCTCTAGCTTTATATTCCCTCTTTTTTTGTTTTCTTATCTTCTTTTTACATATATATAATCAGTGCTCAGCTATAGTAATCTAGACCAACTGATGATTGCTGGTTTAGCATGAAATATGTGTATTGGTGATTATTTATCTTTTCAACGTGTGTGATCAGGTGGGTCAGCAATATGAGATGGCACTGAGAGTAGTGAGGTGTGTGAAAGTCTGAGTTCGAATCCCGTATATATTACATATATAAATGCAGGTTTAAGCCTGTACAATGTATTAATTTATATAAATAGTGTGTAAAAGGTCTGCCCATCCCTCGCATATGTATGTATAAATGGATTATTCTCCTGTACATGAAGGGTCAGAATGACTAATATGTCAACATGGGTAGGATGACAACCTTGGCACTAACAAGGGCTTTGAATATTCCACCATCAGATTTTCAATGAAATGGAAGGCTGAAGAATTGTGAATTTGAATAGTTTGAAGCCTGTCCATTAAAGTATGAAGATTGGCTATCTTAATATAAAGCTGAGCATTGATTATATATACGTGTGAGGATAGTAATCTAGGCCAACTGATGATTACTGGTTTAGCATGAAATACGCATATTGGTGATTATTTATCTTTTTCAACATGTGTGTGATCAGGTGGGTCAGCAATATGAGATGGCACTGAGAGTAGTGGGTCGTGTGGAAGTCTGAGTTCGAATTCCGCATATATTACATATATAAATGCAGTTTTAAGCCTGTACAATGTACTATTACTAATTGTAACTTTCATCCTAGATAAATAAATTAGTTGCTTATTTGAATATATTATTATCTTACATGACTATAAGCACAGATGCAGGTGTATTCAATTCCAATTTGCAATTACATATAATGATATCGATATTATAATTAAATTTATATCAAATAAATTTTTATCATGTAAGTGCATAATAATATTTATTTTCAGTTACTAATTAATTGCCATTTCCATTTTCTTTTGTAAAAAGATTTAAGTTAAACTTTATTTATCAATTTAAAATTATTTAATTTTTTCCCTTTTTTCCATCTTGCTTGTTACACAATCATTTCCTTTGATCAATTATTTATTTTGGGTATTTGTGCATTATACTGTCTATCAAACTTGGCAGTTGATTTTTTTTTTTTTAAATAGACAGTTTCGGGAGCATATAAATTCCATTCAGAAGATTTATCTCAATTTTTTTTATATGTATATTATAATGTTATATCTATTTTTTTAATTTTATATTTAAAAAAAAAAGGTGAAATATTATAATTAACAATAATAAATAAAAGATAAACATTATAATGTGTAAATGCCCATGTCTGTATATATTAAAAGAGTAATCAAATATCCTCACACTTCTTTATAAAAAAAATGCATATAAAGATGTTTCATGTAGTTTTATACATAATGTGTAAACATTGAAGTCTATATATCCTCACTTTTTATAAATAATACATATAAAGATGTTTCATTATGTATAAAGAAGGGTAAATGAGGATATTTGATTACTGTTTTAAGACATATAGACAAGTTATAATATTTCCACTCTATTTTTTGTATTAATATTAAAAAAATATAAATATTAAATATGACTACTACTTGTCAGCCATTTTGTTTTTTAATGTTTATTTTATGCCCCTGAAACTGTATACTAAAAAAAAATCTTCAAGCTTGGTAGACAGGATAACACACAATTAACCTAGTTGTATTGAAAATCATCATTTATTTTTGTAATAAAAAAAAAAAATTATTGGCTACTTTTTATTTAAAGAATATGAAAACAGAACTTAGATTAAAATAATTTATCAGTAAAGAAACCAAAAATAGTCTTTTGTAACAAAATTAGAGCAGCAATTCTCTAATACAGTGGTCTTCAACCCTTGGTCCGCGGACTGGTGCAGGGCCGCGAAAGTTTTACGCCGGGCCGCAGGAAAGTTTGTAATAACAAAATAATGAGAGTTTAAACTTTTAATTAATATAAACAATTTTTATTTATTTTTACATCTCATTGTTACCCAATTAAAAAAAAAGAAACAGAACGAAAACAAAATCTAATCAATCATACATAAATTAATTTGTTTTTTTAGTTATCACAGATTTTATGGGGAGGGGGAGGGTAGATTTAAATTTTTTATTACTTTTCTAAAAAAATTCAAAATTAAAAAAAAAAAGTTGTTTATTATACAAACTCCATATATATAACTACATCATGTATATTTAGCATTGTTGTTTTGATTAGTTATAACAATTATGCTCATCTAAAGCTAAGCAGTTTACATCTTTAAGAAAATTTATCTATAGACTTCTGCCGGTCTGTGAAACCATATTCTTATTTTTGCCAGGCTGCGAAACCTTATCCTTATTTTTACCGGTCCACAGGTGTGAAAAGGTTGAAGACCACTGCTCTAATAGTTATTTCTGAAAATGGATGGGCACTGTTTTCCACATGAATAATTTTTTTCAGTATATTATTTTTGTTTTTAAAAAAACTATTTGTTCTCTCTCTCTTATTTAACCAATTGTTTTTTTTTTTTATATATATATATAAAAATAATCTTTATTTTTATATCTGGATTTTTTTTAGAAAAAAAATTTTTTACAATTTCCTTGAACATTTAAATTTTAAAACAATAGTCTGCTGTTCAGAAACTACATGGGACTGGCTACATTAATATCTTGAATCTACTTCAGTATCAAATTGATTGGTGTGAAAAGTCACATTCAATATTTTGTTGATGGAATTTATCTAGTCATTGATGGTTATCTTTTTCTTTCATCACAAACTTATCCAAGTATTACATATTTCTTTAATGAGTTAAATTGTCTCACATTAAGGGCATAGTTTCAACCTAGTTATTTGTGCTTCAGGTATAAGTTAAGATTTAATTTGATTAAATATTCACTAATTTTTTTTTTTTTTTGTTGTCCATTGAATTCTCTTTTAGTGTCACAACTTTCACATTTACTCAGAGTTACAGGAAACTTCATAGCTTAAACAATTATAAGTTTTATTTTTAAATTTAGGTCTCTGTATTTAAAAATATTCCTAGCTTTATTGCAACTTAAAAAAAGTGGATCCTAGAGTGTTGATGAATGACCCAAGAGATTAATTTTGAAATGAGTTGCCGATACCATTGTTTTAATTTTTGTCTTCTTCATATTTAACTATAATACCATTTGTTCACTTTGTTTTTAATTTTTCTAGTGAGAATCTTGATGTCATGTTTTCATCTATAAGTGAGATGTCATCTTCATAGCTTGTTGATGTTTCTTTTAATAATCAATTCTGAATCCACATTTGACTTTTTTCAATCATTACATATTTCGTACACAAATTGAATAGGTAGAATGATATTATGCATTCAGTCTAACTCCTTTTCCAAGGTGAAACCAAATATGTTTATCATAGTTTGAATTAATTCTGTTTCTAATTTCATTCAGAAATTTATTATAAGAACAGCAACATTTTTAATTTAATCAAAAAACTTATTGTAAAAAATAAAATAGATATAGACTACTTTTTAGTATTTTTTATCATTTTCATTGTTTAACATGCTTCACTCAGCAATAGCATCTCTAGTTTTTTTATTATCTTTCTTGAAATTAGTTTGTTTGTTTGGCAGCTTTTTATCAGTGGAGGATGTTAATATGTGTTGTATGGTTTTCAGAATAATATTTTTGCATGTGATATTCAAAAGCAAATGGTGCAGTAGTATTATACTCTATCAAAATAATTTTTTTTACAGAAATAAAAATTACTTTTTCCAACTAATAAATCATTAAATAAATTAATTTGTATAATTTACTAAGTATTTTTACTGAATGTTTGACATTTTTTCAAATATCTAATACAATGCCAACACTTAACCTCATCTTCCATTATAGGCTATCTCATCAAAAGTGTTTTGATTAATATGTTTGTGATATACTCTTTTTATATTATTAAATATTACATAGAAAACATTGATAGGATATTTCTAAAAATCTTTAAAATTTTCAATTTTTTTATTTTTATTATTTTTTAAATTTCTTTTACCAATAAAAGCATGATTTTCTACTTCTTCTTTTTCTATGTATTGATTTCTATTATAACATATACCATTTACACTTTTTAGACACTTTATCAATACTTTTATTTATATTATTTGTATTACACGAACAGTTTCAATTGTCCTGCAGTCATCATCAGAATTCTTGTTGATTCTATTACTAAAATATTGTGTACATTCTCCAAAAATTATAAAGAAGCAGTATTTGGTGTATAATATATAATTATGGAGAATGTACACAATATTTTGGTAATAGAATCAACAAGAACTCTGATGATGACCGCAGGACAGTCGAAACTGTTCGTGTAATACAAATAATACAGGTAAAAGTATTGATAAAGTGTCTAAAAAGGTGTAAATGGTATGGTATGTTATAATAGAAATCAATACATAGGCAAAGAAGAAGAAAATTATATTACTTCCATAAAAGTGAAAACGCAGATGACAAAGATTATAAAGAAACAATATCTGAGTGTATAATTTATAATTATGGAGAATGTACACAATATTTTGATAATAGAATCAACAAGAATTCTGATAGTGACTGCAGGACAGTCGAAACTGTTCGTGTAATACAAATAATACAGATAAAATTATTGATAAAGTGTCTAAAAAGATGTAAATGGTATGATATGTTATAATAGAAATCAATACATAGGCAAAGAAGAAGAAAATTATATTACTTCCATAAGAAGTGAAAACGCAGATGACAAAGATTATAAAGAAACAATATCTGAGTGTATAATATATAATTATGGAGAATGTACACAATATTTTGATAATAGAATCAACAAGAATTCTGATGATGACTGCAGGACAGTTGAAACTGTTCGTGTAATACAAATAATACAAATAAAAGTATTGATAAAGTGTCTAAAAAGGTGTAAATGGTATGATATGTAATAAAAGCATGAACAATTTTGTTTAACTATGTTATTATTCAAAAAGCATATTCTTTTTCTTTATAATTATTTTTAATTTTAATGTTAAAAAAAATATTTTAGAAATAATTTTAAACATTTTTATTATTCTTTGTTAGTTATAGTAGCAATAAAAATGGAATTGAAAAAGATTTTGGAATCCATTTTATTGTTTGCTATCATATTGCATTAATGTGCTTTCATTAATGTAGTATTTTTATGAATTTTATAAAATATGTTAAGAAAGGATTTTCTATATAGTACAATTGCAGAAAGATTTCTACTTTATTTATATATCATTTATTTTAGGGAATTGTTCAATGCTGAAAAAGCTCATTTGAGGGAGGCTATCCAACAACTGGAAGAATTTAGTTTTCTTCAAAGTAAGCTGACCAGAGAAATTGAATGGAGAGAAAAAATTGAAAAAGAAAAGAAACAATTGATTTTAGAAAAAAGAGATCTTGTTTCCAGGTAATCAAATATTACTTTATTGTGGAAATTTAATTAAAAAAAAAAACTGTTTTAGATTAGTAATTTTATAAAATGTAAAATTAGTTAGCTTTCTTGGATTTGACCATTGCAATTTTTATCTTTGTATTTTTTTTAAAAAAAATGTAGAATTACAATTTTGTTTAAGGCTATGCAATAAGTATAAATTATTTTTAAGTATTTAAAATTTTAATTAATTATCATAAGTCTAGAGTAATTCTAACTATAATATTTTATAAGATTGTATTTTATTTATATTGTAAACAGTAATAAATATATTTAACAATTCAAAACAAAACAACACTCTCCATATAGTAGTGCCATCTTGTGCTAACAAGAGCAATCAATGGATGCCAGAAGGCTTGTGCATAAAATCCCTATCTAGTGCCTACTCATCCAATATCGCCAGACTAGTTTCTGGCTTGTGGCCTTCATCAGTGAGGAGCCTTGGATCTGAGAGCACTGCACCTAGATCTTAGGATCTAATGCAACCCTCCAGCATCCACTTTTTAACTCTATTTAACTACAAAACTATGAGAATGAAATTGAAAACACTATTAGTATTTTCAATCCAAGCTCAATAGCTTATATAGTCATATGGGTCTGAACTCAATTCAGTACCCATACATTTTGGTGTCTTTGGCTCTTTAACAACCATAGCCACCACTATCCTGTTAGGCAGGATTGGTGTTAAACCACTAAACATCACATGATCACTATCTCATACTAGCACAATAATTGTTATTAAACAATTCAAAACAAAACAACACTCTCCATATAGTAGTGCCATCTTGTGCTAACAAGAGCAATCAATGGATGCCAGAAGGCTTGTGCATAAAATCCCTATCTAGTGCCTACTCATCCAATATCCCCAGACTAGTTTCTGGCTTGTGGCCTTCATCAGTGAGGAGCCTTGGATCTGAGAGCACTGCACCTAGATCTTAGGATCTAATGCAACCCTCCAGCACCCACCTTTTAACTCTATTTAACTACAAAACTATGAGAATGAAATTGAAAACACTATTAGTATTTTCAATCCAAGCTCAATAGCTTATATAGTCATATGGGTCTGAACTCAATTCAGTACCCATACATTTTGGTGTTTTGGGCTCTTTAACAACCATAGCCACCACTATCCTATTAGGCAGGATTGGTGTTAAACCACTAAACATCACATGATCACTATCTCATACTAGCACAATAATTGTTATTAAACAATTCAAAACAAAACAACACTCTCCATATAGTAGTGCCATCTTGTGCTAACAAGAGCAATCAATGGATGCCAGAAGGCTTGTGCATAAAATCCCTATATAGTGCCTACTCATATGGAGAGTGTTGTTTTGTTTTGAATTGTTTAATAACAATTATTGTGCTAGTATGAGATAGTGATCATGTGATGTTAATAAATATATTTACAATTTGATTAGAATAAATTTTAAAGAATTCTATTTGCTAAGTATTATATAAAATAGTTTCTATTTTTTGAAAATATAAAATACACTACTATGTAATGCAAATTATTATTATATATATTATTAATTTCAATTATAAAATAATTCTTGATAATGAAAATAAAGTTAATAAATATTTATATCAAATTATAAAAAAATAATGATTTTGACTTTTTGGAATATATCAACTTTTACTGAAATTAAAAAAATATTCCTAAATATGATCTTTGTTTAGAAAATAATAAAATCATCTAATAAAGATTATATATCTACAACTTAAGATATAATCATCTTTTGTATTTTAAATTAAAATATCAATTTTTATATTTTAATTTTTTCAAATGTAATTTTGTTTTGTGGTGTCTTTTTGTAGTGCATAAGGTGCACATCTACTTGTGGTAATCCAGATTTTGAACTTATCTAATGATAATAAGA
Source organism: Epiperipatus broadwayi (assembly GCA_028023455.1). NCBI lineage: Eukaryota > Metazoa > Onychophora > Udeonychophora > Euonychophora > Peripatidae > Epiperipatus > Epiperipatus broadwayi. Next base: position 9,265,148 of record JAQFVV010006205.1, on the reverse strand, counting down.
CATTATCTTCAAGAAAAATCTCTTCACTGAAACAACTAATGTCAAAAATTATTAATGAATAGAAACATTAAAGAATCCATGTTAGATTCTTTCACAAACAAATAATTTTACCAAATCTTCATTTAATGATAATAAAGAAAAAAAGAAAGAAAATATTTTGTTTGCTAATTTTGTAAATGTAATTTGTAATTTCTTTGTCAATAATGTTATAAAATCTTGATTTTAATTTAATATTTTCCTAAGTTCTGAAAAAGATAAAAGTAATTTATGACATGGAAAATAAAAATTAATCTTTTTAATTTATAAATTAATATTTCATGTAAATGAAGGCACTAATCAAAACCCATTTAAAAAAAAGACCAATAAACTAATAATGTATGTGAATTGATTCATACTGATAATCAGATACTTTCTTATTTCTATCAAACATGTTTAATGAACCAAGATTAATTATTTCTGGAAATTCTTTCTTTGTAATATCTTGGATGAGATTATCCAAAGATTTATAATTAAAATAAGGTTATATATAAGTAAAGCATTTCGGATGAAGCTTTAAGATATGCAATAACTTTCCAAAAATCCATATTCATGGTGATGCACTTGATAGATAGCAACAATGAAAAATTTGTAAGTAAAACTATTGTACATTGTGTGATCTTGAGTTCTATTGATGAAACAAGATTGAGTGAATGATATGATTATTTTTCTATTGCCTGAAAAAGACTTCTTTAATATAGTTTATAACTTGATTAGAACATATTACCATAGAGAAAAATAAATATTGATTAACTCAGATCTAATAATATAATATGTTATTAGCTCATCATGAGATTTTACTTAGAAATATCCACATCCCATATTTATTGAACTTGAATGTGCTATTACCAGAACTAGATAAAGATTAATGAAAACTATTAATTTTAATTTTAATCAATTAGTGAAGAAAAATCAATACATCATTTTTTCTATAGTTTTAATTTTAAAATCAGTTAGATAAAAGATAATCAATTGAATTTGCTGTTTTCTTTGTAATATATATTAGATAAAACAACTGAAAGAGATTTGACAGTCTATGACAAAGTTTCCGCTAATGTAACAATCTTTTCTGATCTTATGCATAACAGTCTGATGGAAAATAATAATAATAAGGAAATTAATGTTGAATTCTTGTTTTACATAGAAACTGAACCAATTTTTGATTTAGAATGATCAATAATAATATCTCATAGATTTTACATCTTCAAATTAAACTTAGAATCAACAATTATTCTTTAGGTATTCCATTCTGAAAGTTTAGCTCTACAAGAAAAGTCATTACATCACTCCTGAAGTTTACTTAATTAGTGTAGTAATCTAATTCAAGATTCTAGAACTTTTACAAACTTAATCATTTAACAAATGAGGAATAATCTGTAAGCAATTAAAACATGGTTTGACATGTAAACTCTTTGCACCCTGAAAAAAGATCATTTCTTTCCCCAAATGTTAAAAGAGTTAAGCTCTTAGGAGAAGATTCATAATCAGAAAAATATTCTATTCAATCATTGTTATTCAAGTATTCTTCAAACACTACCATAAAAAATGATGGGCCATTTATACGAATTTATGAATCTAATTGACCTAATTATTTTAAGTGGTCCTATAATAATCTTTTTTTTTCCAAATATATAAATATATCAAACAAGATTTATTATCAGAAACTATTTGTCATTGTTATTCATGAGCAAGATCAAAGATGATTATCCCAGAATACAATCTAGTAGCTGAATTGAAATTTTAAAAAATAAATTATTTTTTTAGTGTCTGATATTCTAACATGTTTCTCTTCTGATTATCTCCATACATCTTTTATTCTTTCTCAAATATTTATTATCTTTACTAATAATATTATAGTCTCTAATTAACTAATCACATTATAATTTTTACTTTATTACACATTAAATACCATTTACTTACTATTAAGATTTGGAAAACATTATGTCAAATACTATGCTAATCATTGATGATATCTCAAGATTAACAATAACTTTCATCAGATTTAATAATAAATTTCTAATAGCTCATTTCTTCAGTGACGTCTCTTTTTATTAAAGACATTTCATCACATTTCTTTTTTATTTTATTTTACAATAGACTTTGAAAGAAATGTTATCAAAACTTTATGTCATCAAAACTAACAAATACATATAGTTCTCAATTTTCACAACATTGTTATATTTTGTTTACGCTTTCACAATTAATTATTTATAAAATATGATAAAATCTCTTTTTATTTCATGAAATGGAAGCTTTATGGACAGAAAGTTTGTGAAATAACCATTTTACATTGCATAAACGTAAAAATTTTTGCATGTTCGCATCAAAAAAATATTAAAATGATTTTATAAACTTTCTTCCTCTGGGAGACAAGATTTGCTAAGTGTAGGTATATCAATCTTAAATTTTGACAGTTCTCTGGCCACAAGTTCAGTCCCCAATTTTGATCTTGATGAATTTGTATCAAGTAAAGTTCACACATTCGATGTATCTATATTCTGAAAAAAATTAGATTTATATTTATGATACTTACTTTTAGAACTACCATTGTCTCTTACCACTCCATTATTACTAATATTATTATTTTTTTTATTATTTCTACTGTTGAAATGAATAATCTGCCAGGTTCAACAGTACATCCAGACTGTATGAGGCAGACCATTTTAGACACTTTCTAGATGCTTCCTTCGTAGGCAGGGGATTCCTAAATGGAACTGCGTAAGTATACAATTTTTGCCTTCCAAAACTCATTTCACCTATATACAGTTCCAAATTGACTCATTAGTGATTGTACTGCCTCACTGCCAGCCTACTAAGTCAGTCCCCATCATTGCTTTCTTAATTCTTTAGGGCTTGAACTAAAAATAAAAAAAGAAGAAAAAGAGAATATTGAAGTTAGAAATGCTGTGAGTGTATAAAGGTGGAATGTTGCATAAACACAATCCCATTGTTACAATTATTATAAGAAGATATCTGATAGCATGAGAGGTTCACAATGATTCAAGAAAGGGATACAGAAAGGACTGTATATTAAAAACAATCCTTAATCTTTGATGAATCAGTATCCTATCTTACAAGGCAGCAGAAGTTCTTGATTGAGCCCTGTTTATTTGATTATTACAATTGGGCTTTCATATCTAAAGACCATTCCACTATTCATCACCTGGACTGTGTCTAGCATGAGCACAGCACCCGATATCAAATATATATAATGCTGATAATGTAGACCTATTCATGGAACAACCAAATATGAAAACATTACTTTGATAATTTACAATCCATATTCTCAAAAAATGTTTTAAATGAACTTGCAAATAATGTCCCTTTCTTACATTAATGCCTTTTTGAGTATAAATGCTTGTTTTATTATTGGAAAACGCTTATTTTTTTATCTGACAAATAGATTGACCTTAATATAAAAAAGGAACATTATTTGCAAGTTATCATGAACATGCAGTGTTGCATATTTGATAAAGCTGTAATTCATTTGTGGGTTTATTAAAATTGTTAGGATTTTATATTTGGTCTATGATTCAGTAGATTTTATAGTACTGCCATCTATCAATATTAAATTGTCTCTAATTTTGTTACATACATAATTTCTAGAACTATATATATTTCAAAAGTAGAAAACAATAAATGTATATATATTAAGAAATACTTTTATTCACATAAATTCTCTAAAAAGTAAAAACTAATTTTTTTCACCGTTCACAAATAAAAGCATGGGGTGATCAAATTTAGAAATTTTAAAGAATCATTTAATGAAATTGCAACTATTGTACATTTAGAAAAGATTTGCATAAATATAAAAATGGGTATGATTCTTTGGAAATCTGACTTGAGGATTTCTAAACATACTTGCCAAAATTTTATTTGTGAAAGCTGAAGAAAATTTATTTTTTACTTTTTACTGCATTGATTTACATGAATAAAAGTAATTTTTTAATATATATATATTTAACAAATGTTTAACTTCATTTTCCTTTTTAAAAATGAATGGAATGGAGGAAGTAAATGTTAAGTGTGTATTTGCTAATTTATAGCTTGATTTATTACTCATGAAATTGTTTTATTGTTTTTCTCTATGATTTACAATTATGTGATAATTAAATGAACAAAGTTTACAGATACAGAACTATGAAGATGCTGATAATTTGTAGGCAGATAATTTTTTACAGTGGAATTTGGGTTGATGTTTAGAGTCTATCAATGGTGATATATTCTTGGTAGCTCAACGTTCTTTTTTTGAGGAGGTTGTGTAGGTTGGTGCATAACACTTTTGGCTGGGTTGTCCATTCCATGGGCAATTTTTTTTGTCAAAAAAAAGTTATTTTTATTTGTTGAATTGTATTTAATATTTATATATATTTGATTTTTACTTGGAAAAAAATATGTTATGAGGATTTTTTCTGGGTTTAAACATTAAACTTTGAACAAGTCCTTGTAGAGTTTATTGCAGATCACATGGCTTGGTAGTTGCCATCTTAATAGATTTTGTCATTGAGAAAGTATTTTCTGAGAAATTTCAGTAATTTTTTTTTGTAAAAGAAAAGTTATTTTTATTTGTTGAATTGTACTTAATATATATTTCATTCTTATTTGGAAAAAGTTTTGTTGTTGTTGCTTCAGCTGTTTAATTAATTAGGGGGGATTTGAATTCAGATTTTCAAACTCCTTTTAATTTTCCACTCCGTCTTAGTCAACCGATACAAATAACCACATAAATGTGAAAAAGATAAGTGATTGATTTTCAATATCCATATTTTGTGCTAAAGCAGCACTCATCAGTTGGTCCGGATCATCATTTCTCACATATATATATACAATCAGTGTTCGGTTTATATTAGGATATCAAATCTTAAAACTTTGATGGACAGGTTCAATATTGTCCATTCTCCAATTCTTCAACCATCCATGTCATTGAAAGTCTGATGATGGCATGTTCACAGCCCTTGTTTGCCAATTTTGTTATTATACTCATGTTGACCATAAGTCACACTGACCTCTCATGTGTAGGACTTTAAGCCATTTAAATACACCAGAGGCTGAATATGTAATATTTAAATACAAATATGGTATACTGTATATACTTAAGCTAGATGTAATTAGAGTGAATGACTGAAGGGATCTTGAAAATAAACCCTCTAATTGCATCTAGCTTAAGTAATATACTATACTTGTATAAAAATATTAAAGATTCAGCTTGTATTTTGCCAATCCCTCTTCTGGGTATTTAAATGGTCACAAGGTTGTACATATGAGAGATCAGAGTGACTTACAGTCAACATAGGTATGACAGCAAAATTGATATGGAGAGGGGAGAAGATTGAAGCTTGTCCATTAAAATTTGAAAATATTGATGTAAACTGAGTACTGACTGTATATATATATGTGGAAGATGATGATCCGGACCAACTGATGAGTGCTAGTTCAAAACGAAATATGTTTATTGGAGATTGTTTATTTTTTTTCACATGTATGTGGTCATGTGTTTCAGTTATATAATATGGAGTGGATGATTGAAGAGGGCTTGAAAGTCTGGGTTCAAATCACTTCTAATTACATCTAACTTAAGTATATGTACTATATTTGTATTTAAATATTATTGTTAATGTTTATTTATTATTTAACGCCAATTATATATTTGTGGCATAATAATTAGCACATCCAATTAGCTTGACCATGACTTGGGATTCAAATCCTGGTCAAATGAAACTTGGAATTTTTTTCAAGTTATAAGCATGGTTTAGATTTTTTTTCTGTATTCAACTTATTGTAAATGAGCATCTAGCTAGTATTAGCTAAAGAATACAACTAGATAGATCTTAAACTATTATTCTGACCTTCTTTATTATTTCTCTTGGCAAAGTTGATGAAGAAGCGTTTGTCCCACATTGAACTATTTAAAATTATTTATCTTTTATTTATACATTTTAATCTTAATTCTTCTTAGAATTTTAAACTTTTGTTGCTAATTATAATCTAAAAAGTGGAATTAGAAAATAATCATCAGTCTCTTATTATTTTTTTGTATTTTAGACTATCTGATAATGAAGAATTATTGAAAGAGAAGAAGCGAGAAATTAATTTGATCACTATTAGAATCCAAACATTAGAAGCAGAAAATAGACAACTTTTGGAGAAAAATGAATCTCTTATAAAACAAGTTACATATCTTCATCGAACCCTAAAAGAACAGCGAATGGAACACCAACGCCAGGTATCTATTAAAAATATTTTATTAAAATATTACATCGGTCGAACAAGTAGGGTTAAATTGAGAATCCTGTTGGTCTCAAGAAAATTAGACTACAAAATTTAATTATGAATAATTAAAAAAATTTATTTTGTAGTAATGTAATATTCACATCAAAAATGTATAAAATATAAGTATAGTCATCCATTACTACTTTGTTGCATTCTTTTTGTTTGTTTGTTTGTTTCCATTTGAGCTCATTTATAAGTTATATATTTTTCGGTAACAATTTATTGCTCTTCAGATATGTATGGAAGATAAAGATCCAGGTTTTGAGTCATACTGATTATTTTTAAAACACTTTATTACTTATTATTTTCCTTTTAGTGTTATTAATTATATGGATAGTATTTAATGCAAAAGGATAATGATCTAAAAAAACTAGTATATATATATATATAATTAAATTAAGATGAATATTGGTTTAACATACTATCCTTATTGATTGACTTTTCATGTAATAATTTAAATTTTTTAAGGGCTATAAAAGGAAATGTGTTACAACATTCTGAAATGTTACCTCATAATGAGTTTGTAATTAAAAGTTTAATTCTTATTGGAATAATATGTGCAGCACAAAAGTCTGTGCAATATGACACATTAACTTGGTTTCATTTTTGATCATGAAGTTGAGGACTTCCAAGTTGAGTTTTAACTGTAATTCAATCTATTATCATTAATTTTTAGTGATATAATTTGATTAGTTACTTTATGCTTTCCTTTCAAAAACCAAATTTATTGTACACTTAGACCAAAGAAATACAGATCAAAAAGTACAAAACAAGTAAATGATTATGAAATAGCATGCAAAAAAAAAAAAAGGATATATTTGAGTTAATGTTTGCACAGGAAACATTTGTGACTTGTTTGTTGTTCCAAAAATAGACCATAGAAACCCAATTTGTCTAAAGTTCATAGCAGGGAAGATTAAAATGAGATGCTGTTAGTAGGTAGTATTAATACCCATGTTTCAGTTTTATGAAATGATGAAAAGCAACAGCCACCCAATAAACAGCAAAGTTGCGGGGAGCTCTATCCAATTGCAATGGAGTCCCAGGTTTGTGCAGCTGTGAAGGGGTCAGCAGTGCGCATATCTCTATCCCTTTCCTTGTTTAGTATTTGGCAAAATGCTGTGAATATATTATTCAAGGTCTCAGCCTGGAACACCAGCTTACAGCGCAATGCCCAGATGGAAAAGTTAATTATGGCCGAAAGCCGGATCTCAGAGAATATGCCCTTTTCAATTGCTGTCTTGAGATTCATTTCGATTTGATTTCTTGTCATGTTTTGTTGAAAATGAATTCTTAAATTGTTCAAAGTTGTGCATTCGAAGAGGAAGTGATCGGTAGTCTCTTCCTGTCTTTGACACAATGTGCAATTAGGGTCAATATCTTGCCCCCTTTTATAGTGGAGGAAGGCATTTGTTGGGAGGGCATGCAGGTTCGATTTCAACAGGAAGTCCACGATTTTTGGCGGCAACTTCCAGAGCTTGGTCATCCTTATCATTCGAGGGATGTTGATTGAAAGGCAGCTGGGGATCCTCTGTTTTTGATGGTCAAGAAGATCGAACACTTCCCAATACGCAAGTTTTCTTTGAAATAGGGTTGATGTTGGTTGAATGTTATCAAAGATAAAGTTGATCTGCTGTTGAAAGAGCAAGGCACGTCCTCTGGGGGGTGGCCGATCAGTAGGTTGAATGTCCTTTTTCGGAAGTGGGCATTGAGCACGTTCATTTTCCTTGAAGATGTTGTAGAGTACATTATGGGTGCATTGTAAGTTGAATATAGTTAGTGAGTGTAGTGAGAGACCATTTAAAGTTTTGGGCTTTTGGAGGATTCTCAAGCTAATTACGGGTGATCGGCCCGCCCAACACAGTTTTCTACAGGCAGTTTCTACTTTGTTGATGAATACCTTGGTGGGGATGAACCCTGCCAAATAGTATATTATTTTTGGAAGAATGAGAGCATTTAAAAGGGCTACTTTCCCAAATAGGGAAAGGTATATTTTTGACAAAGATGCGATTGTGGTTTCAATTTTCTCTAATAATGAGTCCTGTATCTCTTTATGCATCACCGTAAGTGTTTTTGATAGGTGAAATCCCAGAAATTTCTGTGGCGCTGCTTCAAATCCACCAGAGATCTTCTGGCCAGTAAGAATTGACCAAATAGCTGATTTTTTTGGGTTGACAAGGAGACCAGATAATTTGGCATGGTGATCAAGAAGTTGTTTTAGCCTACCCAGTTCATCATGGGATGAAAGAAACACAACTACATCATCCATATAGGAGATGTGAGTGATGTTCTCATTAAGTAGCGGAACAGCGATACCAGAAAACGTGGCCTCGATGTTCAACAGCATTGGATTGATATAGGCAGCAAAGAGAAGTGCACTCAGGGGAGAACCTTGGGGGATGGAGATGTAGGGCATAAAACCTGGGGCAATGCGACCATCTAGGGATAAGAACACTTCCCGATTGTAAAGAAGGTTCTCAATCATTTGAATGTATACGGGTGGTACATTTAGCTGTTCTGGAACACTGAGAAGAACATCAATTCTCACGGAGTCGAATGCCCCAGCTATATCAAGTTGGACTGCAATGGGCCGGGACTTCCTTTGTCTCCGCACATGATCGACCAGAAGTCTGAAGCGGCTGACAGCGTCGGATGTTGAAGTGCCTTTTTTTGCAAATTGATAGCGTGAAAGTTGTTTGATTATGTTATATTGAATCTTGTCTTTAATGATGCTCTCGATGATCTTTGTCAATAGAGGAATCATCGAGATAGGACGCAGGTTATTAAGATCTGGTTGTGCATCACGCTTCTTTAAAAAGGGTACCATGGAGATGGGACATAGGTTTATTAGGTGATGACTTCCAGTGGCGATGAGGTCTATCATTCCGTGGATTACTGGGATAGTAAAAGCTCTTAGGTGTAAAAGTAGAAATCTGGGAATTCCATGCATGCCAGGATGGACACTTTCTGGGAGTGATTGCAGTTTGTCAAGAATATCACCATCTGTGATGTTATGTTCCATAGGGTTGTTAGTAACAAAAACTCTACGGATGTTAGTGACACCAATAGATTGCAATTTTCTTTTATAAAAGTCTCTTATTTTGGAAAGCATGGAGAGGCCGATATATTGTTTACTGTGTATCTTGATCGATGAGGGTGCCTTGTTTTGTTGGTTGGATCCTAGGGCCCATCTGATGTAACCTCGAGTCCAGCAGTGTTGATATGCTAAGTAACTGCGCACTCGTTTAATTGATAGGTATTCGGCGAGGGATTGTTGGGTAGCTTTGTATTGTAGTTTAAGGCGAGTAATTTCTTAGATATTTTGCCTTTGTATGGGCAAATGTTTAAGTGTGTCGGCTATCTTGTCCAATTGACTTAGTAATTTAAGGGGACCTTTATTATGTTGAGTGCATTTATGAATATGTGATTGTAGAATATTTATGAAGTTATTCCATTTATCACATGGTGAAAGTGTGTTTATATTAGCGGAGTTGAATGATATGTAAATCTCAGAGATGAGTTGTATAGTGGCAGATTCCTTTGTGAGGATCCTCATTGTTCGTGGAATGTTGCCATACGAATGTGTGTTATCCACAATTCTGATAAGGACCTCTAGTGCCATGTGGTCCGTAAAGACAACAGGCCACAGGTTAGCTTCAATGAAGGGAGCAAGTGAAGGAGAGAAGTATAAAAGATCAATGAGGGACTTAAACCGTGATGAATAGAATGAGAAGGCAGACACATCAAAAAGCTGTCTTCCACTTGTAAAGGTGTTGCTCAGTGATTTTAAGTGACTCCTTTCAAAAGAATCGTATGTTTGATTAAAGTCACCCAACATCAATGCAGGAAAAGGGTTAGTTCTTAAGACCGCGTTGATAGTGTGGATGATTCTATAGATTATATCTGATGCTTTGGTCATGTAAACATTTATTATGTTAAGTGTCCATCCATTTACCTGTATAATGGCTATGAGGCAGTTAGAGTCTATATGAATTATTTTGAAAAAGGTTATTTTAGATTTTTTATTAAAAAGAATTGCTACTCCACCAGATGCAGAGGAGGAGAAGGAATAATGGAAGTATCCGAATTTTTGAATTCTCTGTATGATGTTTTGGTCAGATAGTGTGTGAAGTTTTGTTTCATTGAGGCAAAGAACATCAGGTGTATTATGCTTAAGCCAGAATGATAATGCTTGGATTCTGCCAAGGGAGTTCATGCCTCTGACGTTAATCGATGTTATGTTGAAAGTCATCATTGATAGTGAAACCGCTCTCTCGTGTGGGAGAGTTTGCCTGATTGGAATGTGATCCAGTTTCTAAGACCATAATATTCTGTTCCAGCATCAAATTGGTGGGGTGATGGTAAGGTTCAGATTGTATTAGGTTCTTAGATAAGTTGAGGTCTGGTGGAATAGGTTCAGGAATAGGCCACAATGATGGAGATAAGTCTATGAGTAAGCGTTCATTATCATTTTCATGTTGACGTGAGGCCGCTTTATTTTGAGACAAAGGGTCAACCAATAGTTGTATGTTGTTATCTTGGTCTATTGTTTTTGTTTCATTTGTGAGGTTATATGAACTTGTGACTTTTGGAGAACGGTCTCTTCGTTTTTTTTCACAAGGTCTATTTGGTGGGGGAATATTAGTCTTTGTTGCATCTCGAAGATTGTCAAATTCATTGCTATTGCTACTTTCTTGTGATTGTTCAGAGCTATTGCTTATTTTTTTATGTTTTCTTTTACGTGGAATTCTGTTGTTGGCCATTGTAGTGTCGCTTTGTTCAGCATCGGTGTCCATGTCTGTTTGGCTGATTGTTGCTGTATCTGATGATGATACGCAATTGTCATTGGTATGCAGCTGTTCAGGAGTGAGTTGAAATTGTTCTGTTTCCAAGGAAGTTTTATCATTAGGAATTTTTGATGATGATGTAGTGTGATCCGTGGTATTGCTAGTGATATATTGTTGCTTGAGACTTGGGTATGTATTTGTTAGATGTTGATTTTCTTGATCGCTATCGCATTTGTGGAATTTGTACCGAATCTCTCCACAAATTATGCATTTTCTCTCTTGACAATCTTTTTTTAGATGGCCTCTCTGCCTGCAATGGAAGCATTGGGGTGGAAGGCCACGAAAGATGATGTTGAGTGGAGATTCGCCATGTTGAATTAGAGATGGGACTGATTGAGATGGAATTCCTTTTTTAAGAACTAGCTGAAATTGTGCGGTGTTGATGTATACTGTGGGATCATCATTGTCTGCTACTAGGTATTGAAATTTGGTAATGGTACCATAGTCTTTGAAGTGGCGTTGAAGGTCTGCCTTTTCAAAGTCCATGGTACATTTTTGAATTCACCCTATTAAAACAACTGGGCGGTTGAGGTCAATGTAGACAAGAAATTTGTTGTTTAGGAGTTTATGACTATTTCTAAAGGCAGCTTTAACTTGTTGGTTTGTGAACTGGATGATAAGATATCTTTCATTTGGATGAAAGAGGATCTTATGGATCGATTTCCACCAGCCATGTGCTTTACATAGTTCATATAGTGATGATGTAGGGAATGTGTACAGATTTAAACAGTTATCTGTAGTGGAAAGTATGAGAGAACATTCATTATAATAGTTGAGTAGAGATTTGTGGAGTGGCAATGGGATGGTTTGGTTAAACTGTTCATTTATTATTTCATGGTTCTGAATATCACAAGTAGGATTATCTGTAGATGTTGTTTGAGGATTAGAGTAGTTTGTTGTAGACTGTTCTGTTTCTATTTCTTGTAAAAGTCGAATTGCTTCCATGTATTTATCAGGTTGTGATGTTTGATGATGTGTATTTATCATTATGTTAGCTCTGACCTTGTTTGCATATGTCATTTCATTCATCATTGGGCTTGTGGTTTTATTATGCTTAGAGTTGTGAGGTAGTTGGGTTGAATCCCTGTATTCAGGGCCTGTGATATTGAATTTGTCAAGCTCTGGGTGACTTAGTGAAGATTGTTTTGGAATGGGAGAGTGCATATCATTATGGTTTATGGTCGATTTCTGATTTGGTTTAATTATTGTAGTTTTGGAATTGTTATTTTCCTTTAAATGTTTTGGAGATTTTATGAGATTTAGATTTGTGTTATTATATAAATTATTGTTGTTAATTTGTTTTCCCAGTTCTGGATTATTTAGTGGAGATAGATTAGTTTTTGATGGTGTTTGTAAAGTTTTGGTATTCTCTAAGTGATTCATTTTTTTGTTTGAGGCTGTAATTGGGGAATCATCAGTTTTCCCCTGTTGCAAAGTTTTCCTGTTGTTTCGCGAGTTTATGAGAGGAATTATACTTTTTTTAATGGTATGATCATTTAGAACATTTTCCGCGCTATTTTTAGATTTATTAGGGGTTGCAATCTTTGCATTTACAATTTGGAAATCACTAGATAATTTCGAATTATTTTCCCCTTTCATGTGACAGTGTTTCGATTTTAGCATAGATTTTATTATCGGGTTGTTAGTAGTCGAAGAAGAAAGAGATTGATTTTGATTATTTGAAATGCTTTCTACCATTGTAGATTTATTCTTAGGTTCTTTGGAGGGTTTATTGTTGTAATCCAAACTTTGGGAGTCATCAGAGGTTTTAAGGTTAGTATATATATATTTTTTTTCCATTAGAGTGTTTAGGCCTTAGTATAGGCTTTATTATAGAGTCCATTTTAGCGTTAATCGTAATTAATAGACATTATTTAATTTAATGTTTCAAAACTACTTTAAAGTAGTAAATCGCGCTAAATAATTGCATAGAATAATAAAGATTGTACTCACAGATATAGTTTTGTAATTTTCTCTCGAATTTTTTCTTTTTTAGTGCAAATATATTCACATCAGGTGAGAGATGATGCAGGAGATCTGCATTCAGAGGCCGCCATTAAACCGGAAATAGTTACTTTATGCTTTAATATAACAACTGAATTCTATGTCAAATTTTTTTTACTCAATTCTCAGTGCTTATTAATTCTATATTATTAATACTGGAAAAATACCAATTCTTAATTTTTTAAACAAAGAAGAAATTACACTTAAAAATAGGGAAAGATCTTTTGGTTTCTGATGTTTATATTTATTAAATATCCAATTTTTATTTTTTAATTTAAAAAAAAAGGAATTATATTTTGTTTCAGTTTTATTTTTATTAATATATATGCTGTCAAGTTGACTTTGACTTCTGACAGTCTTAGAAATTATATTTCTTAGAATAATGGATTGTTTATTTAAGTTTTTAGGTTTTTCAATAGAATATTCATCACATCCAGTCTATATCATTACTGAATATTATTTTTTTGTTTTACTTTCAGCTTTCATAAGAAGACTAAAATAAGACAAAGTTCAATTTGGTTTAATTTGATTATCAACTTATTTCTCTTTGCTGCTAATGGAAAATTCTTCTCCAACATCATATTTAAAAGGCATCACTATTTTTTTCTGTATTGATACTTCAGTATCCAAAGATCACAAGAAATACTATATATTGAATAATGATGGTCTTTGTGTTTTAGAATTATATTCCTCTAACTAAATACTTTTTTTAATTTGTTTTAAGACAATTCTGGGCAGCGTTTTCAATTAATCTCTTAGCTCTGGATCTTTTGGTTGCTAATAAATGGTTCAAGCAAAAGCTATTGATGACTTCTCTATTTTGAAAATTTTTTGGGAAGTCAACTACTATTTTTATTTTGTTCGTGTAGTAGATGGATACCACCAGCTTTCCTTGGTTTTGCATATGAAATCAGTATTTTCTCTTGGAAAGTAGACTATATTTTCAGATGAAGTCTTTGTTAAATAAAAAACAACAATTATTAATTTAATTTTTCTTAATAAATATCTAATTTTTTAAATGTGTCATCATCTCTTCTTAAGATGATTGATGTTTATTTTACCAATGTTAAATTAGCATTCATGTTCATCAAATCTGGCCTTTCTTGTGTACAGTATTCTGAAAACAAACTGAAATGGGAGAACCACTTTTTGTCTTGAAAGCAGTGTGCTTCATCATAGCATAGCTTCTAGCTTCATATAGAGATTCCTTACAATATGCTATGTTACATCCATATTTTTGTTATTGGGGTTTTTTTTTTTTTGTATTTGCATTGATTATTCTGATACTATATTGCTTTAAAAAATAATTCTTATATTTTATTATTTTCCAAAGCTTTTAAATTGTCTATCTTCAGCATTTCCAACGGATAGCAATTCTTTTCAAGACTCTAATTACGAAATATGCTTTTTTCTCTCTCTAATACATTTTTGTAATACACTTGAAATAAAGTTTTATAAAAAAATAAAAATATATATGTGTATGAGTTCTCTCAAATTTTTACTCATATATTACACTTACATATAATTATAAAAGTAGAGATGTTTATGCTTATAATAATAAAAGGATATATTGTGTTTGTGTAAATATATTTTCTCAGCAAAATTTGCTTTACATTATTCAAAATATTATTCTGATATTATTTTATTCAAATATTATTCTTACTGATGAACATTTTTCCAATTTTATTTTTTATTATCACCTGTTGTTTTTGTAATTTTTTGTTAAATTTTCTTTCCATATGTCTGTGAATTTTATATTTTTCATCTGTTGTTTCTGTAATTTTTTGTTAAAGTTTCTTTTAATTTTGCATATATCATCTGTGAATTTTATATTTTTCTGTCTCTACATTAAGTTTTGAATTGCACCTTCTGCTTTTCAATGATGGTTTTATGCAGTCCATTTTTTTCTAATTTTTCTTTACCTGGTATAATTTTATTAGTAGCTTCCTTCAAAGACATATCAAGAAATTTTCTTGTCTTCAATCTACTTCTTTTTTTTTTGTTTTGTTTGTATTTTTGAGTTCCGCTTTAAATAATGACTTGTATTTTTTTTATATTTCTACTTTTGTTATCTTTTTTTACTTCTGAAAATGAGTTTTTTTTTTTAAATTTCATCTTGAAATTGACAATTAATAAACTATGATCTGGATTTATATCTGCCCTTGAAAATTGTAGTATTGCTGTACTGATGTTTGTCTTTTATTTATTAATTCCAAGTTTAATATATCCTTGTTTTTTTTTTTGTAGTTTAGTCATCATATTCATTTTCTGAAAGCTGGAGTTGGACATTGTGAATTATCATATTTTATTCTAGAACAAATTATAAAAGTATTTTTTCAAATAATATTTATCTGTAAGTCAATCCCATATTCCAATCTTGACATTCTAGTCTTCTGCAATAATAATATGTTTAATGAATATACAAAGAGTTCATTTCATATTTATGTTGTACATTCAACATAGGGGAAATATTCTTAGGTTTCTGTGATGTTAAAAGAGATTTTTTTAAATTTAGTTACCATCATTTTCAACAATTTATGGGCTTATTTTTACCAATTCTTTTTTTTTTTTTTTACATAGTAGATATCCTATGCTAATTTTATTCCTTGACTAGATGGCTTTACAATCATTTAACTCTTCAAAGTCAATCCAATACACTTACAATAACTAAAGAATATTAAATTTGTATCTTTTTTTTTTTTTTTGGAATATATCTAGTTTACTTAATATCCATTAAGATCAGACATTTCAAGTCTCCATAGATAAGCCATATGATTTAACAATTGAAATTTGTTTTTTTGTTTTTTTTTAAATCATTGTCTTTTGCTGGATAAAATTGAAGCTAGTATGTGATTCTTGATTAAAGTTGCATGATATTTTATTCATGTTTTATTCAGCTATGTAGTTTTGATTACTCTTATAGGGAACATACACTTGAGATTAGAATAGATTAGGAAATTGCAGTTAATCCAGATGCTGAAGTCTTTAAAAAAAATTTTTTTTAAGAGTTAGAAAAGCCATATTTGTTTATATGTAGCTATTATTAGTGATGATTTTATTGGTAATGTATTTGTATAAAGATATTTATAGTATTAATTAGATAATTTGGTACTAATCAGTAGGCCAGGCCAACTGTTTGGTGACATTGTTTCTCTGCTAAAAATAAACAATTATATCAATTTGGGGCTGACTATTTTTAAAATATTTTTACATTTTCTCCACCTTTTTTAAAAATATTTTGACCTTTGATATGACTTTTTTACTAATATTTTGACATTCTTGTAAATAATTTATGATACAAGATTTTATTAAATATTTGGACATTTTTTTTCCAAAAATGGTAAAATAGACATCACGTAATACAAAGAAAGCCAAAAAAAAAAATCACTGTATAATCGCCATATTTTAAAAACCAAAAAGAAAACGAAAGTTGAAAAAGTCAAAAGTTTTTATCTTATTTTAATTTTTTGGGGGGAGATGGGGAGAACTACTTTGTTATCACTGAGACAAAAGATAGAGACAAAAGTTATTTTTGGTTTGTTTTTATTTTTAAAAAGATAATAAAAATTGGTTTTAAAAAAAAAAGTAGTATATCAGCGGTATACAAATAAAGGCAAAACAAAAATCACCTTATAGCCAAAAAAAAAAGTTGTCATATTTTTTAACAAAAAAAAAGACAACGAAAGTTGAAAAAGTTGATCTTATTTTAATTTTTAGGGGAAGATGGGGAGAACTACTTTATCGTCATTGAGACAAAAGATAGAGACAAAAGTTATTTTTGGTTTGTTTTTATTTTTTAAAAAAGGTAATAAAAACTGGTTTTAAAAAGAAAAGTTGTAGTATATCAGCGGTATACAAATAAAGGCAAAACAAAAATCACCGTATAGCCAAAAAAAGTTGCCATATTTTTTAACAAAAAAAAAGACAACGAAAGTTGAAAAAGTCAAAAGTTTTGATCTTATTTTAATTTTTGGGGGGAGATGGGGAGAACTATTTATCATCATTGAGACAAAAGATAGAGACAAAAGTTATTTTGGGCTTGTTTTTATTTTTAAAAAAAGATAAAAATTGGTTTTAAAAAGAAAGTTGAAAAAGTCAAAAGTTTTAATCTTATTTTAATGTTTTTTTTGGGGGGGTGGGAGGGTTGTGTCGGATGGGGTTGACAACTAATTTGTCATCACTGATCAAACCAAGTTTATGATTTCCAAAACTACATGCAACCTCAGACATTTTATTTATCTTGTAATTTATGTGACTTTTTGCATGAGTTCTGGGAAAAGGTGCTTGGCCATCACCTTTTGCAATTTTTTTTCACCTTCCAAAATTTGTAGGGAAACCCAGCAACAGTCTTACAATTATTACTATCAAATATTACATTGGGTAGGGGGTAAGATCTTTAATTCAAATGCATATTATAACAGTTGTGGCCAGTTGAATTCCCTATACCGTCACATCATACGATAGTGATCTGTTAAGTGTGCGTATTTGTATAGTGTTGTGAAGCACATTAGCGGGACATAATATTGATGTGCAATGCCATATATGCCTGTTAGTGGGTAATATGAACAGGACTGTTTTGTGAAAAAGTACAGAAATATTGGGCCGAGAAATAACACCACCAAGCGGCTGGCCTGGCCTACGATAAGTGCCATTAGTACCCATAATTTTCATGTATTTTATAGATATAAATATTGAACATGTATGGGTAAGACAACAAACAGGTGTTTCTGACCTTATTAAAAAAATTAAAAGATTGAAATCGAGTTGGGCTGGACATATTGCTAGAAGAGATGATAATAGATGGACAATTGAAATTTTAAACTGGATTCCAAGAGATTGTAAAAGACCCAGAAAGAGACCACATGTGAGATGGATGGATGAAATAAGAAAATGTGCAGGGGTGTTGTGGAGAAGAGAAGCTAAAGATCGGAGAAGATGGATTAAACTTGGAGAGACCTTCATCCTGCAGTGGATTGATAATGGTTGATGATGATGATGAATAGAAGTCTCTATATATTTGTCTAGATAAACTTCAACTATGATAGGCAATTAAAACTAGAAATTGTAAACTGAAATTACAACTAATAGTATTTTTCATCTTAATTATCTCTAAACTAAAAATGAAACCACTTTTAACTTAGTATTTTACATATTATAAGAATTGTAAATCAGATATACATACATTCAAATGTGAAAACTGGAAGATCACAAATTCCTAAATGTTTTCACAGGTAAACAAGGTCTGTCCTGTAAAATGCTATATACAGATATAATATTTTCACAGACTTTATAGATATAAATATTGAAAGTATAATAAGAATTTTCGTGTATTTATCTAAATAAACTTCAGCTATGATGTAATTAGATAAACATAAAATTTATTAATATTTTGGATAAGCACATTATATTTACATAAATATTTATACATTTTATATTCAAATAGGCAAATGTGAAAAAATTTTGTGAGTGTTATAAAATTATATTTATATAAAAATTAAAGTATTATTATTATAGGTTTGATTTGTCAAGTGAAACATTGCTGACAAATAATTAAAAAGGCATTGAACATAATAAAACAAAAGATTTGATTTCTTAAAATATATTATTTCCATTTTCTTAGAGTGTTTTATAATGTAGCATAATTAATTAAATCAAAGGTACTTATTATAATTAATAAAAGATTGTGTGATTTTTTTCCCCAACAGCATATATCAATATTGATATTTTTTGTTTCTTTATTTTCCCCCAAACCAACTTATATATAGTAATTACTTACAGTTTAAAGATGTGAAATAAAAGAGATTTTTTTAAAGTCAATATATGAATTTAACTTGATTTTTTTAAATTGTAGGCTGTTAAATGATTTTCCAGATTAATTGACATGGCAGCACTTATTTTTTTCCATATTTTTGTGTGGAATAGTTGATGAAATACCATCACTTCCTATGATATACAGTTTAACACTCATATCAAGAATAACCTGACTTTATTTTATATAATTTTATATTTCTTTATATTGTCTTTTTCATCAAATATATCTTTGTTATTGTTTATCATAAAGTTCCTCTGTTTAGTAGTTATAATCTATTGATTTAAACTTGTTTTAATTTTTAATTACCTTGCAAATTTAGATATAATTTCGCTTTTTGTTTTTTTGCTGCTCTTTGGAATTTCAGTTTTTTTTTTTTTTTTAACAAAGATCTTAGTTTTTTAAAACTTTCTTGTTAGACTTTTTTTAAGTTCATATTTAATATGTTCTTTCATTTGCATTTCCAATTCACTTTGCTCACCATAGTGATATTTGTATTTTTTTTTCAGTTTCAAAGATTATATATAGTATGTACCACAGTTTTTGCGATATAATTAATTGTGACCAATAACTAACTTTTTTAAAAAAATTATTTAAACTTGCCACATAAAAAAATATTTCATTAAGGAATATAAAAAACTTTGAAGTTAAAGATTATTTCGGTACAAATTTAATATATATATTTGAAGAAATACATCTATTTTCTTTTGTCATTGTTTGGAAAATACATCTACTACTAAAACAAATTCAATAATATTGGTAGAGTTTTAAATTAAAAAGAATAATATAACTAAATAATGATTTGAAATTAATACTTTTAAGGTTTTTTTAAAATTCTGTTTCTGTCTTTTTTTATTATTGATATTTATACACAAACACAGATACAAATTTGTAAAATCGGTGATGCTCAGTACTATTATATCTTTTTATTCTTGTTTCTTATGCCTACCACCAATGGCAATTTTAATTTGTTACTTAATTTATTTATCATACATAATTGCCTTTCTTTTGTAATAAAATTTATTGTATACATTTTACGTTATTATATTATACTTATTTATTTATACTTTGCAGATTTTGCATCAAGCTACAGAATCTCTTCTTTCACAGATACCAAGCTCCGTCCATGCCTAAAAAAAAAAAAAAAAGAAAATTGTTTATATTGAACTGTGAAAATATTTTTGTTTCTGCCATGCAGAATTGTTTATTTAAACTAAATTTTTAAATTAAATCAGAAATATTAAAATTAAGAGACAAAAAAGTTTTGTAAAAATTAGATAATTTAAAAAAAGAATGTATCTTTAATGCATATTCTCTGATTAATTTATTTAATTGTATGATATAAATTATAATACTTTAGATGTCTTAAATTATTTTTATCAAAAATTAACTTATAAAAATGTGTATTGCAAAAACAACTGCATCAGTTTATACCAAAAGCTAGCTTGTAGTTTTACAAAATGATACCAAATTACTAATTGGCATTATATTGGCAGCTAGAATCAGACAAGTTTTTAAAAGATCATTTATTTGAAAAATCAAAGTGTTGACAATCATTATACTAATAAGTAAATATTTTTTTTTAAAAATATTCTTCTATTAACAAAAAAATAAAAATTTTCAATAGTTAATGAATATTGAAATATTTAATAATAATGAGAATTGATATATGCCCTAATTTTAATTTACTTAGTGATATTAAAAGTTATTTATTAAGTATTTTTGATTAAATAATACATAAAATAGAGAATTTTTAAATGTATAAATATGAATTACTTTTCTTTTTTTTGTAATGAATTTTATTTGGTGAAAAATATTTCATCTTTAAAATAAAATGATATATAATATATGTTGCTAAAACAAAAAAAATATTTTAAATAATTTTTAATATTACTAATTAATTTACAAATAGATGCCCAGCAAAAGATAATTAAGATGATCTTCATTAATTTATGATTTTATTCATGACTAATAAAAAAAAAAATCTTGATTCTCTTTAAGTGAAAAATTATTAGAATGTTCCATGCTAGTGAAAATTTGAAATTTGTTTCATTTATTTTGAAAAGGAAACAAATAAAAAAAAGTAATTTATAGCTATATATTTAAAAAAATGTTGATTGTTAAAATCAAACATGTTATCTTAATAAACTAGTAAATTCGATCTAGGGCATACATTATTTTTTATTGCTATGAAATAATTAGTTTTCATAAGATGAAGTACTAATTAGTGGATTTTTTTTTATATTGTAATTGAAGAGAATTACAAAAAAGATTTTGTTATATTTTTACAAAACAAATCTAATAAGTTGTTACTTAGTAAAAACTGTTAAATACAAATATAGTTTGACGTATGATAAAATTATGTTTTAGCCTGATTGTAATTATATTTACTTATAAATTTGACATAATATATAGTAACAAGTAACAACAGTGATCACATATTTAATATAAAATATTATAAATTAGATATATGCTGTATATTTATAACACTGACAGTGTGATTATGTTGATTTGATGTAGTTTGGTTATATTTACCATGTGATCACGACCTGATAAATATCATTACAGCTGTCATCTTTTACATCTAAAAACCTATGGAATCTCTATCATAATTTTAAAAAATGTCTGTTAGATAAACATATGTTAAAGTTTATCTGTATATAGAAAGTTTTTTAATGTATAAAAAATATATATATATTTATGTAAAAAATTTTACTTATAAGTATCTTGGTTATAGATATGTTGACTTTTTAAGCAGATGATCTTAGCGATAGTATTTTTCTGTATTCTGACTCTTTACAATTTGATGTAAACTCAGTTTTACATGATATCAGTATTGTAAAAACATTTTTGCCGACTTTATTAAGATGTAATGTTTTATTTTTTTAGATAGCAATTTTAGAAATATATGTAAAATCTGTTGGAGTTTCGTCATTTGTAATTGAAAAGTTATCAGTTTAAAGAGAACTCTATTTTGAAAACTTCTATACTAAATAAATTTGAAGCATCATTCATTGATTTATTTGGTACTAACAAATCTCTAAACTTAAGATCAGAAATGTTTGGATCATAGATAAAAAGCCTGGCAAACATCTATATACAAATGACAAACTTTTTCCTCACATCTAAATATGTTTCTAAAATTGATAAAATTATTCCAATTAAATATAGATTTTTAAAACTTCCTTTTTTTTTGTATAAAAATTGTAAAATTATTTTAAAACAGATATTTTATAAAAAATTTAGTCACTGAAACATTTTTTATTAATGTAGAAGTATTTTTCATCAATGGATAAAAATAATTATAGTTTTTATATATCACTCACTGCTAATATTTTTGTTCATGTTATTTAAATAAATAAATTTAAAAATTACAAACCAATTACTATCATTAATTGCATTATTATTATTAATGGAACTAAATTATTTTTCCTTTTTTATGAATCATTTTGGTATATGGAAATTTTGTTTTTATTTCTGAATTTGGAATTATGTCATAATGAAATTTGCCTTTTTGTATATATATATTTCTAAATTACCGTCTTACAATCCTTCCATCACATCTAAAATCTAATTCATATTAAAAGATTGCTTATGATTGAATTCCTTATTATCATAAAAAATAAAAAAAGTCTTAAAAACAAACTAATACATAAGTGATTTAGAATTTACATGGTTTGATAAAACTGAATTCCTGCCTACTTTAAAATCATAACTATGAATTTTAATTTTACGTTACTAATACTAGTCATAATCTAATTTAAATTTCTTTAATATGTGCATATAATCTGCATTATACTTTTTCAAATAAGAAAAAATAATGGTGTTTGATTTAAATAAAATGTCTATAAATTAAATTTATAGAATTAGTCTAAGTATTTGTTATTCCCATTAAATATATATCTTACTAATATTATCATTAGTAATATATTAAAAAATAGGATTTAATTATATTCCATTGTAGCTTTAGAGTTTCAACTTTGGGCATTAGTATTTGTATGTGTGTAAATCAAATTCTAAAAAACAAACAAATAATCTGATATTTTAAACTTATATGATATACTGTATATGTACATTTAGTATTATTTTAAAAAAAAAATTTTTGGAGAAACAAATTCTTTTATCATTTATTTGCAAACAAAAAATTAAATTTTAGTTGCTGTTTTTTCCATTAAATGACATTTAGGACACAATAAAAAGTTTATGGTAAAGGAAATTCATTTTTATATAAATAGAAGATTGGTACTAATCAAACATTTAAATAATAACAAAAATAATTCTTATTGTGCAGTGTAATATCTTTGGAATTTCTTTAGACAAATAATATCTGAAATTGTTTCTATGATTTATAAAACATTTACATCAGAGTGAATTAATGATGGTTTTTGTTTAATTTTTTGGGTAAATGTGTATTTGTAATACCTAACTGTATGTATTTTCTTATAAACAAAAGTTTCAGAATCTTAATATAACATTATCAACATTGTAAAAATAAAAAATCTATTATAAAATGTTAATTTAAAATAAATCTGGTTTGTAAGTTAATGTTTTCCCTCTTTCAGTAATTAAAAAGAAAAATGGAAAAGGATTGCAAGTAATGTGGAAGTGCTTACAAAAATAGATAAAAGGTCAAGAATCTCTATGCAGTATTTTTAATTGTAGGTTTACAAATAGCTAAGTTTCATGCTCAGTTTTAAAAAGTTTCATTATTCACTATTTATGTAAGGAAAAATTGTTTTTAAATTTAATTCAAAATTATAAAAATTAATAATGTGGAATTAATAAAAAATTTGAATTGTTAAAATTTTTTTAGTACTCACATATTAGACCTGCATAATGCCGTATCTTTCACTTGGAGGTGATGTTTGCGATGACATTGTAGTTGTGACTTTTTAATACATTTTTAAAAGTTGTGACTTTTTTAATATGCTATATTAAAAAATCACAACTACAGCATCTGTCATCACACACACACATTTCACTGGAAAAGGTACAGCATTCTGCCATTGCAAACATGGGTAGCAGATCTAATGCATAAGTACCATTTTTTTCAATAAACGATGTTAGCATCAAAGCAGATTCTTGTTTTCTAGGGATCCCTGTGCAGTATTTTTAATTATAATTTTAAAAATAAATAAGATTCTTTTACTCAGCTTTAAAAAATTTAATGTTTAATATTTAATTTAAAATTGTAATAGTTGAAACCATCAATATAAAATCATTTTCATGGACTTAAATTGAAGACTTATCTGGCATCTGCAATAGGCAAATAATATTAGCTTCTTTTGTTAGCAATGTAAATCCCAATTTTTTATTAAGTAAATATAAGTTTTGAATTGAAACACAATGCAATTAAATTATCTCAAGGATCTATAACTTGCACAGTCTACTTGCAATTAGGAAGCTGTTATAATTCATAAAGAAATCAAACCATGCTACTTCTTGAATTTTTTCAGTTGTAAGCATCATAAATCAGATTACATGCCAAGAATTGATATTTTAGAGCAAATGTCTAGAACACCACTAAAATAGAACATAGATGAACTTTATAGTGTGTATGAGGATAATGCTTTTGCCATAATTGTAAGTTGAAATTTCATTATAAATTGTATTTGAAGTTAAGAGAAAAATTATGTTTAATTTTTTTTTTCTGAACATATATGCATATCTACATATAAAAAAACATTTTCAGTTTTTTAATCACATTTGTATTCTGTTTTAATTGCTATGTAGAATATGGTTTTGACAATATTCAAATTATTACTGTAAATTCAATAGTAATAGTGTTTTTGTTGAAAAAGTTTTTCTGGTCCAATATAGTAGGTGCTCAACGCCATTTTGAATTTTATAACTCAACCAAAATCCCTGCTGACATATTCAAGTGATAAATGACATCAATTATCAACATGTGGTTTAAAAAAAAGATGTTATAAAATCGCAAATTTCATCATTAATTAAAAAAATCAAAATACAAAGTTTTCAATAGTCATCAAGTATTTAAAAATCAAAATCCTAATTTTGATCAATATTTAACATTTAATAAAAAATCAAAATCAAATAATATGAGTAAATACTTTGCATTAACATATGTTATCCCAATTTACATAAATCTTTCAAGAATCAAAATGCAATTTATGTTGTTATAAGCCTATGTAAGAAATCAAAAGGCAATTTACATTTTCTACTTTAAAAAAAAATAAAAAACCTAATTAACCTACTTTTCATTAATATGCCAAAAGATTATAACCTTTAAAATACGAAATACAGCATATTATTTTTACAAATAATAGGATTTTAGTTTTTTCTTATCAGAAATTCTTTGTTTCTACTGTTGATCACTTGAAGGTTTTTTTTTAAAAAATGATATGAACTTCATAATCTTATTAATATTGTTTTTAGTAGTTAGCTAATAAATATTTAAGTGGTATGTGCACTTGTGTTGACCGAAAACTAGTTTATTTTTTTTCGATACTTTGTTTCTTAACTAGAAGATAAAGAACATGGATTAATTTAAATTAGCTAGATAATTACAAATACATTAAATTTAAAAATAAAGTACAATTGTTATATAATATGACTTTCTTGATTAGTATGCTTGTTGATAATCGATGTCATTTATTGCTTGAATGTGTCAGTGGGGATTTTGAGTGATTATAAAATTCAAAATGGCATCGAATGCGTACTATATCGGCACTGTTTTTCTGAAGTTATTTTCAAATACATTTAAACTAGTCTCTGAATTATATAGACAAGTTAACATGTTAATGATTTACACCATATAATCAATAAATTAAAAAAAGTAAATTATAATAAAAAAGAATTGCTTTTAATTTGTTTATAGAAACTATTGTAGTTATATCTCCAAAAATTCAGACTAAATTTCATTACAGAAGATTTCTTTTGGAGATATTTGTATGTATATAGGAAAATATATTTTATATAAATATTTTAATTTTATGTCATAAATAGTAGGTTATTTTAGAAATCTTTTTGGTATAGCAACATAATTATCAGTTTATTACATTTAAATTTATTTGATTTTTCTTTTCATCTCTCCCTGATTCTATATTTAATAGTTCTTAAAAATTTTTGATAGTCATAATTAATATTATCTCTACATAAAATCCGCCTTAACTAAAAAATAAATAAATATGCATTTCTAAAAGTAAAATATATGATGCATCAGAATGCATGATTAATTATAATTTTGTTTTCTGGTTATATTACTGCTCATATAGTTAGAAACATAACTCCAAGTGAAAATAGTATTTTTTATTGTTGATGTGAGTCACCTATTATACAAAATTATGCCAACCAAGTTTAAATAATCCAGCCAATCAAATCACCATTGTTAAAGTTATCAACTTCGACATTACATTGAAGAGCTTGATGATAATGTTGAAATTGACAAGTATAGTAATGACAATTTGATTGGCCACATTATATAAACTTTGTTTTATATAATTCATTTATGTACACTATCCAATTTAGTTTCACAAGTCTTTGAATTATATATGTATGTATATATACACAGAGAGAGATGAGGAATTTTGATACTGATTAGTTGAATATGCTTGAATCCTTATAATCAAAAATTCTTATGTAAACTCCCTTCAGAAATAAACTATTTGACAAAATTTGGCTTTGAGGACTACAAAACATAAGCATAGACAGGCGGGCAGGCAGGCAGATAAATAAATAAATATATTAACTAATTAAATGAAATATAAATAAAAACAATCACAATTACTTCTTTACATTGCCATTTTAATATTTCAACCAGAAGACTGGTTTTCATCAAAAATTACAGCATAAAAATATTAAAACTCCTTTGTGGAGAAGTAATTGTGTTTGCTCTTATTTTTAGATAAACAGACAGAAAAGCTATCCAATTATAGGGATTAATAATGTCTGTACACAGATTTGATATGCGTATATGCCAGCACACGCACATCAAATCACCCACTCTGTAATGCATAAAAAATGTATAAGAATCTATATACAATAGTTATATAGACATAGACTGACAAGCTACAGAGATAAGTTATATCTGTGCATATAGATTTGATATGTGTATACATAAACACACATATATTGAATCAGCTACTCTGTAACGCATACAAATTGTAATATAAGAACTATATCTTTTTTTTAAAATAAAAACAAAATTTATTTCAAGTAAAACAATTACTCCTGGGTCTCATTTTATGCATAGATAGGTTCCTCAGAAAACACGCACAAACAAATCGCACAAAAATAGACTTAACTTACTTTGAAAAATGGGGGATAAATGCTGTAATTTTCTAAGATCGCATAAAAGCAAAGCAACAACGTAAAATTACTTTAAAATTCGCACAAAAAAAAAATAAGGAAGTAAAATATGACTAATAAAAAATTTCAAATTTGAAAAAAATTGATACAAGACAAACTTTTTTTACTTATTTATTAACTACAGCATTTAATTATTTAATTTTATTCAAAACAATATATTTTTATGCATAATTTACAGTATTTTTCATATATTTGATGATAAGTAAGTTCGTTTGTAAACTACTAAGACATCAGATTCATCATGATGTGATGTGATGTATTATGGCTTCTCCTTAAACGAAGTCAAGAATATCTCAGCAATTATGCCCAGATAAACCTGTTAGCCACTTTATTTTTCATTCCCCACTCTA
Source organism: Epiperipatus broadwayi (assembly GCA_028023455.1). Taxonomy (NCBI): domain Eukaryota; kingdom Metazoa; phylum Onychophora; class Udeonychophora; order Euonychophora; family Peripatidae; genus Epiperipatus; species Epiperipatus broadwayi. The sequence continues at coordinate 9,237,501 of JAQFVV010006205.1, read as the reverse complement.
AATTTTCCCATATTCTGCTCCATCCCATTTCCACAACATAATCTTTGTCAACTCTATAACCTTTATATCTAAATCCCTTTTATATTTTCCCAAACCCAGCATAAAAACCAATAATTCACTTTCTGTATAATCACTTTTTTCATATTTGTTCTTCCATAACTTCATTATATGTACCCTTTCTGTTTTCAAGCATTTACATTCAATTAGCAAATGCCTAATATTTTCTATTTCTTCCTTACATAATTTACAAAATAAATCACCCATTTTTTTTCCATTTACATATATATTCTCTTGTAGCTAAAGATCCCGTTCGAGCCTTAAATAATAAACTATTTTCCTTACTATTATCATATATTAACTCGCACCTAATATTCTGTTTATTTCTATATATATTTAAACTCTTTTTACTCTCCATACTATTTTTCCATCTCTCTAACTCCCTATTCTTTATTAATAAATCTATTCTTTTATCCCATTCATTACTACTACAACACTCAACAATCCTCTTAACACAACCATTCCATCTTTTGTACAAATATACTGATATAAATTCTTTATCCAAATCTTTTGCATACCACATTACCTTTCTCACCCATCTTGTTACCTGCCCTTTACTCATAACCCAATTAAATACTATTTTAGCTATTCTTTTATTATCCATAAACTGCAATCTACCAAACATTTTCATTTTACTTTTTGCATCTCTCATATGAAAACTTGACCATCCCATTTCGCCTTGAATTGCCTCTTTTGTCTTTTTTTGTCGTCACAAGAGGAAATACAACTAGCACCAACTTCATTTTTTTTAATTGCTCTTATCGTGGATTTGCCTAAACTAAATATTTTCCAATTGCTGTTGATCCTTCCGATTGCACTAAGTGATCTAAAATTGAAATTTTTGTTTCCAAAGAAATTCATTTTGTTGGGTGTTTTTTTCTTCTCCGTTAGAATAAACTAAAAGTTTAAAATAAGAACTTAGACTTACATAATAAGAAGACACCGACTCACCACTGTTGGGAAAAATTTAATTAAAACTAACAATTAAAAATTAAATTCTTATTTTTGTCTTTAATTTTCAATTCCGTTTAAAAATCAAATTTCATTGTTTTGTGTCACATTATTTTCAGTACACATTACGAAATTTTTAAATTGTTAATTATAATTAAAAATCAGATTTTAATTGTCAAATTTTATTGTGCCCACCGCTATAACTAACCTTTTAAAAATAAACTTGCGGACACTAAATAATTAATTGACTGTACTCTTTTTTTAAAAAAAAAATAGAATGTGATTTAAAATCCAAAAAAAAAACAACAACATGCATAATATAGGCATCTATAATGTTTGAACAGATTTACATTATAATCTTGTAAAATTTAATGTGTGTATATAAAATAGGGAAATCCTGATTTTAAGTGAATTATGAACTTCTTTTTTGCATAAAATCTATTACAGTACTATTATAAAGCACTGAAAATATTGAAATTATTAGAGAGAAGTTGAACTCCAATAATGCGCTATTACTTTAAATATGACATGAATGCGCAAAATATTTAAAGTAATAGCACATTATTGGAGTTCGACTTCTGATCTAATAATTTTTATCACATTAAAGAAAACCGCATAAAAAGATATTAAGAAGAAACATGAACTGCATAACTTCAAAATCGCATTAAATAAATCCGCATAAAACGAAATCCAGGTGTACTCATTTAAAAAATTGAATGAAACTATCACAAATCAATGAAATTTCAAATCTATTCTATGCATTTTAAATTATAAAAATAAATGCTTTATTTTATACTAACCGATAAATTATAAACATTTTTAAATATTTATTTAAAAAGATGTAAGACTAATGAAAAATTCCATGCGTTCTCCAATGTATAATAGTTTTTAAATTCCAAGTGAACAAAATAATAATAATAGATTGATACGATATTAAAAAAAATACATGAATAAATCTAGATATTGGCTTAAAAAGTAAAGTTGATAGATACATAATCATAATTAAATAAATTTTAATAGATGTAAATATAAGTTAATATATAGATAGTTTATATTATTAGAAATGGAGACATATAGTGTACTGAACCTTTTTTCACTAATGATGATTGTACTTATACTGACAACTCATATAACTATCCGTATATCAACATGCAGATAACACCTAATGTACCTATGAATTATTCAAACGTGTATTTCGTCCGGTGCATCTAAAGATTAAATATTTGCTTTAAAATGTATCTTGATTATACCTTCAGTCCCTTATATAAATATTTATAACAGATACTCTGCTTATATTTTCTGATCATCATAAGGATTTATTCGAATGATGTACCAGGTCTGAACTTTCTAAGAAAGACTACATGAATATTTTATCTTCTGGCACTATCATTACCATAAGGATCAGTGAAGAATTGATATGAATGTATTTTAGGTAGTTAACAGAGAATAATGCACAGATGGCTAAATAGGTTATATAACAATAGTCATTCTAGACACTCTTGACTGATTTCAAAGGTTTATTATTATTTGATGATTAAAGTTAATATTATAATGTTCAGGCTGAGACTTCCCCTATCTGCCATACTAGGGTGCCACTAGGCTATTAGAAACTAGAAAATTTATACAGTAGGCAGATATCTACAGGTAAGGTTCAACTTCTATTGGACTGATAGCTCTAGCCACTTGCTCATGGAGGAGCTGAGTTTTATCATCTATCATTTCAATATTATTTTTAATTAAAGATTTCAAAGTATTATTAATAAAGATAAAATAAGTCACTGCCAGCACTAATAAGACAAACATTTATTATGTAGATGACATATATAAAACAGATTTGAGGATTAGATTTATGACTGAAGGTTTGTAATGATGGTATATTATAAGATGTGATATGTTGGACTATTTCCATCATTTATGAGTGAATGTTAAATGTATCGAAAATTTTAAACTTTATTTAAAATTTCCAAATACATCAACTTGATAGTAATAACACACAAATAGACAATACAGGTTAGTAATTACACAATGTTTTGAGTAGTATTATTCTCCACTCTTCTTCAGGTGTTGCTGGCCTATATGCACGTGACAATATTCGCTTAGAAGTTGAACTCTCATCTTTAGATTCTTGAATATTGAATTTAAGGCAAACGCTCTACCAACTGAACATTATTAGATTTAGATCCTGATATTTATCTTAATATGCACAGATAGAAATTTTTATATAATTTAATATTTTATAGTGTTAAGCACAAATAGACTACATACAATATGCATTTAAAGACTTTCAAATCATTTAACCTTGGGTTAAAAGTTCACAGCTAAACCAATGCTAGCTTACTGATATACTGACATAGCCAATGCAAAATGAAGATGTTAGCATAAAACCATGCTGCCAGGGATGTGCATTTGTAGCATGATATTATTTAAGAAGTGATCCTGGTCCAGTACAGGAATATGCGTCTGGCAAATGAATCATATATAAACATACTGAGAAAGAAATGCTCCATATGGAGGGAGAGCCGTCTTTGCTGACTTGTAATCCCTAGCCATAGAGCATAAGAAATCAAATGGTGTAGAAAATACTTCTTACCAATAACGTGATTGCTTCACTTTTTGGGCCATGCATTCAGCTGGATACTATGCCCTATATGCTAACATGGCACTAGGGAATGAGAATCTGATGCACCTCCCTGGATTACATTGACATAAAATTCCTGAACATTCCTCCATCAGTATCGGTTCATTTATGAAATGATTAGCCCAAAATTAACTTCCCATAATCTAACCTAAACTTAATGAATCTATGTAACCATCTACACTTTAAATTTAATTAACAAAGATGGAAATGATTGATAGCAAACATTATACATAAAAAAGGAAATATTAAATAATTTAGAGTTCTTTGCTTGTCAGATAAGAGTTTATTTAGAACTTGTGCTTAGGTTCACTAATTGAAATTTTGTTTAAGTTAGCTATTTAAACATTCATATTGCATACAAAAGTTATATTTCCCATGGTAAATCTTAATGAATCCTCCAGATAGCGGCAGGTTTATTGAAGTCCATCTATCACATTTTACATATTGTTCTCCTTGGAGATGAAACCACTGCTTGCCATTTATTCAGGAACTATCATTCGGGAGACTGCCGTAGCAGGCGCAAATAAAAGAAACAGAATCTATTGCGAGACCCCTATTGTGGAGGCTGCACTACAGCTGTGAAATATTTTTAACCAGTCCGCCACTCAATAAGAAAAAAATTTATATTATTTTCTTCCTTTTTATAGTATTATGCCCCTCTTGTCACCAAATTTTCAGATCGATCACTCCTGACGTTGCTCCGATCTTATTGACGTGGTTTTTCTTTCTGGACTGTGTGTTTAGAGGTAACTTCATTAGCCAGTTTGCTCCAAAGTGGGAAACACCATAATCTTTTAATTTTTATTTCTTATCCAACTTTCAATTGTTTAAGTGCCCCAAGGTCCCATTTGCTTTACATTATTGCATTTTAATAGGAAAATCATTTCCATCCTGCTAGTTTAAAAATAACTTAAAAATACATTAACAACTTTTATTGTTCTTTTATCGTAAAATCCCATCTTTTGTTATTTTGGATTTTTAACTTTCCTTATTGCATTCTTTTAACTTTAAATAATTAATCGGATTACCATCTGTACATTTTATATCTTTATTATTTGAATTTTAATTTTTTTTATATATCAATTTTATTTATGGATCTTTTTTTATATTTTCATTTTAAAATGATGTACCAGCATACATGTATACTGGTGCATTATATATATATCAAAGATCAATTATAAATATCCAAATGCATTTATTTATCTTAAATATTTATTTCTAACAATACATTAATAAAATTCATTAATAATAAACAGTAAAAATTTAAACAACTAAATGATTTATACATTCTAAAAATATATATATATAAGTATTAAAATGTATTATATTTTAAGAAGGTCTTTTATAATATATGAATTTTACTGCAGTTTGGCTCAAGACAGTTCAGTAACCTTACTATTTCTGATCTGAATTATTCCAATTATCCGTTGGTTGATTTTAGTGTTTTTTTCTTCGTTCTAATAATCTGTAGCTTGAATACATGAGCTAGAGTGCTTGTGATTGGAAAACAGTTCTGTAGACAAAAAGCTATATTTCATTATGCTCTCTGTCTCTGGGCTCTTTTGAGGCATTTGTCTGTAGTCAGTAATGTTACATCATCGTCTGATTGGTACACTTTGCACTTTAGATGGGCTTAGAAAATCTTGTTTGCTCTTTTTCTTTAAATAATTTTGACATTCTAGATGGCTGGTGTCATATCAATACTGAAAAGTATTATAATAGGACCTTTGGGACAATGTAGAATGTTTCTGCAATTAGAATTTTTTCCAATTTAAACAGTGCTGATGATGTATACCTTGGTTTTCCATAGATGTATATGCTTTCCTCATTTTCTTTCTCTTTTATAACTTTCTGTTAAGCAAGGGCAAATCCTCCAAAAAGCCTTGCTTTTTCTCATTCTTATCTTTAAACCCAGTTTTTCGTTTTTTTTCTTTTTTGATTATTTAATTACGGTTTTGATTGAATTTAAAATTTATCACTAATTTTAATTCTTGTTTTTTAGTTTTTTCTTCTTTTGTAATAGATTTTAACTTTAATTAATTTATTAATCAAGATTATAAAAAATATAATTTTATTTTATTTATATAGCAACGTATTAGAAATATACAAAGTTTTACAAAAAATTTTATTCAAATTTTGTCAATCTCTTTATGAATACATATTTTATCAAAATTGCATAACTATCTAAATGTAATTAAATTATACATATTCAGAATGACATTTGAGATTATCTTTTTTATTATGTTAATTTTGTTTTATTTTACTATCATAATTTTCATTTTGTATTCGGAATATTTAGTAAATGCCTATTTTGGGCTTATTTGATTGAGGAAGTTTGTAATGCATAAATTTGACTAGAACTTCCAAGTCCACACTATAGATACATATATTTTCTAAGAATAGCAGCATTAATTATGAAGATATTACATCTACAATATAAAAAGTAGCTATAAAGATGAAAATGTGATAATCTAAATTTTTTAATGGAATTTATCATTTTAAAAATTCTTTGATAAATTGTAGTTGATATATTAGAAATCTTGTAAACTAATGAAAATATATTAAGTTTCACAATTAGGATTCAATAACTCAAATTATATATATATATTTCATATGTCAAAGCATCGGCCGGAAAGCAAATCTGCGACAACTGTCTGCGAGTGCCTGCTTGCTTGCAAGGCAGCTGCATTGACCTCTCAGCTACCAACGCTTGACAACTCAAGTTATATGTAATTGTACTTTTTGTTGTTTTAATTTTTAGTTACTTTATTTAAAAACTCAAATATTCTTAATAATATAACATTCTCTGTAAATCACAAAGGGGAATAACTTCTTAAAACTACACTTGAAAAGTAAGCTGTGGAAACTAAGACTGTATTACAGTTTTGAAGCAATGTTATCTCAATTGTTGTAATATCAAAAATCCCAAATACAAATAAAGAAGCAGATAAAATTCCAAATAAAGGCAGATGTATACTTTATTTCAAAGTGTGTTTATTTAATTCCATTTTTTTTAGAAATAACTTTAGCAAGATTAATAAATAATGTGTGCAATAGAAACTTATATATAAGTGCTGAATTATTTTGTTATAAAGTACACTGAAAAATAAATTATTTAAACTCATATATTAATTAACTTGCTGAAAAGTAAACAAATTAAGGTAGGCAATATTGCAATTTTAGAATCTCATTGACTGCCATGCCTTCAAAATCAATCATAAATTAGAAGTGGATAAAATTTTATATGTATAGAGAAAATATATATTTTTTGGGCTTGTGATGTAGCTATAAATATTAAAGTGTTAGGGTATTATAAATAAATTAACCTATGGTAGACTAACCTGACAGTATTCAAAGATTTTTGACTAGATTTTCTCTTTCTGCTTTGAAGTTTTTTATGTGAAGATCAAATATAAAGTATTGCAATCAATATTAAAACATTATTAGTGATAGTTTAGTTTTCTCAAATTATTTAGCATATTTTTTTATTCTATCATATTTTAAAGCTAAATTCCGAACTGTAACAAATTTCAATATTAAAATGTAAATTAATTTGATCTTTTATATCATCAAGTGCTTTATATATATATATATATATTGTAACCTAGTGTTATATATATATATATATATTGTAACCTAGTGTTATTGACACTTGGTTTACTTGGCATTATTTCTGCAGGAAAACAATGCTATTCTTTAAAGAAATAAAAAGATAAAATAACAATAGTAATAATTGATTAATAAAGTATGCTATTCACTCACTTTGGCATGTTTTGGGTGAATAACTAATAGATTTAATAACTCAATGTCATTTTTAAAGAGAGAACATGAATAATTTAATTGAGATATTAATAATTAGAGCAAATTAATATGGTATAAAAGCTAAACAGTAATTGATTTTGGATGGGTAGAGGGGAGAGTGGATGAGTGTCTTATCATAAAGCACAATAACTTCTGGTAATTTCTTTTTGTAAAAAAAAAAAGAAAAAAAATAATGTTTAAAGAATTATACATCACTGATTGTTAATTTAATGTATTTATTATTATTTTTTTTATATTGTCAAATTACTTTGTAATCCAGGTAAATAATACTGAAAACTATATGATTGTAATAAGTTTTTCCTTTCTTTTGTTTATGTTATAATCAAATGATTATTTTTCTGGAAGAGGTCGCTAAAGTAAAAAAAAAAAAAAAAAAAAAACGAAACAACCAATTTCATAATCAGGATCATTTTTTTTGAAAAAAGATAGTCTGCTTTTAGTTTTCAAGGAAGGAACAGTGCTGAAATTTGGTAACTCAATTTTTTCATTTTATTTTGCAGAAATAAATGTAATCAAAGTAAAATTTTAATAATATAATGTGTGGCTAAATTTTTTTGATAAGATATCCTGATTTTCTTTGCCATCTACCTATTTAAAGACCTTTTATACTTAAAAATTTATTGTCTCACGCTAAAGTTAAAAATGACAGAATTAACTAAGGGAATCACGAAAAGTGTTATTATGTCTAAATTAAGGAAGATAAATGATTTCCAAGTGAGAAATAATTATTTAGTAACTTTGTATCACTTGTTAATATTTTCTTGGTATAAAAAAAAAAATAATAATTGAAAGAAATGTTGAGAAGCAAAGGAAGATTAACTAGATACATTTTTTTTGGCGCTCTTTCTGAATATCTCGTCTGCCTTTACAAATAATGCAATTACATACGTTAAAAATGTTTTTATTCATCAAGAATTGTCTAAAAATAATAATAATCATCATAATATTAAACTATACATTTGTATATTTTTTTTAAAAAAAAAAAAAAGAAAAAAAATGAAAGACTTTCTTGAAGTAAATGTAAGAAAAAAATTATATACGTGCATTCTTACGGAGAAGTTACCGTTAAAAAAATTTATAATTCCTAAAGTATGAACAAAACCAAATATCTTAGTGACTTAATGATAAAAATAAATGATATATTATATTATACATCAGTTGGAATTATTAAAACTTCCTGTACACGTAAATTGACTGCAGTTATTATCATAATAATCTCTCAGAAAATTGCGCATTTTCGTCCATAAGTAAGCTAGCTAATAAGTATACGTATCGTCAATAAAAAAAAAAAATTGTGTATGTTTATCGTCTATAGTCAAATATTCGTCTATGTTAGAATATGTATATTTTATTTTCTTGGATCCCAAAATTGTAGTAGTTTAATTCAAGTAAGAATTAATCTTCAATTCTGCTATATTTTTCTTTACCTAATTTATTAAACGCACAAAATAAGAGAAAACTTTTATTTAAAGGAAATAATACCATGCGTTTATTGTTTTTAAACTTGCTTCGTGAAATACGACTGGATAAAGCTCTTCACCTGGACCAATTGCTCAACAGAAAAACATTTTCTAATGAGAGAATATGCACTTGTTAATTAATGATTGTTTAAAACTAAGTTATAAATGATATGTATTTTTTTGTTATATCACATAGGTTAAAGTCTGTATGGTCAAGTGATATTTAATAGCCTTGTAATGACAAAGGTATGTTTTAATATAATTATTATAGGTTAAGTTGATATTTAACACGAAAGAAAAAAATCTATAAAATATGTTTTAATTATTACATACAATTGTAGGTAGAAATTTTGTATGTTAGATACGTAAAAGAAAAATATTTAGATATTTAAGGGGTAAAATAAATATTGAAAATTATCAGAAGTAACTAAAAAAAAAAAAATGCTATAACAAAATATTTCTTGTTAAAGTTTTGAAACGAATTTATACTGTATTAATTGAGGAATTTATTCCTAATTATTCTTAAATAACACATCCACTTTATTTAGTTTAAGATAGTATGCTACCAACTATTTTTGAATGTTCCTTTATTAAAATTAAAATTATTATACTTTTATTCTATGATGTCCATTGATTTCAGATGTTGATCAAAGTATACACGGTAACATAAGTTTATTATAATCAGTGTATTTACTTATCCTGCCCAGATATAGCATTGGTATATGCTTAATATTCGCATAGGTAATAATTATAATGTATTTATTTTGTGGGATGAAAAATGATCTCCCCAAAAGCTTTGTTTTCCATGAGAGGAAGATTTTAAATATAATGTTCGGGTATGTTTATACCCCCAAGTGATCGATTCTCATAGATAGGACGATCAAGAATTTATCTAGCATTTAGTATGCTTCATTCGTTTAAATCCCAGGAGAGGATTGTATTTGGTGTGTGTTCGTTGTATGCCCAAGTAAGAGGCAAGAAACCACCAAAATATTTTAATGTAGTAGATTACTCTACAGACCTTCGTGGTTATTCCATATTCCTCATGTGAAAATAAAGATAGCTCCACCATGGAAGGTCGGAAGAGCACACGTTGATTATTGTGCTTAATTTTGAAAGTTCGGGCAAGATAAAGGTTATATTGGAGGTGTTAGTTCCTCAAGATCCACTTTAGTATAAATAGTGCGTTAGTAACTAAGATCAATATCTGTATTGTGCTGCTAAATATTGCTAGTATTTGACAAGTAAATCAATGGAGAAAGTAATTAAAATTGCGTAATTTAAAACGCTTATTTACTGAAGGAATATTCAAATGCAATATTTAATTCTGGTTAGTAATTAAATAATACTCATATTTAAAATTATACGTATGAATAAAATTTGTATCATAACTTAAGTTAGCATTAAGTTAAATGTAAGATGGTAAGTGTAACTTCTGATAACTGGCCTATAATTAGAATAGGTTATCCCATTAAAGACCATAAATAAAGTAAATGTATTAGAAATAAATTTAATATTTTGCGTATTGCATATGATTGGATTAATCATTTAAAAAAAAAAATAGTTAGTCAATAATTTTGAATAAAAGCTTCTACAAGGTTACCAAAATTTAATAAACAATGTATTGGTAATGAAATGTACTTTTAGTTAATCAATCCATATGATTGCATACAGGAGAAGTAGTAACCTCTAGTCCATAACCAAAAGAGTATACAGATTAATGTCAGTTATATTTTATATTTTTGTATTACTATGGGATTATTGAATAAATGTTCATATATTTTTTTTTGTGATAATAATAAATTATAGTCTTGTTAAAATTTGTTGTAGATTCATTTTTTTTGTTTTTATATGCTAAATATAAGTGTTTGCACAATATTTGCAAAACCTTTTCTTGAGTCCGAAATCATTCCAAATTCTTAAAAACTTAATATACCAGATAAATAAAGTTAAGCAGATCGGAATATGTCATTATATTTTAGTTTAATGATAATTATTTATGGAGTTGAAAACTTAAGACTAAACATTCACCTTTGTGTAAAAAAAAAAAAAAAATGAATTTATTCCCAAACCATTAACTTTGGTTGCACATTATTCCATTCCCATTTAGTTAAATTGTCTAAGTAATAAATCTTAGTTATATTATTGTGTTGTCATGGATGATGGAAGGACACAAAAAGCACCCTTGTCTTTTTATTATTCTGACTGAGATTCTGAAAAAAAAAAAAGGCTGTGTTATTCAAAATTATACGTCATTATTGAATAGAATTATCATCTCTTTAAATAATATAGCAGTTGATATGAGAGATGAAGACACATTGAATTTAAGTAAAATAAATGTTTCCTATAGCCGACCAGAATGCCAGTCATATGCGACAACACAATACTGCCGAGCATTTCCTTACATGAAACAAAGAACCCTGAGATTAATATTATTATAATTATTCTTTAAATTAATAAGTGATCAATTATTGTTGTTATTACAATCGTGGCATGGCTTAAGAGAATTGAATGTACAATTGTATTATATGAAAAGTATTTTAGATCATATTGGAAAATTAATGGATATGTTGCTTTATTTTGGTTGCCTTAACAACAACCTGAAAAATTAGTGTCATGGGTGAAAAGTGCAAATAAACTAACTAATAAAAAAAAAATATTGGGTTAGAAATGGCCGCCCAACTACAGGGGCCATCGATGGCTATAGCTGGCCACGAGGAATTTAGTAAACTTTTCTTGAAGTCAATATTAATATTGTTTGCACTTGAATGGATTAGTTATTCATTGATTAAAAATATTTGCCAATAATGAATTGTTTTAGCCATAAGATATTATGTGAATATCTATTATATGATCTAATCTTTTGCCACTGAAAAATAAATAATTAAGTTGTCAGTTTATGATGTTGTGGTCTGTAGGCAATTCCATAAAACACTGTAATGATTTTATCATTTATGATGATCTGTTTGTCTGGTCTTGTGATTGGCACTTATGCTATATTACATAATATCTAATGAGATTTATATGGACCAAGAAGCATGTGAAAAAAAAAAGAGCATATTTAGTAGTTAATGTTGGAGCTTTAGGGATATTAAATGTCAGAGCATAGTTTTTGGTGTAGATTGTTTTTGGTAGGAGAGGCATGGAGGCAGGATGTCTTGTCAATAATTTCTTATCGATAAATTTATTAATAGTTCATTGCTAATATTTCAGTACTGTTAAATACTAAAAGAGTTAGAATTTTAATATGAGTGAAAACAAAGATAATCATAGTATTTCTGAGGATTTGGGAGGATCCCAAGAGTTACAATCCCCTGATACACAGACTCCATATTTTAGTGTAGAATTAAAAGAGGAAGGGGAAGATTTGGATATAGCTAACCCAGAAGAAGCCACAATAATAAAGGGAAAACATGAAAATGAGCCAGATCAATTAATGAGAAATACATTGGAGGAATTCTTGAAAAAATTAGAAAAATCAAATAGTGAATTAAAAAGTGAATTAAAAAGTCAGATCCAAAACTCAAATAGTAAATTAGAACAATCAAATAGTGAATTAAAAAGTCAGATCAGATCTCAAAATTTAAATATTAAATTAGAGAATCAAATGCAGGAGATCAAAGAGACATCTCAAAATCAAGTACAGGAGATAAAGGACTTAAGGGAAGATTTGAGAAATCATGTAGAAGAATCAAAATTGGCCTCTGAAAAGCTGGAAATAAGAATAAGGAAAGAGATCGAAACAAATTCTGAAAGGGCAGAAAATATGATTGAGGCTATCCAGCAGGACTTTAAAAGTCAATATATTGTATTAAACAATGAAGTACAGGAAATAAGAAATTATCAAAAGGAAACAGTAGTATTTCAAAGAGAAGTTCAGGATAGAGTTGAATCTATTAAGGGAGAATTAGACAGTGCTAGAAGTGAAGTTAGTAATTTGAAAGAGGAAGTTAAAAATATAACTCTAGCACCTGACAATGTAGTGAAAGGATGTCAGAGCCAGATTACCAGATTAATAGCTAAACTAGAAACTCAAGAGTTAACCCAATGTGAGATTAATCAAAATCTAGAAAGTGAGCTAAGTCAAGTTATGGGAAGAGTAGAAAATTTTAATGATATAATAAAGAGTAATGCACAGCTATTACATAATAATCTCCAAGATGAAATAGGGGAATTAATGACTCAGTGTGAGAGTAAAGTCTATCAAAGGTTAGAAGATAAATTCGGGATAGATAAAGATGAAACTATTAACCAATTGGAACAACAGATTAAACACTTAAATGTAGGCCTAAAAGATAGTTCAAAGAGAATAGACTGTGAATGGCAGAACTATAAGTTAGAATTAGAGAGTCGAATGCAAGCTATAGACTATAATAGGGATAATTTTACAAAAAGTAAAAAAGTTGTTCAAAGTAAAGGTTTATCTGAAACTCAAGTAAAGGAAACAAATAATGGTCATAATAACCAAGTAATATCTGAGTTACATACGGTAATTAGTCCAGTAGAATCAATATACGATCCATTAAATGAGGCTAGAAGTAAAGTCATGCTAGAGCCAGAAAGTAATAGCTCCATGGCCTTAAAATTCTTAAAAATAAAATTTTTTAGAGGTGAATATCTGGAGAATCCACACGAGTATCTCCAGAATCTGGAGGAGTTATTCACCTTATGTCATTTATCTGAGATAGAAAAGATTGCTATTGCCGCTAACCATTTGTGTGCAGCATCTAAAGACTGGTGGCAATCATTATTTATTAAACCAGAAACATATGGAGACTTCAAATATCTTATGTTAGCCAGTTTTTTGGGGGGAAGACCGCCAAGATAACCTGAGATATCAGATATCTCAGGAAAGATATCATGTAAATAAGGGTAGTTATACTCAGTTTTTCAGGAGTCAGGCCATCAAATTGAAAACCTTGACAGCTTATCCTTTATCTGAGACACAAATTGTGCGAATAATTCGCCATAATCTGCCGAGGCATATAGAGCAGATCTTGATTGCTGCTGACAGACATACCATAGAAGAGGTAGTAGAAATTTTAGATTCGTTAGAGACCAGCGATAGGAATATTGATAATAGAATTAGGGTAAATAGAGACACCCATCCGATGGTGAGTAATATCAATTTCGCAGATAGGTCACATATGGGAAGGAGGAAGTTAGTTAGAGAAAAAGGATATTATAGGATGAATCCCTATGGTAGACAGAATAGCCACCTCAGTAGGCCAACAGTTAAGAGTAGAATTCTGAATGAGAATCAGCCTTCTACTAGTGGTATCCCAACAATACCAAAGAAAAATATAAAAGGTAGTAAAAGTAGCGGGGCATTAAATTAAAAAGGACCTCGCAGGAACGTTCCTCACTTCGGGGCCCTATTTTTAAACATATGGGGAACAGCATGATGTGGATTATCAATAATATAGACCTTTCAACCGTCAAAAATTTATTCTTGTGATGTATGACGTTTTTACCAAATATGTCTCTGCTTACCCAGTTCCAAAAACAGATGCTAAAAATGTTATTAAGTGCTTGGAAACTTATCAAATTCCATTAATAGGAAAACCAGCTTCAATACTTACCGACCACGCTACTGCATTCATTTCTGGTACATGGAAAAAGTGGGGTAAGAAGCAAAATATTCAACATATCATGTGCTCGATTAGAAATCCCCAATCCAATCCAAGTGAAAGAATCATGCGTGAGATAAGTAGGTTGTTCCGAGTATATATGGAACGGGATCACAAACAGTGGGTCAATAAGTTGCCACAGGTGATTAATTATATAAATATAACTATTAATGAGTCTACTAGGATGTCTCCAATTCGGCTGCACTTTGGTAGACCTGAACCTTTACTAATCAAAACACTGTTACCTGTAATAGTGGAAAATATTAATGTGAAACATGACCAAGCACTGGCCAGAATTAACCTTAAAAAGATGGGTGATAAACGCACTCGTTATTCCAAAACCAGTCCACATCCTTTTAAAGTCCATGATTTTGTTTTAATTAGAACTCCCCATGTGAGTAATCTCCGGAAACATATGTTTAGAAAATTCATGTATCTTTATGAAGGCCCCTATGAAATTGTGAAACAAGTGGGTGAGAATGCCTTTTTGGTCTCAACCCCTGATGGAACAAGAGGTACCTATAATGCCCGAAGCTTACTACCATATCCCAAGCAAAATTAAATCCTTTAAACTGTATTTATTGACATAAGAAAGAAGTAGGATATAAACTTAGTAATACCATAAGAAGTGTTAAAAAATGCATATATTATTTTATTTTTTATTTATTATAACGGTGGGAGAATTGTAACCTAGTGTTATTGACACTTGGTTTACTTGGCATTATTTCTGCAGGAAAACAATGCTATTCTTTAAAGAAATAAAAAGATAAAATAACAATAGTAATAATTGATTAATAAAGTATGCTATTCACTCACTTTGGCATGTTTTGGGTGAATAACTAATAGATTTAATAACTCAATGTCATTTTTAAAGAGAGAACATGAATAATTTAATTGAGATATTAATAATTAGAGCAAATTAATATGGTATAAAAGCTAAACAGTAATTGATTTTGGATGGGTAGAGGGGAGAGTGGATGAGTGTCTTATCATAAAGCACAATAACTTCTGGTAATTTCTTTTTGTAAAAAAAAAAAAAGAAAAAAATAATGTTTAAAGAATTATACATCACTGATTGTTAATTTAATGTATTTATTATTATTTTTTTTATATTGTCAAATTACTTTGTAATCCAGGTAAATAATACTGAAAACTATATGATTGTAATAAGTTTTTCCTTTCTTTTGTTTATGTTATAATCAAATGATTATTTTTCTGGAAGAGGTCGCTAAAGTAAAAAAAAAAAAAAAAAAAACGAAACAACCAATTTCATAATCAGGATCATTTTTTTTGAAAAAAAAGATAGTCTGCTTTTAGTTTTCAAGGAAGGAACAGTGCTGAAATTTGGTAACTCAATTTTTTCATTTTATTTTGCAGAAATAAATGTAATCAAAGTAAAATTTTAATAATATAATGTGTGGCTAAATTTTTTTGATAAGATATCCTGATTTTCTTTGCCATCTACCTATTTAAAGACCTTTTATACTTAAAAATTTATTGTCTCACGCTAAAGTTAAAAATGACAGAATTAACTAAGGGAATCACGAAAAGTGTTATTATGTCTAAATTAAGGAAGATAAATGATTTCCAAGTGAGAAATAATTATTTAGTAACTTTGTATCACTTGTTAATATTTTCTTGGTATTAAAAAAAAAATAATAATTGAAAGAAATGTTGAGAAGCAAAGGAAGATTAACTAGATACATTTTTTTGGCGCTCTTTCTGAATATCTCGTCTGCCTTTACAAATAATGCAATTACATACGTTAAAAATATTTTTATTCATCAAGAATTGTCTAAAAATAATAATAATCATCATAATATTAAACTATACATTTGTATATTTTTTAAAAAAAAAAGAAAAAAATGAAAGACTTTCTTGAAGTAAATGTAAGAAAAAAAAATTATATACGTGCATTCTTACGGAGAAGTTACCGTTAAAAAAATTTATAATTCCTAAAGTATGAACAAAACCAAATATCTTAGTGACTTAATGATAAAAATAAATGATATATTATATTATACATCAGTTGGAATTATTAAAACTTCCTGTACACGTAAATTGACTGCAGTTATTATCATAATAATCTCTCGGAAAATTGCGCATTTTCGTCCATAAGTAAGCTAGCTAATAAGTATACGTATCGTCAATAAAAAAAAAAATTGTGTATGTTTATCGTCTATAGTCAAATATTCGTCTATGTTAGAATATGTATATTTTATTTTCTTGGATCCCAAAATTGTAGTAGTTTAATTCAAGTAAGAATTAATCTTCAATTCTGCTATATTTTTCTTTACCTAATTTATTAAACGCACAAAATAAGAGAAAACTTTTATTTAAAGGAAATAATACCATGCATTTATTGTTTTTAAACTTGCTTCGTGAAATACGACTGGATAAAGCTCTTCACCTGGACCAATTGCTCAACAGAAAAACATTTTCTAATGAGAGAATATGCACTTGTTAATTAATGATTGTTTAAAACTAAGTTATAAATGATATGTATTTTTTTGTTATATCACATAGGTTAAAGTCTGTATGGTCAAGTGATATTTAATAGCCTTGTAATGACAAAGGTATGTTTTAATATAATTATTATAGGTTAAGTTGATATTTAACACGAAAGAAAAAATCTATAAAATATGTTTTAATTATTACATACAATTGTAGGTAGAAATTTTGTATGTTAGATACGTAAAAGAAAAATATTTAGATATTTAAGGGGTAAAATAAATATTGAAAATTATCAGAAGTAACTAAAAAAAAAAAAAAATGCTATAACAAAATATTTCTTGTTAAAGTTTTGAAATGAATTTATACTGTATTAATTGAGGAATTTATTCCTAATTATTCTTAAATAACACATCCACTTTATTTAGTTTAAGATAGTATGCTACCAACTATTTTTGAATGTTCCTTTATTAAAATTAAAATTATTATACTTTTATTCTATGATGTCCATTGATTTCAGATGTTGATCAAAGTATACACGGTAACATAAGTTTATTATAATCAGTGTATTTACTTATCCTGCCCAGATATAGCATTGGTATATGCTTAATATTCGCATAGGTAATAATTATAATGTATTTATTTTGTGGGATGAAAAATGATCTCCCCAAAAGCTTTGTTTTCCATGAGAGGAAGATTTTAAATATAATGTTCGGGTATGTTTATAGCCCAAGTGATCGATTCTCATAGATAGGACGATCAAGAATTTATCTAGCATTTAGTATGCTTCATTCGTTTAAATCCCAGGAGAGGATTGTATTTGGTGTGTGTTCGTTGTATGCCCAAGTAAGAGGCAAGAAACCACCAAAATATTTTAATGTAGTAGATTACTCTACAGACCTTCGTGGTTATTCCATATTCCTCATGTGAAAATAAAGATAGCTCCACCATGGAAGGTGTTGATTATTGTGCTTAATTTTGAAAGTTCGGGCAAGATAAAGGTTATATTGGAGGTGTTAGTTCCTCAAGATCCACTTTAGTATAAATAGTGCGTTAGTAACTAAGATCAATATCTGTATTGTGCTGCTAAATATTGCTAGTATTTGACAAGTAAATCAATGGAGAAAGTAATTAAAATTGCGTAATTTAAAACGCTTATTTACTGAAGGAATATTCAAATGCAATATTTAATTCTGGTTAGTAATTAAATAATACTCATATTTAAAATTATACGTATGAATAAAATTTGTATCATAACTTAAGTTAGCATTAAGTTAAATGTAAGATGGTAAGTGTAACTTCTGATAACTGGCCTATAATTAGAATAGGTTATCCCATTAAAGACCATAAATAAAGTAAATGTATTAGAAATAAATTTAATATTTTGCGTATTGCATATGATTGGATTAATCATTAAAAAAAAAAAAAAAAATAGTTAGTCAATAATTTTGAATAAAAGCTTCTACAAGGTTACCAAAATTTAATAAACAATGTATTGGTAATGAAATGTACTTTTAGTTAATCAATCCATATGATTGCATACAGGAGAAGTAGTAACCTCTAGTCCATAACCAAAAGAGTATACAGATTAATGTCAGTTATATTTTATATTTTTGTATTACTATGGGATTATTGAATAAATGTTCATATATTTTTTTTTGTGATAATAATAAATTATAGTCTTGTTAAAATTTGTTGTAGATTCATTTTTTTTGTTTTTATATGCTAAATATAAGTGTTTGCACAATATTTGCAAAACCTTTTCTTGAGTCCGAAATCATTCCAAATTCTTAAAAACTTAATATACCAGATAAATAAAGTTAAGCAGATCGGAATATGTCATTATATTTTAGTTTAATGATAATTATTTATGGAGTTGAAAACTTAAGACTAAACATTCACCTTTGTAAAAAAAAAAAAAAAAAAATGAATTTATTCCCAAACCATTAACTTTGGTTGCACATTATTCCATTCCCATTTAGTTAAATTGTCTAAGTAATAAATCTTAGTTATATTATTGTGTTGTCATGGATGATGGAAGGACACAAAAAGCACCCTTGTCTTTTTATTATTCTGACTGAGATTCTAAAAAAAAAAAAAAAAAGGCTGTGTTATTCAAAATTATACGTCATTATTGAATAGAATTATCATCTCTTTAAATAATATAGCAGTGGATATGAGAGATGAAGACACATTGAATTTAAGTAAAATAAATGTTTCCTATAGCCGACCAGAATGCCAGTCATATGCGACAACACAATACTGCCGAGCATTTCCTTACATGAAACAAAGAACCCTGAGATTAATATTATTATAATTATTCTTTAAATTAATAAGTGATCAATTATTGTTGTTATTACATTCGTGGCATGGCTTAAGAGAATTGAATGTACAATTGTATTATATGAAAAGTATTTTAGATCATATTGGAAAATTAATGGATATGTTGCTTTATTTTGGTTGCCTTAACAACAACCTGAAAAATTAGTGTCATGGGCGAAAAGTGCAAATAAACTAACTAATAAATAAAACATATTGGGTTAGAATATATATATATTGGAATGTTTGAAATTCATCTTACAGTAAAAATTTGTAAGACTAATCTAATATTGTATAAGTATTAGTTGAGACAATATCAGTATTTATACAGAAAAAAGCAATCGTAAATACATAGCCAAAATACCGCTTAGAATATTGCATCTTATAGTTGCCTGAGGAATGAATATTTTCAGTATTTTGATAAATTTGCAAGTTCAACTATTTATTGAGTAGTGATTGTTTTATTCAATTAAACATTATTCATTTTAATGGTAACTTCTTTATGAATGTAGTTTAGAAAGTAAAATTTAGGCTTTGACAGATTTAGATGATTATTAATAGCAATTTAGTTGAAATCTTTTTCCAATTAGTTCATTCTTTCAAACAAAAACTCACATAAGAATATATTTACATATTTGCAATAACTAACTGTTGCATTAGAGATAAATGATATCGTTCATATATACAATTTTATAATATTCCTCTAGATCTAAACTTTCAGATCACAAATAATCTAACAAAAATTTAGATCATTTTCTCACTATACATATATTTCAGACAACCTATTTTTGTTAAGTGAGCTAAAGATTTGAACAGCTAATTATTAAAATAATAGTTTTTTATATATCATAAATGTGATTTGTTTGCTTTTAAAATATGAATAAATTCACAATTATTCATATGTATTGTGGTAATAAGATACTTAACACCACATAGAATAAAGATAATTTAGATTTCATTTTGCAATTTCTATATGTAATCAAAAGATGGGAATGTATTTTCTGTTCAAATCAATATCTTTTGTATTTTCAATATATAATATTCCTCATATGTTTGCTCTAATAGTAATTAATTTAGTGAAATATATTGGCTTGCAAGAATTTGGTCTTTTTTTTTTTTTGGACAGTGTTCCAACTGATTGAAAAATTTTAAGTTTATTCATAAAAGTAAAACAAACAGATCATTGCTTAATATCAGTTTTTCCAACATTTTACAAAAAAACAACCCAATAGCATGTAATAAAACTAATTAAATAGCAGATAGTAAAATTTTATGATTTAATTTTTAGTTAAGCCTTAATTAGATATCCATTCTTAAATAAATATTGGAAGTATAACTTAATTGGCAGTGGATTAATAAATGAAAGATTTTAAGCTTGTTTGAAAGTTGTAAAAAAAATAAACTCAACGTTTACTTAGATTCAACCCTCATTTTATATATTAGCGTAATAGGCACCACATCATGAAGTTCTTACTCTGATATATATCTTTATTTAGAATTGCACAGTAATTTCATCATTTTTTTTCATAGTGTGATTGCTTTTAAATTTTATTGCTAACTTAATTTATAAAAAGCGTTTTATATTACATATTTATAAAAGCTAAAAAAAAAACACCCTAATTTTACTTTGATTCAAATCACTGGATATGGACATAGCAGACAGATATTCTAATTACTATAGCATGGGTTACTTAATCTGTTTAGAATTGCACATTTTTAACAATACAAACAGATATACATATGCTCACATATGTTTTAAAAAAATAAGTTTACTGTGATAAAAGAATTAAGAATTTATGCTAAAAATGGAATTTAAAAAAGTCACATTTTACAAGTTTCAATTAATATTTGTAAAATATAAATAAAAACTTTATTTATATATGTGTTTTATTTAGTTAGTTATTTTTTGTTTCCCAGTAGAAAATAAAATCCACTTTTCATTGTTTCTAGACAACTCTTCTTATTTTGTCAAGATTCTGTTAAATAAATCTCCCAATCAATTCCAGAAATTCTAACTTGTTTTTAAAATAATCAATAATTTAAGAGTAACATAAATAAAACTAAAAAGAAAAAGTAGGATTCTTTTAATTTTGCAATTATTTTTTTTTTCTTTCAATAATTAAAACTTTCACTATACATTATAACTGAAGTCAATCTTTTTTAAAGTCTAATGAATGAAGTTATCTTTAAAAATATTAATAAAATATTTGGTTTGCAATATGGCATGTCGTGAATAATTGAAAACAATGCATATGTGAATTGTGTGTGTAGTGAAATAGTCATTGTGACTGAAAATAATAAACACGTTTGCTTTTATTTAGAAATGGCAAAATTAATTTCCACATTGAAGACAAAATAATCATTGATACTTTGAAATGTGATGCTGGTAAAGGTTTATGAGAGCAAGGAAAATAAGTGAATTCTTGATCAGAATAGGCCTGAACTTTCACTTGAAGTACAAATGACCAATTTGAAATTGTCTTAATTTGGTGATAACACGAGATACTCTAATTCTATAGAAAAATATTTATGCTATGAAATTTTGAAAATGGAAAAAGAAGACATAAAGCAATAAAGTGAATGGATTATCTCATTACAACAACATGTTTAAAAAACCCAAACAAATAGGATAATATGGAAGAATGTTATTTGTATGACTGCCAAAAATTTCGACTTGGATATTTTAAAAAAATAAATTAAGAAAAGATTGCAAGTTTTGTAAAATAGGATTTTGAAAAAAACAACAACAGTTAAGTAGATTGTAAAAATAAAATGTAGAGGATATTTAAAAAGTATTATTTATTGAAAAAAAAAAAATTACCATGCTTCCCCTAAAATAAAACCTAACCAGAAAATAGCCCTAGCATGATTTTTCAGGATGCTTATAAAGAAGCTCTACCCCAAATATAAGCTCTAGTTAAGATCGTCAACCAGATAGATGGCTTTTATTTTCCATTGAAATACACAATGGATATATTGAATTATAAAATAATGAATGTATAAATAAACTATTATTGACATTAACGCTTTAAATAAATGATAATATAAATTATAAGATTCTTTTGTATTTTTCCATCAATCATTTTCGATAAACGTAATTCTATCTGTATAGAGAACAATTTATTTACCAAAAGCATACTTAGTACAATATAAATTTAAATTATTTTATCTTTTCTTAGCACTCATTTATAATGAGTTTATAAATATTGCCATAAGTCAGTATATCAGACATTTCATAGTTGTATTTATGTATTTTTAGGTATTTAATACTTAGATTTAGAATGCTTGATTTAGTTTTAGAGTTTCATTATTGTAGCTTTTAAATATTCAAGATAAAAGAAAAATTAGTTTGATTTCTTAAACATTTTTTTCCTCCTAAAAGACTATTAAAATAATGGAAGTGATTTAATAATCATTGTTTTGCTTAAGTTAAATCATCAATCTTTCTCCAGAAGAAAAGTTTTTAAGAAGAATACCCAATTAGAGCTATTACATGTAATTTAGCAATTGTTTATAATGTGCATACTTGATGATAGATGGATATGGTTGTGTCGTATATTAATCATTATAATTCAATACATCATATGTTGTAATTGACATTAATGTGCATGTGTGAAATACAAAAACATTTTCTGAATTTTTGTGCTTGCATTTGTTTTGTTGCTTTTGTGCAGACAAACCATTCTTAACTATAATTATTTTTAAACCACTAAACATCACATGATCACTATTTCTTATGTTAGCACATGACTGTTATTTAAACAGGCAAAACTCTTCATACAGTATTACCACTCAGTGCCAACCAGAGTAATCAATGGATGCCAGAAGGCCTGTGCATAAAATACATCTAGTGCCTACTCATATCTCAGATCCAAAGCTCCTCACTGATGAAGGTCACAAGCCAGAAACTAGTCTGGGGATATTGGATGAGTAGACACTAGATAGATGGGGATTTTATGCACAAGCCTTCTGGCATCCATTGATTACTCTGTTTGGCACTGAGTGGCAATACTGTATGGAGAGTTTTGCTTGTTTTAATATAATTATTTTTGTTACCACTCCAGACTCGCAAGTCTTCAATTAACACTTGATTTTATGGTAAATTTAAATGGAATAATATTCTGATCACCAGATGAGTGCAAAAAGAAAGATTTACTCTGGAAAGTATAAGAAAGGAATTGAGGGGGGGGGGGGTCCTGAGGTAAGAATCTTACAGCTTTCTATAAAGAGAAAAAATATTTGAATAAATGTAGATTTTTATATATGAAAAAATATTTGCTGAAAATAAGCCCCATGAGTTTAAAAATAGATAAAATTATGGAAGATATACTAGAGCAGGGGTTCTCAACATGGGGTGCCCCCAGGTGGTACAGGAAGCATATGCAGGGGGTATAGTGAATAGCAGATAAATAAGTATATCATGCTATCAATGTATTCCAAAAATAGTTATGTATCAACATTTCTGGATTAGTCCACACTGGTACTATCTGACAGCCACACCAGCAACATTTCAGATCACTTTTTGGAAACAGATAGTGAGATTGCATAGATTTTTTTCCTCACTGAAGGCACTAATATCTCAAAATATCTGGTTAAGATTTATTTACTGCCCAAAACTTTTAGGAAAACTTAATTACCGTTTTTTTTTCTTATAATGAATAGGAAGCACTGGATAATTTACTAATAAGTTAGATTCTTGATTATTTTCGTAGAATTAATTATTTAACCTGTTTTTATTGTTTATTTCTAAGTCATTTCTAATCTTAATTAGAGACAGCAAATTTTTAATAGCATTATCACTAACCTGTAACATTGTAGCCTGTCTTTTTGAAGTAACACATGGCACTATAACATCATTTTTGCTTGTGCCTGCGTGAGAGCAACAGTCCATGTCCATCTGAATTATTTCTTCTTCATTACTAGGCCTATTACTGGTTAATTTTTCTGCTACTCCAATGTTTTCTTTTATGCTTTTATCTTTTTCGTTTAATAGCTGGCATGAAATGGCTTCCATATTCTTATGATCAATGATGTTGACAACATTGCTGTAACTTTCAGCAAAACTGAAGATTCCACTGATTTTTGAAATAAACTAGAAGGTAATGAATTAACCCTCACTTTAAACTAACTCCCCACTCACAAAATAACTTAACCACTACTAAATTCACTTTAAATACCAAGTTCAGAAGACAGTAGGATTCCAGTTGAACGCCATCTAATGAGTAGTTAAAATTATCAATTTTAATGTATTCAGTGCTAATTCCAGTCAAAAAATTAATTTGCATATATATAATAACATTAGTTATGTTTTAAAATCTGTGACTTAAAAAATATTTTTAAGTTTATTTGTCTTATTTTTATTTACTTAATAATAACATTCATAATGATAATCTTTATAATATTAGTCTAAGAATTAAATAAAAAAATTAAATAATAGTTAAACAAACAATCAATATAAAGAGGATACATAAGGTAAAAACCTTTTATGTAGAAATAAAAAACAAAAAAAGATTAGCAATAATAAATTATGTATTGTATGCTGCATAAATAAGTAGCTCATTCCCAGTTTTTGTAGATAATTATTTTAATATATAATTTACTTTGTTGATCCAATTTATTGGCATATGAATCAATATAAATGGCAAATTATAATGCTGAAAATCTTATCAATTATTTCATATGTAATTTAATTTATGCTTCATGATTAACAATTTGGTTAGAAAAATATTGTTTCATCATGATTGATGTACATTTTAAAGCTGGATATGACTACACTTTCATTAAATTTTATATTCATTTTTAGTGATATCACAATATTTATTTAAGTTTGTAATCAGGCATTTAAATTTTTCAATCCATCCCATTTTATTTATATAGTGATAATTGACATAAAACTTGTAGAAGGCATGCAACATGTATAAAAAAGAATCTGAATACTTTAGCAATTTAAATATCTTTCAATTGATATAATAATAAATTATATTTAATAAATAGTGAGAATAATTTAACATTGAAATGTTGTAAAATAATTTGGTATTTATCCTTTAGCCATGTGTGCCGCTTGATGGCTTAGTATTATGTGAAAAATCAAAATGCCATTTACATGGCCCAGAACAGTTCTGTTTATATTAGCCATTAATGGGCCTATATTGTATTTAAAATGCAGATATTACAGCCTGCTGATGTGCTTCATGATACTTTGCTCAATGCACACATTTCAGATATCGCTACCATATCATATGAGGGTGTACGGAATTCAACTGACCTTTTAACTCTTGTAATCTGCATTTGAAGTAATGATCTTACACCCTACATGACATAGTAATAATTGTAAGCCCATTTTCATGCTTCCCTACACAGCTTGCAAGGTTGAAAAAATTATATAAGGGTAGTGACAAGTGCAATTTGACAATTCACACAAAAAGACCCGTTTACAGGAGAACAGCTATGAGCTAAATGAAATGGCTGAGGTTGCACATTATTTTGTAAATCATAAGCTTGGTTTGCTCAGACTAGTACATCTATTGGATGATCCTTCGGATCATGAAAAACATCATGTCACAGACCCTGCACATTCCAGTGCTGCACGCTGACATTTATAAGGTAATTGGAAAATGTAATTAATGCATTTCTAAAAAAGGTAATACTTACATTTGTTAAAATAATGTTGGTTTGTAAATTCCATTATGTAAAGCATTCTGTATCATAGCTTCTTTGGAAATTTGTAAAAAGGTGTTTTTTATTTATTTATTTTTTTTCCGATTTCACTTGAAACTTGTTTGGAAAAAAAATGTTTTAAAAAGTAAAACAAAACAATTTTTAAAAAAGTAATAAAAATTAGAAATTAAAAGTAAAGGATGCAACATTAAGTAATCCAAAAAAAGATGGCCCAGTAACATTACATTTTATGTGATTTTGCAAATAAACAATGCCATCAAGTGGCACGCATTGCTAAAAGATTAAAACCAATAATTTTTGACAATTAATGATTTCAAACCATTTGTGAATTTAAGTAATTAGTTCATAATATTCAAATTTTATTCTAAAATATTTTTCCCATTATAAAATATGTTTAAGATTAGTATTCTTTTTGAATATTCAGAACAATTTAATAAAATTCTTGAATCAATCTGTTTGAAATTTTTAAATCAATCTATTATTCATTTTCAAAACAGTCTCTTCTAAATTTTCAAACAGTTTAAAAATATTCAATCAAATTTTTAAATTTTTTTATCTCATATAATATGGTTCAAAAACTAATAATTAATTTACTCACGCTTGAGCCAAAATCAAGTCATTAAAATACCTATCTATATATGTTAAATTAAATATTTCATGAATTATTGTGATGTAAATAAATTTTTTTCTTTATAGCACAATAAATTCATGAAAATATTCGATTTAACATGTACGTTTCTCTGGGGAAGATGAATTATTGTTTGCAGGATGTCAAAAGATGTCTTCTGAATCATATACCCATAACAATAGTCTAGGTTTAAATCTTTATAACACTTGGGTTAGAAATAAAGAGGATCTCTTTTTTTAAAAATTAAACTCAGGACCAAAAAACTATTGTAGATTAGTAGATAAAACTTGTTAAGCTTGAGAACTATCAATTAGTAATTATTTTTTACAAACATCAAAGATAAAATTATCTCTGGTTTATGTGAATATAATCCCTCAATTTCCTTTATTTATATCATATATATATATATGTTGATACAAAGATTTTTATGGGTTGCATATATAAAAGATATATTTTTTAACATGGATGAACCCGCAAAATATGAAAATTGAGGTATGTTACTAGAGAAAACTTGCTTAGTCTTAGGATTGTTAATTAGTAATTGATAGTTTCCTAAAACCCCAAAGAAGTTGTCTCTGGTTGTTTACATGGATGATAAATTAAAATAATTTATTTTTTAGACAAACCATAAGGTGTAATTATGTTAAATCTTCTTTTAATATATTTTATGAAATTTTTTGAGTTTATTTTGCTGTGCATATACATATACATATAGTTATTGTATAGTGATTTTTTTTTCGATGGGTGTAAGTTGGTTATTATCATGGTAATTATTTACCTATATTTTTATCAAATTAATTATTACTTGACTATTAATCTAAAGAAAATTTAATCCTGTATTAACTGACTTTCTATATATTTTTTATATATTTATATGTTAAATGATATCTTAACTTCTATTAAACTTTTGAACATGGTTATTATTGTTATTATTATTTACTTTGACTATTCTTGCACTTGTAAGGCATGTTAGAAATGGACATGATACATAACTATTTCACTATATGCAAGATATTTTTATATGATCCTAATATAGTGTTAATATAACAATATGTAGCATTAGGATATTCAAGTTGAAAATAAATTAATGAAGTGATGTTTTTTATATATTTTAAAAAATAAAATAAAATTCATAAATATTTTAATGGATGTTATATAAATATATAATTACATATGCACCAAAGTAAATTCATAAAAAAATAAGAGATTGATATAGAGCTTGGTTGGACATATTTCTAGAAAAGATGATAATAGGTAAACAATTTTAAATTGAATTCCAAAAGATTGTAAATAATATAAATAGAGATCAATATGGATGGAAGAAATAAGAAAGTTTGTTAGTCTTATTTAAAGAAGAGAGGCTTTGCCTAGAAAAAGCTGAATAAACTTGGAATGATCCTATCCTGCATGAATTGATAAAGGTTGAAAGTGATGATGATATATATTTATGTATTAAGCAGTGCTGCAAGAAGTATTTTGTGGATTAAAATGGGAAGCTAAAGGAGTGAAAGTAAATGGAAATTATTTAAGTCATTTAGATTTTGCAGTTGATGTAGTTGTTTTTGCAAATAATGCTTTAGAGCTACCGGAAATGTTACAGGAGTTATCAGATGAAAGTAGGACTAAAAATAAATGTTAAAAAGACTAAAGTAATGTTTAATATATTTTCTCAAAATATGAAAATAAAGATTGATTATGATGAGTTAGAAGAAGTTCACAGTTACAAATACCTTGGTCAGATTATTAATACAGATGGAAATATAATTGATGAAATTAATCGTAGAATTAAACTTGGTTGGAGTGCTTTTGGTAGAAATAACTTGATACTAAAGGAAATATGCCTATGTGTTTGAAAAGGAAGGTTTTTAATAAATGTGTTTTGCCAGTTCTTACTTATGGATCTGAGACTTGGACACTTAATAGAAGAGCAATACAGATATTTCAGACCACTCAAAGAAGTATGGAGAGATGGATGTTGGGAGTAACAAGACGGGATTGAAAATGCAATGTATGGGTAAGAGAACAAACAGGTGTTACTGACCTCATTGAAAAAATTAAAAGACTGAAGTGGAGTTGGGCTGGACATATTGTTAGAAGAGATGATAATAGATGGACAATTGAAATTTTAAATTGGATTCCAAGAGATTGTAAAAGACCCAGAAAGAGAGCACATGTGAGATGGATGGATGAAATAAGAAAGTGTGCAGGAGTGATGTGGAGAAGAGAAGCTAAAGATAGGAAAAGATGGATTGAACTTGGAGAGACCTTCATCCTGCAGTGGATTGATAATGGTTGATGATGATGATGATTAATGTGTACATAGTGACTTTAATACAAATATCTATAAATCTATATTGAAAAATTATTTAATTATTCTATAAATAGATTTTACTATGGCTATTATTTTGTATATCATAATTTATTCAAGGTTTATGAAATAAAAAAATATGCTAATAAGAAAGGCTACAAAAGAAATATTTTATAAAGAAGTTTTTAGATTTTAATTTTTGTTTATATTATTTATAAAATGAAAGATTTTTATATATGTGATATATGAATTTTACTTTGTTAATATTTATAATACAAAGAAATGTTTTAAATACATATAATCTATTGTATTAATTAATATGTATTCATAATTATTATTAAGAATAATAAATTAAAATAACTATATAGGTGATAGACAAATTTTACTTTATTAATATTTATAATACAAAGAAATATTTTAAATGTAGATAATCCATTGTATATCTTTGAAAGTATTTCAAAGGTAGACATGTTTGAATTTGGGTGAGGATTGTTTCTGATTTTAGTAATATGGTCATATCACTTAGATAAGTATGACAATGTATTGTTATATTAGATAATAATTTGATACAGAACATTTTTATTTGGTTGTATATATTACTTTATTAAGTGAATATTTATTTAAATATGTATGAATTGGTTCAAACTATGTGTTTCAATAACATTCAAATGGTTTGCAAAATTTTGTAGAAAGTGGAATTATCGTAAAATTGATGTATTAATTTTTAAAAAATCTGAAGATTCAATTCTTTCCAATGGTAGGTAATATCACGGTAATTTAAACCAGCCCACATGTGCTTGATGGCTCCAGTTTATCGTTCTCTAGTTTTGAGATAAATTACAAGATTATTTCAAAAAGTTTATTGGAATAGCAAAAAGGTCCATTTTAAAACTAGTTTATTAAAAATTAACAATTTTTTTTTTGCAATAATTATATAGCAATTATTTAAAATGAAACAATACATGTATACACTTTGATTTTGTTTATATATATTGTATTTTTAAAAATAGAAGTTAATAAACTCAACTGTAATGCTGACAAAGAAAATTACAGTTGAAAACATTGTAATGCTTTTTAAAACAGATCTAAAATGACTTTATCAATACTGCAAGGGTAGCTTACAATCTAACTTTGTCACTTTCACCACCAAATCCAACTCATTTTAATATAATTCTAGTTGAAAACCAAATTAACCTATATTATCACATATAAACTAACTACACACACACACACACACACACACACACACATATATATATGGATACAAAAAACATGTATATTATTAACTATATTAAGAAAGAAAATTTGAATGTCTACTAAAAAGATAGAAAATCCCCAATTAAAAGAAAATTATAAAATTCTAATAATATATATGTATATTAATAATAAGTTAGTAAATATGTTTTACATTATTTGATCAGACATTGACTAAGTGGACATGATAATGACCCAATGCCAAACTCGTCACTAGATTTCCAAATATGAAAGATGAAAAACAAAATTCTACTAATGATTTTCTTTTGATTATCATTGAAATAATGCACATGACAATAGATATATGGTCATGAAAAATGAAATAAAACACTATAATAATAAACAATAGAATCTGAGAACAATATAACAATAAAATCACTTCATTTCCATTTTCTTCTTGCTACTATATAGAGAATAATAAGTTGTAGAAGACAACATCAAAAATGCGAATGCTCAAATCTGGAGGAAAATATATAACTTATCTGAACATTTTAAATAGTTAATGAATGGTTACAAAGCATATTTCCAAAAGTGATTATTAATATTTTAATCAAAAACTTTCATGACAAATTTAAGCATTTGTAAGAAATAGTCTTGATGATATAAATATACATTTGATATAAAAAGAACTAAGCTATTCTTCGAATACAAATCAAACAATGGAATAGAATATAAATAGATTATATATGTACACATTTACCAAGGAATAATTCTGCTCATATAAAAAAATAATAATAAATACCTAAATAACTATAAAATTTTATTTATTTAATTTTATTTTATTTAAAATTTTCCTATTAATTTAATAATGTAGGGCTAAGTGTTTATCAGACCCTATGAGAAAATGCACAATGATTATTTTTCAACTGCGTGATAACTGCCCAAGAATTTTAGATGTCATATCTAAATATACTCATTGATATCGAAAGAAGAATAACAATGAGAAATACTTCATTGAGGATTCTTCACAAGGATCACCTTAACTACCATAATATTTTAGCTGATGCATTGACAGATGGTGCATATTAGAAAATTGTAGTTGTCTAACTCACTGCTTCACGTCAATCATCATAAAGAAACATCAATGTGTTATGTGACAAAAAAAATTATTCTTTATGTATATGTTAGTAGAATTTGTTATATACATATATATTTATTATTAGCTTTGTTCATCACCGTATTTGGGAACCAAAATTTTAGAATATGAGAGAGTCCATTGTCTCTAAATTTTAGAAAATGTGGGAAAGAAGGTTATTAGTTTTAAATTTTTTTAAAAAATAAAATGTAGATAATCCTCTTTACATAGTGACATGACATTAGGCATGATTATCATCACATATTCTTACCACAATATGTATAGAGGTAAGATTTTATTTTCCATATTAAAAAAAATATATTTGATACATGACAGAACTTACATTGTTTATGTTGTTTTTACTAATATTTGTCAATAAGTGTTTATTCAGTTTGAATGAGTAACGCCCTTGATTGAATGGTCATTTTCTATTTTACTAACACATAGAAAAGGATGTTTCCCAAGGATAGGAAATTGCTAATGCTGGGAATAAATTAAGAATCTACTTAATATGTTTTCTTTATATATATATAAACGTGGTTTTAATTTCTCTTTATTTGTAATAATAAAAATACTTAATTGTAAATTATTAGAGAAAAAATATATAGTTAATAATAAATTTGGCTGAACGTTTTCGAGGAACCATGCCTCATACTCATAGCCTTAGTGGAAATGTACTTAATATATGTAAATGAGAATATTCAAATGAATTACTGTTACGTAGCCCATTTTTTCGAGATGTCGAAGCATGTGTCTCTTCTGTTGATTGCATGGATGTCTCTGTTAATGTAGAATGCCTCCTTTATTTTTCTCCTGTAGTCATTTGGTTCTGAGCATAAAATAACGGGGTTAGCGGGAATAAAATTGTGCCCTGATTGTTTAGTATGTTCAAAAATGCAGAAGATGTCTGTGTTCGTTTGGGCTCTGTTGAAGGTGTACCGATGTTGAGCCAATCTGGTGTTAATTGTGGCTTTCGTTTCACCATAATATGTGGCGTGGCATCCGGCTTGGGGGCAGGAAATGGAGTACACCACATGTGGGGTGAGCGATGGATCAATGTAGTCTTTGGAGTTATTGATCAACCTATTAGTGTTGGGTGGAGTTCTGAATATTATGCTAAATTTGTTGCTCAAGGTTTTCGTTAGTTTGCTGGATATTTTAGGGATGTAGGGGACCATTATTCTAGGTAGATTGGTGCGAGGCAATTTATCATCTATTGTGCTGTTGAATTTCATGACTTTCCTCCTAATGGTTTTGTATTTGAATCCTGCTGCTAATAGGTCTTTAATATAATTGTCAATATTTTCCTTCCTATGTGCTTCATATTTACACAAGTGATAGTCTCTAAACATAAATGCTTTGAGACCTGCGAATTTGTGCGATGCGGGTGATTTAGAATTAGGATGGATGCAGCTTCGGATTTCGAATGGTTTAACAATCATTTTATAATCTATTGAGTGGCGGTCTCTTGACATGGAAAGGTCAAGATATTTGAGTTCATTACTGTTTTCATATGTAATAGAGAAAGATAGTTTAGTTGTGCTTTGTAATTCGCGTTGTATATTTAAAATATTATTTCTAGATGCTATAACGAAAATGTCATCTACATATCGTGTATATATGAAGTCTGGGTTATTGTTGAAATATTTTGGAATGATGGATTGCTCATATTTGTTTAAGTAAATACTGGATAACACGCCACTGATAGGGAGGCCCATGGGCCAACCATCTTGCATTGTGTACCATTTATCTTCGAAAAGAGTGAAAATATGGGAGTCAAGCCATGTCAGGAAAGCCATAATAAATTTAATTCTTTCGTTAGGACATGATATTCGCAACAACTCTTCGTGTATAATTTGGATGGATGCTTTTCTATTGATTGATCCATATAATTCCTTAACATCCATCGTGGCCATAACAGAACTATGAGAGATTTGAGTGTTTTTAATTCTGGAGATGAATTGAAAAGATGAATTTATTGTATATGAGCCAAAATTAAGGTAATCTATAATCAATTGATTAACAATTTGGTGTATCAAATAATGAGAAATCATCATCAATCTAGGTTCGTGGTTATGTTGTTGAATGGAAAAATTGGGAGGATAGAGGTAAAGATATGTAGGTTTTAATTAAATAGTCAATTAGTTCATAATATATGTAACATTGGGTTAATGATTTTTTTTTGTGTTATTATTTATTACATTTTTATTTTGCACATAATAATTATCTATTCATGCATGCCTATCATGGTTAAGGGTTGATAAATGGATATATTTAAATATTTATATGATAGTGATACATAATTGATACATTCACTTGTAAATATTTTTAAAGAGTTTCATAATTTCAAATATTTATTATTATTATTATTATTATTATTATTATTATTATTATTATTATTATTATTATTATTATTATTATTATTATTATTATTATTATTATTATTATTATTATTATTATTATTATTATTATTATTATTATTATTATTATTATTATTATTATTATTATTATTATTTTATCTCATTTGTAAATAAATTTTGTTGATTTAATCATCATCAAGTGATTAATGGTTTACTAGAATCATTTCTTTTCCACTCATCAATTGATTATCATATATACATACCCACACATTTTTTTTAGTATATAATAACATAGTAATATAATAAAATGAACATTATAATTGATTTACAACTCATGTAAATATATGATTATATATATATATCTAATGTAAATTCATCACTGAAGAGAGTTTATTGCAATATTCTACTGGAGTTGGAATTCTGAGGCATATGTGGAATCCAAAAGAGTGGATAAGTATAGATGAACTAACCTAAATTGTGTCTAAATTTAATGTGTAATAAAGAGCTAGCCCTTTGAAAGTAGGCATGATAATTGGTTAATTACTTCACCACATCATTCTTAGTATCCTACCCAAAGACCCTAGAACTGATGGTAGTAGGATATGAACCCCCACCTCTCGGTAGATAAGGACCATTACATATTTATGGCTGTCAACTTTAGGGCTCTAAATGGTAAGACCCGATCCGTTACAATATAAAGCTATGATATTGATGCCTTTACATTTATTCATTCATATTTAAAAAGGAAATTTCAGACAATAAAGATTTTGTTAATTTTCTGGAGTTACTACCTTGATTGCTTTTCTGCACACTGTTTAATGAGGAAAAGTCCTTTTGTTCTCATTATGTACTCGGTTTACTATTATTAATTTCAAATATGATTTTTTAGAATATATTTCATTTATTAATTCATATTTCTAATAGAATAAAAGTTTAATATTAAAATTAAATGTTGAACATTAAATCACATTATCACAGCAACTGAATTTTTAGAATATGTAGCGGTTTCGATGGTAATATAAGTATATTTTTATATCAATATCTAATCTTGTAATGTGCATTTTCAGTAATGATTTTGTTAAACATTTGTTGATTTTTTTCTAAATCATTAAAGAGATACTTTATATTTAAAATATTAATGTTTATTTAGTCTTCATGACTGATGTTTGTCTTTGAATTGCTTATGGGCATATATATGTAATAAATTATATTCTTTTATTTGAAATTATAGAGATGTTAACTGTAAACATATTTACTGAGAATTAGAGAATTACAAATGTTATAATCAACTTAGAAAAAATATATAATTTATATGAATGTGAATCCATAAGTATTTTTAATAGGGTTTTAAATATTTGAAAGATATCATACGTCATTTTTAAAATGTATAATTTAGTGATAATTAGGCTAAGATATAATTATATAAAAGATATAAACTCTTAATTATTGAAATATTTTATAACTATAGTTATATATTATTTAATTTTCTAAAGTCAAAGGAATCTTACGATAGTTAGCTTAATCTAATAATATAACTAATAATATATTACAGTGATTTTAAGTTAGAAGTTTCTCTCCATTATAATATTTATATATACATTCACAGAAGACCTGGTATGCATGTATAGAAACTCAGTTACTTTAAAATTATATCATCACACATCATAGATAATAACAACAAATTAATGGTTAAAAATAATGTATTTGATGCATATATAATAATAATAATAATACTATCATTACTATTAACTACAACAACAACAATAATAATAATAATGATGATGACGATGATGATGATAATAATAACTGCAGAAAGCCTAATCTTCACTAGCAAGACGTCAAATGTCTGGGTTCAAACCTGAAAAACAATCAAATACCTGCACACTTTGCAATAAAAGTAATATATAATAAGTCGGAAATCAAATTTCAAACAATAGAAATATCGATTCACATTTTAAAATAATTAAGATAATCCGCTAGAGAATCTATTATTTTTTATTGATTAAAAAAAAAAGGTGACTGAAAAGCAATTCCCATTAAAATGACGATTTTAAATTCAACCA
The DNA here is from genome assembly GCA_028023455.1 of Epiperipatus broadwayi. Classification (NCBI taxonomy): domain Eukaryota; kingdom Metazoa; phylum Onychophora; class Udeonychophora; order Euonychophora; family Peripatidae; genus Epiperipatus; species Epiperipatus broadwayi. The sequence continues at coordinate 9,201,807 of JAQFVV010006205.1, read as the reverse complement.
AAATGTATGCCAATGCTGCCAAGTCTATTGTTCAAACAATTAACCCAATACATAACTTAAGTTTAGCTGCTAATACTGCGACAACTAAATTTAGAAAAAGTAACCAATAAGACATCAATAATCTTAACCTGCAAATAAACAAGAGCCAAGCCTTTACAAACAGTATCAGCTTTAATAATAGCATACCGAGAATACCCTTTAATTCATTCAGAAGATTTTCCCCCTCGATTTAGCGTATTATTAGATATAGAGGAAAATCTCATGCCATATAAATTCCCCAGATTATACTCTATGAAGTTTTATCAATACATGAACTGTGTCACATACTTCAGCTATACTGTTCAAAATTTTCAGGGTATGATGGAGCCATTTGGGAAAGTTTTAAATTTTAATCTAATATTCATAAATGATATGCTTATTCTCATTTATAGCAATAATTTTGAGTTCAAACTAACCCTGATGTAAATCTACGTAGATCATAGACCAAGAGATCCTGCTTTATCTTTACGTCAGAGGGTTAAGACCACAATGCTATTCCTGTGATCAGCATGGCTACCTCTCAATACAGTGCATTGCAAATCAAATTCAATAAAATCATCCAACTGATAACCAATAATATATAATACTCACAAAAAAAAACTATATGTTCCATTTTTCAATGGCTGCAATCTAGGTAAACATCAGCAGCCCTCATCAACAATCCAAAAACCATCAAACCACAACTACAAACACAAACCTTAACCTATCACTTAAAAACACAAATGATGAATAAATAAACATTATAAGCCTGACTCAGATGATTCCAGAACAACACAAGAACCACTTAATATCCCTCCTCCCATGAACAATGGAAACAATAAAAAATCAAAAATAAATAATGATAATACTAATAACACTGACTGTCATATCAAACAAGCAAACACACCTATGATAATCAATAAAACATAAATGAAGGTAACAGAAGTGATCACTCCATGCTTCCCCACTATAGAACCAGCAGCAGCTGAAGCCATAAAGCAGCCACGTTGCCCACTAAAGAAAAAATCACCAACTAAAGAGGACTAAAACAGAAGAAATTAATTATATAGATGATTTCAGTCAGATGAATCTTATTCTTGATTAGACTACTGAGGACCTCTAGCCAAGCCATGATGATGATCATGAATAACCCAGACATTATGCTAACATTCAGAAATAACCCCCCTTCCCCACCTTATATGAACTTGATGAAAATAACTCCATTTAATGTGAGGGGTTTCAACTCCATCAACAAAATCAATCAATTAAAACAATTGTTTAAAATTACATGCTTTCCTATACGTGGTTTACTTGAGACTAAAGTCTACTTTGGATTTTAGACTGAATCATCAGCACACCTCCACAGAGAAGATTTCTGTTCCTGCTCCAGGGACTCATCATCACTCTCTGGTGGCACTGTACTGCTCATTGCACCAAACTTCCCACTCTCATTATTCAAGATAATATTCATTGATTCATACTTCCTAATAGTGACCTTTCTTCATCGAATTACTACAATGAATATCATTTTCTTATATTTCCCCACATCCTAGACTTATTTCAAATACAATATCATTAATCCACTATTTGCAGCTATTCCACATTCACCCACCCCAATTAAGGACTGCAACATGGAAATAACACAGACTTTATCACCCAACAGCTGCATCAAATATCTTTTCCTTTTATGAGTGCTGAAGGCTTTTTGCCAGAAAATGCAGTTACATTCAACAATGACTGATATGTGTCATTGATAGATCTTTGTTTTTATTTGCTTATGCCACATCATCTAAATACCATGAACTTTATTCCCTATTCATTCTTGGCTCAGTCAGTGCAAACAAGAATTATCAACCTTATGGCTTCCACTACATAAAACAGTAAGAGCAACCACTCCAAAATTTATATTCTCAAAGATATATTATGCTCAATAAAATCAAGATCATGTAGTTCAACCCTATACAAAAGTACTTAGCCTTAGTTATCATACTCTTCTTTAATATTGACCATATCATGAGAAAAACACACCTTACCTTGAGATTACTAGCACTGGTTGATGAGCTGCATAGGTGAATTGCCATGATAAAATCTTCACACCATATCCAACAATGTAAATATAAACTTAAAAAAACATACAGTAATACATGCAACAATCTTAAAAAAATTATTTAAAGATTAAAAAAAACAAGATATGCCTCACCCAACTACCATCCGAGTTCCAATGCCTATTCAAGCTGATAAGACCACCCATGCAGGCTATAGCACAATAATGTCTATCTATTAATACTTTAACAAAAACTACAAGAAAATCAACCACTCAAATTTCCTGCTAATTTTTTTGGTACACCAGAACATTTACTCCATTCAATCCCACTAAGTTCATCATAAAACTAGCAATCATCTCAAAACAAATGCCATCCTGAAAAGTATGGAATTCCTCAATTCATATTAGCACATTTTGGTCACTTTACAGCCAATATCTTTATGATCTAGCCAATTATTTGTCACAGAAACTATAACCTACAGAAGACATCTAATCCATTGCAATATTATCATTCCCCTAAAAAAACAGCAGCCATTTCCTCTATTACCAACTTCTGGTCTATGTCCATAGCACTACTGCCAATTAAAGTCATTGAGAAGATTATCAAGAATAAAATAGAACCATATATACTTCCACTGATATCTAATATGCAGTTTACAAAGAAAAATTCATCAACCATCCAAACAGCATTATTTTTTAGAATAGTCCTGAACTCAGTTCAAGGTCAGAAAAGATATATTCCAACATTGAGGGAGAAATTTTGACTTCATCTATCTCCATGTATTTATTAAAGGCATAGTAATCTTACCACAATTCCTGAATGGCAATAACTCTCCATTATTTGTGCCCACACATCATAAGGATCCACATTAAGCTCACTCTTATTCTCACTGTATATTAACCTTCTTCTACAAAAATATCCTGCAAACATTCACAGGCATCTCAATACTGGACATCCCACAATTTCATTATATGCCCTTCATACATGAATGATATGACTTTTTCTACCTTTCAAAAAATACCTATTCAGTTTACAAAAAATTATACAAGACTTCACAACTACACACAAGTTAAAATTCAATGCAAACAAAACTGCTACATTTTTGCTCTTTATAGGTAAACTTGTACACACACACACACACACACCAAGCCAAAACAAACACTTTTCTTAGTTTTCCATTTCACATAGAGGATACAGCAATGAGATGCTATATGTAGTTCAAGTTTAAAGATGAAGCTGGTGGGTTCACTAATTTCCTATCAAAGGCACACCTTTTAATATAATCAAAAGTACAGCCTTTCAACTAACTCATCATCTCTAAAATTATATACTATCTGCCATTACACTCTTCTTTAAAGCACTCAAATCCAAAATCAAATTCATTTTCAATAAGCTCTTACAGTGCAGAAACATTGTCATGATCTCAACTAGATGTCTCAGCTGACCACTCCCAAATAATAAACTTGGTCTACATGAAATTCCAAATTAAAAAACATAAACCAGATAGCTGCCATCTTAAAACAGATCTCACAATTACAATGCCTACTTCAAATCATATCATCTGACAGACTTCCCCATAGCATTCATATTTGTCATCAATCATCTACCAACAGAAAACAACAGTCACCAAGATACTTGTCCAATTACTAGAAAATATATATATTGGCAGTTCTGCAGCCTCATTCATCAAAAGCTGGTCTGCAACAACCCTTCTTCATTGCTGGGGATCAACAATAAAAATCTACTTCACAACTTTAAAATGGTAACTGGATTGTAAATTTCTTCATCATCAAAATCAATCCCTATGCTTGCCAATGACTTAATCTGTTTCCAGTGAGTGAATATTGCCATTGATCCATTTTGCAGGCTATATCTCCATTTCAAAGAGACACGATAATATCTAAAATATGAATGTTTGACACTAGCAGAGGTATGATTGATAATGTGTAACACATAGATGACCTGACATCTTAATACAACATATCATCAATGTATATGATGAAAACTCAATCCTTTCAATGCATGCAGGCACATTCATCCTATATGCATTCTGGAGCACATGATGTACTTTTGCCTTAAACAATAATACAAGAAGACACCACTCTACCTTAGTCACAGTTAAAAATCAGAGATGGCAAAATAGATCATCCAGATATACATGCCTTTACTTGGTCACTACTCAAACAACAAGCAGTCTTAAAACCAGATAAACAAATGCATAATCATCACTGCAGCAAAAAAATCACAAACAACTGGGATAAAATCATCCAAGGGCAGCCTGCTACCCATGGTAGATGCTGAGACATTAACTAATTCCAGTTACTTTCAAAAATTAAAGAACATTGTCCATACAATCATTACAACAAAACAGGGATTTGCAAATATAAATAAGAAAATGAGCTCTAATATAGCATATTTATTGAAAACAAACAAACTTGTACCTTGCACACTTCTAATTCATTAGAAATAATATCTGAATGTCGACCTTGTTCTTGATCAATTACAGATGGTAGCACTATAGCAGAAGACTTGTGAACTTTATGATTCAGATAGTGAGATATATATAATCTGGCATCCATTTCCAAAATTGTGACATTCCTAATGTAAATGAGCAACAATCACTAAACTAAGCCTCACAGATCTCTCACACATCAATCAAAGCAGAAATCTTCAGAATTATAATACTAAATTTTGTTTTATCATTATGAGTATTTAGTCTTTTCAAAACTGTTATCCCCTCCCTATACATACTATGTACATATATAAATCAATGTTCTTCTTCGCACCAACTAATTACAAATGTAAATATATGTGTGCGATCTGAAACTGTTTAGTCCAATACAGTTCATTTTTGAAACTTAATAATAATAATAACAACAACAATAATAATAATAATGATGATGATGATGATGATGATGACAGAAAATCTATTTTTGTCTGCATGATAGTTTAAAACTTCAAGATTTTAAATTTCCAAATTATCCTCAATATACTTTGTTTCAGAGATCAAAATATCACCTTAATAAATGACAAAACAAGGTAAACTATTTAATACATTTTTGTTAAAATCCCTTGTTATATAAATAAAAACATTCTCAGATAATAATTGTTTACATTAGTGATAAAATCAATATAAGATGGCTGACATATTGCCACATAATAGACTATTGGTGCCAATAGTGATTTTAGCAACATTCCTAATGTTAACAGAAAAAATTCGTATACTAACATAGCAAAAAAAAATAATTTAAATATTTCAGCCATAAAACAGACCATTATTTCAAAAAATGAACAATAAATTACTTTAAAATGATCTAAAAATGCAAATTAGTGACCTCTCTACAGCATGGATGGACAATTAGTTCAGAAACACAATCCCATGAAATGATTTTTACCACTTTCAAAAAACTTCTCTCTCCAAGAACCATTTTTTATCAGCCACAGACACAAACACAATCCCATGAGATGATTTTTACCACTTTCAAAAAACTTCTCTCTCCAAGAATCATTGTTTATCAGCCACAGACACACAGTTCACTCTATCACTTTCCTAGAGCATTGCTATGTGAGCCTTCAGTCTACATATTTTGGGATACAGTATGGCTATCCTAATCCAAGATACATTGCAGTTGAGTTTCATGAGGCCAGCCAAAGAGATCATTTTAAAGCAAAAGTTCAATCTTTAGGTGGCTTTGTTCTTATTATAGTAGATGAAAATTGTCACAGTTATATAACTGGAATCCTCAAAAATGTGCATCTTGGATACACCACCCAGGACTTCCAAAAGATGTTGGGGTCATTTGGAAAGGTAATCTACCTACAGCTTGTACACCTAAGAGCTAACCCAGTATCTATATGTAGCAATAATTACAAATTCAAAAATATTGATTTTTTCATTGTTGGCAAGAAGCAACAGTCTGTCTTTACATTAGAGGCCTAAGACCTCATGGCTACACCCCATATAATGCCCTACTATTTAATGCACATGGTGCAACCATGATGTAAGCAAATCAAACAACACACACAATCAAAAGCAAAATGCAGATGATAATATTCATAGCATTAATCCACAACCAGATGAAAATTTTTATTTTACCAGGCTCCTGCAAACACTCCATTAGTGAAGAAATATTTCTAATTGATCTAATAGTAAAGTGAGCAGATTATATTCATAGTACTCCCACAAGCCACAGTCAAACAACTACAAATTATGATACAAACCACTAAACAAACTGCTCAAACTAATTTAACCAGCAGTGATATAGAATTCCAGCTATCTGCTTCTGATAGTAAAGCAACCCACAAACAATAAGGTATCACTCCTACAATTATAAACAAAACACACAAATAATGAACAACATAACACCATGTCTCCCACCAATAGAAAAAATCCCCCTCCAGAAGGCAAAAGAAAACCTGGACCTACATTACCAAGAAAAAGTCAGGAGTTGAAAACATTAAGATGCTTGAGATTGAACCTTGTTAAACCATATAAAGCAACATGGTCACTGATCACTTAATTCCCATGGAATTTGATTGCACCTAACCAACAAACAAAATTCAGCATAGTGAATCTAAAGAGTACATTATTAAACAAGGAAAAACTTGAAATCAAGTAACACAGGAAAATATTATTTCCAAAGCAGACCCTAGTCAATGAAAGACAAAAAATCATATGCAATGCATCACAGCAAAAGTTTTTTAAAATTCAAATCTCTGCACAGCCATGTCATCTATTTTATACACCTTTTTATTTAATATCATTATGAGGATAAAACTAGTGTCATTTAATGTTTAGGGGTTAAAATCAACTTCAAAAGTTTACCAAATGAACAAATAAATTTTCATTATGCAGCCACACATCTTTGATCTTCTGGAAACAAAAATCTACAGCAGCACAAATTGTTTAAGCCTACTATGCATGTTGCAGGGACTCGTCATTACCGTTAAGGGATACAAGTTTAGTAAAACCCCAACCTGCCCATTCTCATCATTTGAGACACTTTTCACCACAGTATTTAACATAATATTTGTAAATTTTCCTTCAGGTCTCATAGTCATCACTCATATTATACTTAACATTAACTCAAAGCTCTCATCAAACCTTTACGTGGTCATCTTAATGGGGGATTTCAACATGAACTATTGTACTTTTACTTCCACTTATGAGAGGGAAAGTTTTTTCCCTTCCAACTCCATAACATTTCACAACAACCATCACATTTCCCTCATTGATTTGTGCTTTTACTCTCCCATGCTACATCATCTAATTAAACAAGGCAAAACTCTCTCCATACAGTAGTGCCACCCTGTGCTAACCAGAGTAATCAATGGATGCCAGAAGGCTTTGTGCATAAAATTCCTGTCTAGTGCCTACTCATCCAATATCCCCAGACTAGTTTCTGGCTTGTGGCCTTCATCAGTGAGGAGCCTTGGATCTGAGAGCACTGCACCTAAATCTTAGGATCTAATGCAACCCTCCAGTAGCCACCTTTTATCTCTATTTAACTACAAAACTATGAGAATGAAATTGAAAACAAAATAATATTTTCAATCTAAGCTCAATAGCTTCAATCTAAGCTCAATAGCTTATACAGGTTGACACTACTGTAGGGAGAGAGTTTTGCCTTGTTTAATAACAATTATGTGCTAGTATAAGAGATGGTGATCATGTGATGTTTAGTGGTTTAACAATAATCCTGCTTAATAGGATAGTGGTGGCTATGGTTGTTAAAGAGCCAAAGACACTAAAATGTATGGGTACTGAACTGAGTTTAGACTCATATAACTATATAAGTTATTGAGCTTAGATTGAAAATATTATTTTTTTTTCAATTTCATTCTCATAGTTTTGTAGTTAAATAGAAATAAAAGGTGGCTACTGGGGGGTTGCATTAGATCCTAAGATCTGGGTGCAGTGTTCTCAGATCCAAGGCTCCTCACTGATTAAGGCCACAAGCCAGAAATTAGTCTGGGGATATTGGATGAGTAGGCACTAGATAGGGATTTTGTGCACAAGCCTTCTGGCATCCATTGATTACTCTGTTTTGCACAGGCTGGTATTACTGTATGGAGAGAGTTTTTCCTTGTTTAATAACAATTATGTGCTAGTGTAAGAGATGGTGATCATGTGATGTTTCGTGGTTTATCATCTAATTAAGTTAAACATTAGTCCTGCTCCATTTCCTGACCAATCTGTCTAGATACTTGAGTTTGATCTCACTGCAATTCAAACACCCATGCTTCACCTTCATAAAACAACAAGAATTCTACTTCCAACACCCACCCTTGAAATTCTATACTCAGAGACATATCATGCTATAAAAAATTAAAAATATGTCATTTGGTCCAGTTCAAAGATATATCTCATTCATCAACATTCTTTTCACTCAATATCAGTTATATCACCTACAGCATCCCACTACCCTCCAAACTACTTGATTTTGCTGATGAATTGCATAAAAAATCACCATGTGGCAAACAACTGCTGATAACTACATACTTGATAATGCATGCTTAAATCTCAAAATTATCTCAATAAAAAAAGAAAAGTCTGCCTTACCCAGCAACACACCTGGACTCAAGGTTATATTCCCTGTGCACCGGTTTACCCATCTTATATGAGAATTCCTATGGAATTAGAGAACAAAGGAGTGACCAGTGCTGGACATAATATGATACAACCTATCTACCAGAATTTTAAACAGAAATTTCAAGTACATAGTGCCTTCACGCACAACTTGCAGATCTTTTTGGAAAGCCTGAAACAGAAACACCTTTCTAGACTACTGGGAGTCAAACTTGCCAGCATTTATAATGCATGCCACCCAGGGCCCTAAGGAATATGCAAACTGGCATTCTCTAATCTTATCTGATTCACTTCCACCTATTTGTATGATCTTGCAAACTGTTTATTACAAAAACTCTTCAATACAAAAGGACTATATCTGATTGCCCTTGTGCTTGTACCGATATCCAATCTCTCAATTCTACCACCAATTATTATAGGCTCTCTGGGTATAAAAAGTCTTAAAAAAGCACTCAAGAATAAGACAAGACTCATCTCTCCCTTAAATATCTCCAATGCTATTTGCAAAAAAAGACTCATCCATTGGCCAAGCAGCACTCACATTTAAAAAATTTTGGATTTAGTTCAAGAGCAAAAGAATATGCTCCTATTGGTATTCAAATTGATATTCAGACTCCTTTTGATTCAGTTTCGGTTAGCTTCTTAATTAAAATGCTTGCAGACACTACTTACTTCTGAGCCATGAAGTACATATAACACTTAATGGTAGATGCTTATCTCCATTCATCTCACTCAATCTATTCCACAAGAATCACTATTTAGTTCTCTACTCAGGGTGTATATCAACCTGTTATTAATCAAAATCCAAAAGAAAATTCTAAGCATTCACATTCCACACATTGGAAAATATGCCTAAAAAAAACAACAATCTCACTCTTTGCATCCAAGTTTCAATTTTTAGTATTTATAAAAACATATTAGGCCATAGTTAAAGGTGAATATCCACCTTTATTGTAAAAAAGAAGGTTGCCTGAACAATAGATTGAGATTGTTGATTGTTATTGATGTTGGTATTTTTTTAAGTATGGGCTCCATTCATGTATTTACATTTATTTATAAACCTATCTAGTCTTGAACATTATTAGCTAAGTAATACATAGTTTCAGTGCAGTTGTACTGCTTTCATGTGTTTAAATGTATAAGTTTATAAATACAATCACATCATAAATGATATGCATCTTATAAAATCACAAACTATGTACTCTTCATGCTTACAAAATTATTAATTAATTTATCCAATCATAATATAGACAAATTTAATTGGTTATTATAGCATAATATTTTTTTTATTTAGTTAATGATACAATTTTAACAATAACTTCAAAATTATTAATTAATTTCTAAATTCAAAACTATCCATACTATTTCTGTACATATAGACATTATTTGATTATTATAATGTAATATTGATTTTTTTGCATTTACTTAATGATGCAATTTTAACAAAAACTTTAGTTTATAAAATGTAAAAATAAAGTATGCTGCAATACACATAACATGACTGAATACAATGAACCTGATAAAACATCATCATTATGATAAAGTAAAAAAAAACTAAGAATGTAAACATTGTTAAAGTTATTAATTTTATATTTATTCAATAAATTGCAAATTTTGATAGATAACTTTTAATTTCTTAGTCTGTAGTAGCTATGGAGTTGCTAATTTTGGGATATTATTTGGTATTGTTATCACTTTGCTATTTTGTAGTTATCTGAAACATTAATTTACCAATATCCATTATTTTTTTATAGAAATCGGAATTAAAATTGTTAGTTTAAAAAAAATTGAAAATAATAGTATCATAGACACATCATACAAATAACATCAATTTGAATCTCAAAGCAAGCTGACAATGCCCTGATTGGTTATATCATAATACAAAGAAACTGAGATTATTTGGCTCCAGACATTTTAAAGCATAATTTATTGTTTTAGTAATTCTGAAAAAAAAAATGTAATTTTTAGTTTTTTTTATTTACATATTTAATCTTATTTATGCAATTTATTTGTAAAATATTTATTTTAAACCAAAATACTATATGATTACAATTAGATATTATTTGAAAATATTTGTTTTTCAAAAGAACAAGTCGTAAAAACAGTTACAATAAAACAGTTATTTTTATTGGTTAACAAAAATTGCTTTCATAAATGCCACAGAATAATTTTTTAATGATATTTTAATAATAATAAATAATTTCGAATTTTTAGACAAATTTTCATCTTTTATAATGTCTTAACTAAAATTCATTTCTATTTTAAAAATGGAATTCAAATAAGAAACATTTCATCCAATAATTTTTACGAATAGACAATATTACAATCCAATATGAAAAGAGCAAATATAACTGAAATTGTCACTTGAGTCTTTCAAATAAGTGTGGGAGGAATTAGATTTTAAATAAGTTAAACTAGAAGTTTGATTACAAGTTTTACATTCTTCATAAAATTATAGTTAAAATGATATACTAAATCTTTTGTCTATAATAGTTTATGGCATATTCTTGTCTATTTGACATTTTACTTCTGCCATATACTTAGAGAATATATCCCACTTATATATTTTTTTAACAAAGCAAATAAAAAATATATAAAGACAAAAATTGCATATTGATTAGAAATAATATTGACCAATTATAATTTTAAATTATAAATTTACATTATTAATAATTCATATATATATACACACATACATATACATGGGCAATTGATTGCTTTCAACTTTATAAGTTATTTTTATAACAATCTATTACAATATAATTTTAAAACAATGCATTCAAGAATAAATTTTAAATATGAAAACACTTTAACTTTGAACAATTTATATTCACACATTCAAAACATATATATAAATAATAACTTGTAGACTTCCTTTAGGTTTCCTTTTAATTTTTGTGATTAAAAGTTTAATTGTTTTTATCCACTGAAATATAATTCATATATAAATTTTCAAAGAATTATTATGTTAATTGAGAGCAATTTGTATATATACACACATACGGCAATTACTTGCAGGGTGCCTGTAATATGTAATATAATCTTTTATAAGTTGTAAAATAATTTTAAAACGATAGTCACATTTATAATCTTCACAAGTATAAAAAAAATTAAAATATCTTAATAACTATCACTGCCAATTAAAATTTTAATTCCTTTTTGGTTTTTAACTTATATTAATATAATAGATGTTTTTTTTAAAGAAATTTCTTTCAGATTTCAAATGACATATCATATGATTATATAACTTCAATGGGGGGGGGGGTTGTCACTTTGAATTCAAGCTATTGATTGTTAATCTTTTTTAATGTGGAAAATGCAGAATGCATAGAAGTTTTTGGGTGATATTCAAAAATAATTTTTATTTTAATTCAAAGTAGAATCAATATAACAAAATTAAAAGAAATTTCCCCCCTCAAGTCATGATAATAATAATGTTAGGTAAATATTTAAAACAAATGAAATATAAGAAAACTTATATAAATTGTTTTCATATATGAAGATCAATAATAATCAATCAAATTACCATCTAACCTGCTCATTTACAAATGGTATTACTTATATATATAAAACTTAAATTGCATAAGATTGCCTTGACATCAGATTGTAGATTTTATGGTCTATATGAGTTTTAGCTGTTATCACGTGATATATATAATAAACTTATATATAGTTAGCGATATATTTAATATAGGCATTAAGCTTGAGTTTTTGATTAGTTTTGTTTTATATTTAAGTTACTCATTTTTAAAAAAATCCTTATTATATTGATTCTACTTTAAATTCAAATAAAAATTATTTTTGATCTAACAAATCAATGTCAACTATTAAATATTTTTCCATTCTAATAACTTCCTCTTACCAAGGATATGAACAATTAGTTCATTTATAAAGATGAAGAAAGATTATAATTAAATAATAATGATTTGTAAGACTAATCTCAGGCAAGAAATGATTGGTCTCAGATGACTTTAGCAGCTAATCAGAGTTAGGACTTAGTAACCATTCTAATAACATCAAAGTTTAAATGTATATATATATATAATGGTATAATGACTGAATGAAAAAAAATATTAATCTTTTATTTACCTAAAGTTTCCATTTAATATACATATACAATATTAAAAAATACAAGGTGTGATATATAATGTAAATTTGTTGAAGATAAAGATCTCTCTCAATTATTGCATAAATAATGTAAAAATCTCACAGAAACTCAAATGTCTAACTGTTAACCAAACACATATTTATGTGTGTATGTGTGTGTGTTAAAATAACAGGAATAATTTAAAAGATAGATTTGTTCTGAACATATTAGTAAGAAATTTTATGTTCATTCTTAATTTAAACAAATGTCAAAATTAATTGTTAATTTGTATTTTCAAACTAGTTATTTTTCTCTACCATAAAATTCTTTTAAGGATTGTGATGTGGAAATAAATAAATGAATATGTGATATTCTGTGTCTGGCTTCATAAACAATATAAAGATTTAAAGATGTCAGTTCAACGACTACCATTAGTTTTAAGAATGGTTTGGTGACTTAGCATTGCAAAGGCAATAATATTCATTAATCTGCAATCGTGGTCACTTTAGATATTTTTTTGATAGGGTAATATAGAAATGATACCCTATTAAATAGAGTGGATAACATTCGTATTTAATATTTTAAATAGAAAAAGGAAGTCTTTTAATCATTATTTGAATAATGATATAAAAACTCAGATGACTCCTTTTAATACATTATTTTATTAATTCATTTATATTTTGAAAAAGATATTCATCTGTGAAGTTCAAATATTCATTTGTCATTTTAATAATATAGATCCTAATGAGATATTTAGAAAATGTAGAAATATATATTGTCTTTAAAACTATAGTTATTATATTAAGAATATATGATTCTTCAAAGTTCTCACTCCTGATCTTAAAAATGCCTTCATTGTTTCAGTTAAAAGACTGCAGAAATGTGTATATTATTACTATTATCTACTATAGAAAAAGTACATTCAGAAATGGCAGTGAACCTCTAGCAATCCCTCATCTGAAACTGGAAACAATTTATTCACTATAATTATTGAAAGTATTGTTATAAGCATAGTTTTTGTTTGCCAGGAAGATATTTGTACAAGAAGAGTGTCATAATCAAATATTTATGTGAAAGTATGCCTTGTTAATAAATTTATATTTGGATTTAATCCTAATTGTGTTTTATGTAGCAAATTAATGTTTTGCATAACTCAAAACATTTAAATTATTTAAAATGATTGTTACTAAAATTTATAATTTCATTTACTTTCATTATTCAGTTTCTATATTGTATATCCTAAGAATGAATTTGTCTACATCAAGAATGAGGAGCTTCTGAACTGTAGGTCAATTCAAGCCATAAAAAGCTCTCAGTCTCACCCTCAGACATTTTCAAAAAACATATATAAAATAAACCTATACAAATTTTCTCTTTAAACATATTTGTAATGCAAATATTGAATTAAGAGTTAAGTAAAATAAAATATTTATTTTTTCAACTACATCTTTTTCTCTCTCCAACCTTCATAATAGTTCTACTTTATTCTATCAGGGCTGCAATATTTCAACAAATGATCTATATTGTGTGGTCAATCTAATCATGGATTTAATCTATGATGTTGAAAGCATTTTGTTTGTTTTTATAGTAATTTTCATAGATGAACATATAACCAGCAAAAATAAAATTTAATTTTTTTATTATTATTATTATTATTATTATTATTATTATTATTATTATTATTATTATTATTATTATTATTATTATTATTATTATTATTATTATTATTATTATTATTATTATTATTATTATTATTATTATTATTATTATTATTATTATTATTATTATTATTATTATTATTATTATTATTATTATTATTATTATTATTATTATTATTATTATTATTATTATTATTATTATTATTATTATTATTATTATTATTATTATTATTATTATTATTATTATTATTATTATTATTATTTGTATTTAATTTTTTTCATTAGAATAATATACTGATTAAGATAAGAAAAATAAACAAAGAAAATTCCACATTTTAAAGGAAATGGACCAACCCATATTTTTTTCTAGAAAGAAATAGTAAATTGTAAGTTCTTTATATGTCTGGATAGTATTTCAGTTAATAATATGCATTAAGAGTCAGCATTTATCAAAACAATTTGATTACAACAAAATTATTGGGGAAGAAAAAATATTAAAAGATAAAACTTTAAAAAAGCTTCACCAAGTAGGTGACATATAAAAGTACAAACATGTCAGAAAATTCTGCAAAAGCAAGTTATTTAAAAAAAAAAACAGAAAATTTGAAAATATGTTTTGAAATGGAATTTTAATCTGTTCAGAATATAAAAAGAAATTTGAGAATATAAATATATCATGAAGATAATACAATGTGAATTGGAAAAATTGTCATTAAATGTAGAACACTCATTAATAATAATATTGCTTTATTTTTAATTTGTAAAAAAAAATATGGTCCTCATTTAAGAAGGGAAAGTTTGCCTACTTAATCATTAGAGGTAAATTTATTAAATTTTTAATCAAATATAGCAGGCTAATTTTTAAGACAATACTCTTATATGGCATGTGAATGATATAAATACTCAAAAAGCCCTTGACAGAAAAAAAGTTTCTTACCCCTAGTCTACAGGATGTGTATGTGCTTTTATCTACAATAAAAACAAGATTTATAAAAAAATAAGTCACAATTGGATTTGCTGCACTCAATTTAAATATCTATTCAAGGAAATGATGGGAAAAATCTAGCTATCATTTACTTTTTATTGTTTTAACATATCATTAATAGTTTTAAACTTTATTGAAATTCTATTTTTTATATTTTCTTACCCTTGTATGATATATGTCTTTTTTGAAGAGTCTGAAGATAGATCTATAAAGTGCCTTTTTATGGACTCAAGTGTAATTAAGGTTTAATACATGTATTAATCTTTATAATCAATTGTTTTTAATAAAAATTAATGACAAGTGCACTACAATATCTACTTATTATTATGGATACAAATATGCATTTTCCAGGAAATTGTGTCTTTTTCATGTAAATATCTTGTATCTTCCATTTTATTAGTTTAGTCATTGTTTTATGATTTTTTTTCTTTAAAAAAACCTCACTACATTTAAATGATTGCTCTCAGTTGAAGTAACTAGGTAATAATATGCCATCATCAGTAATATTTTACTATTTCACTACTCACTTAACAGAATTCCCGTATTTTCATTTTAGAGCTACATCATAATAATTTCTCCCAATATTTCTGGACAATAATTTGGTTCATTTATTATATATTTAAAATACAGAACTATGTTATTATGCTAAAATTATAAAGTAAAGCTAAATATTAGGATTTTTGTATGGTTGGGAAAACTGGCCATAGTGAAATAATATAGTAAAAGTTCTATTAAACAAAGTGCTTAAAGCTAATTTTAGACTAATGACTTAGAATTAAATAAACTAATGTATTTTAAATAAAAATTAGATTTAATATTTATATTATAAATTATTTATTAAAAGTATAATATTTTATGGCAGGCAAATGTATTTAATTTTTTACAGTTTAAATAATTTCAAAATTTATCTATTCCAAATTGTATCATTATATTTTATTAGTTTTTAATGAAATATTTTGTAATAAAATGTTTTCAGACAGTAATTATAAAAATTGATACATATTGTCTGGTTTTCTAAAAGACATGTGTCCAGCAAATATTTATACTTTGTGCTTACAGGGTTTCTAAAAGAAGGTTTCAAAATTACTTTTAGAATTGTTTTAACATTGAAACATTTGTGTATTATAAAAGTAAATGTTAGGAGAATTATTTAAATAAATAGCTTTAAACTAAGTGTAGTTAGTAAAGTTAAATTTAAAAAAAAAATAGATACATTAAAATTAAATACTGGATAAATTAATAAAGTATTATTTAAAATGTTATTTTAGAGTGTTTAATTTGTTTAAATAAAATTGTAAAATTAATTTAAAATTACATTTTATAATAATATTCAGTATTTCAATATGAGTCATGATTTTTGTTTCTAAATTTTAATTACACAAGCTTGACTAATATGTAAATTAGATCGTAAATTGAAGATTATATAACCAATCAAATTGTCAGTTTGATTTGGTATAAAAGTAGATGCTCTCATTTAATAACTTGCTTAATAATTTAATAACTTGCTTAATAATTTAATAACTCTCTTGATAACTTAATAGCTTGTTAACTTATTATCAATATTAATATCATATATCAACATCAAATTATTACTTAGTTTACTTCTTAATATTATTTTTAAAGAAAAGTTTTTGAAGGATTAATAATTTACTAAGTTAAAGTAACAATGCAGCCCTAAATTAAGAAAAATTCTCTACTAACAATTTTATTGAAGCTTAAGCCAACTTCACAGTAAAATATGGATTTAATACCAACAATAATGTATTCAAAAGAATTAATGATAAGAGTACAGCTGATAAAGGAAAGTATAATTTTAAATATATTATAGAAAAATTTATATCATTATTTATTTTTAATACTTTGGACATTGGCAAGAATGTGGAGCAAAAATATTATTTTTTGAAGGAGTAGCATTTTTATATATTATATTTTAAAGATAAATAACTTTATTTGGGGAACAAAAAGTTATATAGAAAAAATTTAAATTTTAATATTTTGAAAAATTGAAAAACAAATTTAATATTGAACCTAGAATAAAAAGATACCATTTATGTTTACAGTAGTAACTATGTATATTTTTTTTAAAAAAAAGCTGCAGTGAATATTTTTAAAAGAAATTATTGTCTTTAAAAAGTTTATTACAAATTTCTCTTGGGAAATGATTAAATAGAAAAAACAATATTATTACGGATATAATTTTTATTACAGGTCATTATTAATAAGAGCATAAATTATTTAATATAATAAAAATTGGTTTTTAAAAAACTTATTCATCAGAAAAGAAAAAAAAAGGGTAATTAAAAATATATTATCCTGACTAAAGAAATATAACTTTATAAATGACTTTCTCTGAATTATTATAAAATGATATTTTGAATGGAATATAAAATATGTATTTTCAGTAAAAATACACACGGATTTATATCACCGATAACTGATGCATCTAAAGACCATAAGATCCAAGTGAACGGGAAAAAACTCAGGAGATTATTTTAAAAACTTTTTCAAGAGATCACTTTAATAATTTTTATCCTGGAAGCTACAGACATTAGATTGTATTTTTATAGACTTTCATAACAGGATTAATAATTATTCTTCAAAATAATTTTGGATACAAAAGTTGACATTTATTTTTTTTATTTATGAGTTTACATGCTGTACAAGGAGGAGAAAAGAGCTCTGTGTTTATGTTTAAAACTTTTGGACAGTAGCATCAACTAGCAACAAATTCCAGGAAAGAATTTCTATGAAAATATTAGAAGGAAGAAAAAACTTTTTAAAATTGAACTTTATGGAGAAGAAAGAATTGGATTTAGTAACTATGGTTTTTACTATCATTTTACATACTAATTGTAATATTAAATTTTATTATTGTTAGAGTAGAAAAGATTACACTTTAGATAATTTTATTTAATCTAACATAATTAACATTTTAAAGAATAATTAATATTTTGTAAAGTTTTTATAAACATTTTAAGGTGTGATAGTGTTATATTGGACAATTGTTGTTATTAATTAATATGTTTTCTTATATTAAATATTGGACAAAAAAACATCTAAGAGTGACCGACAAATGTAGTGTCACTAGGTAAATCTTATAAAATATATTAATTTTATATGATGTATATTTTATTATTTTCTAGAATTGCTTGGAATATTTTTATATTGCTTTGTTATATGAATGTATGAACATGTATGTGTGAATTAATTACACATAAAACTTTATTATTATTCTAAAGATATGAAGTATGATTTTTATAAAGATATGCATACTTTTTCTTTTATATTACTAATTAATATAATTTATTGATACTTATAATTTTTATATGATTCTTTAATGGATGAACCCTACTTTTAGAAAATATTTTGAATATTGATTTTAATATCTTAAAACAAAATCATTTGTATTTTATTGCTGAGTTTTAAAAGTGAATAAACCTTTTCTTGTAGTAGTTTTAGATTGTTAAAGTCATAGGCGAATTTTGTTTGTTATTTAGAATAATCCTAGTAATTTTGCAATGTAGGTTGTTAAATCTATTGTGAAGTTTTAATCAATAGTGTCATTGGGAATATTGTAAAGAAACCTTTGGATGCTTATATGTAGGATCTATGGAGAATAGGAAAGTAACCTATCTTAGTAGTTTATGCAAATACAGATCACATAGCCTTGTGTCTTGTATATATTTTCTGTGGACAGTGTTTTTTTGATATTATGTATTTTAAAATGTTCGAATGAGTGCTGAATAAATAGCCTGGGCATTATTATTATATTTGAGGTTATTAGACAGAGAAGTCATATCTCTTTGTTCACACTGTATCCATGTAGATTATCCAATATATTTTATACTATTGAGTCTTTACTCTAGGTAATTCTTCATGCCTACACATCATATTGCTATCTTAATTTCAACAGTTATTGCATCATATAGCATTGTATTTTATGAAAGAAAATAATGAATAATTTTGAATTGTAGTATTGTTATTTTGAAAAGAGATGAGATAAGTTTTTCTTGTTTTGGTTTAATTTAAAGTCAATACAAATGAGATTGAATGTAACTGCTAACAGTGAATAAAAAAGAATCATAGATATTTTTCATATTTTTATTAAACTACTTTTAAAACATAAAAGAGATGATAATTATTCATAAGATTTTTGAATAATTTTGATATTTTAATTTTACGTGGTAATGCATATTTTTAAAAAATGAAATATCCAAAATGAACAACATAAAATAGAATGAATGCTTGTATTTCATGAATAGTATTTATATTTTAAACATACATGAAACACACATATAGGGATTCTTATTTAGAGTAGTACCAAGCAAAAATATGTAAAAGAACATCAATCATATTATTTTATTAAAGTCAATTTATTTATCAAACAAACCATGATAAATATTTAAAATAACACTAGCACTATTATATTAGATAAGTTTGATTGATTTATTGTAAAAATATTTGAACATATTTTAAAAATGAATATGATTTAAGTATCTCATATTTTATATTTTTCGTGTACACTTACGAAAACCATATGTTCTAGCTATGTTAATTAATGGATTTTTTTATTATTAAACTATAAGAGTATTCTTAATTTGGTATTATTATTATTTTAAATAAATGTGCCCAAAAAGTAAATAAGTTTAGTAAATGCTTATTTACTTGTTGATTTATTATTTTAATGTGGAAGTATGTAACTTAATATTATTTTCATTAGTTTGATATTTGTTAGGTTTTATTAAAAACAAATGTAAATAGTGTATATAGTTTTTGTTAAATGTATAGGATAATAAAATTTGTTAAATTTGTTTTATAAAACTTTGTGTTATTTTGATTTATTCACAATCACAAATACATGATTCACAGATACCAGAATAAACATAATATTTGCACAGTGCAGATATAATTATTTACTTAAAGAAATCACAATAATTTAAAATATAATATATTTGAGAAATTTCTTTTTGCATTAATATTATTATTATGGTCATAATTAATTGCACAATTTATTGCATAGAATTTTAACGTTGTTTGTTGCCACATATGTTCAGATTATATCAGATTATGCCACATATTCTATTTAAGATGCCACATGAAAATTAAAAGATTATATTATATTATTGTTGTTATCATTATTATTGGTAGTCATCATAATATAGAACAGTGGATAAAATTAATAATTGTGATGAAGATTATTATTATTCTTTATTATTGTTAGTTAGGTGTAGTTGAGGATGATACAAAATCCCTTATCATACTTGGTTACAGGAGATTATAAATTGATTAGAGTTATTTTAAAGAACCTGAAATTATTATAATTGTATTGTTTTAATAAAGAGATTAGAATTTATTTAGTAACATTCTACTAAATTAATTGGTATTATTTTAAAGTCTTAAGAATGCTATGAATATATTATTATTTGAAATAATAAGGGCTGATAGTATTCTTATGCCATTGAGATTGTATCCTGTGGGATATTGGTCAATGTAATTCTTTACTGCTTGTACTTCACTTTATTGTCTCATGATTTATTAATGTCTTATTTATTTAATTTTTATAAACCGAACCATTTATTATTATTAATCAATTAGAGCTAGCTAAATAGTAGATATTATCATAGGAAATCTTTATTATTGATTATATTAAGATTATATGTATTTTAGCCAAGCATAATCATTTATCTAAGCTTGTCTATTTTTTTTATCATTATATTGAACTGAATGTGAGGATACAATATATATGGTATTTTTTTATAATAATTTTTATGTTATTTTTTTTGACATTATAATCAATGATATAAATCAATTAATGAAATCTATTTGCAACAGTAATAAAAACTAATATACATAATCCAAACTATAGTGATCTCAAGCATTCACAAATTTTTACAATATTTTAAACAAAGTTTTTTAAATTTAAAAAGTAACCAGGCTTACTAAACTATTGGTTCACAGTTATATCACTTTTTTCCAGCAACCTTAGAAATAGTAAAATGATAATGAGAGGTGTAAATATATAAGATATACTATTTAAATATATGCTTTTGTTTCTAAATGTCTAAACTATTTAAAAAAAAAACTGTGAAATGACTGTAAATGAATCATATATGTATAGAATACGAATTGTCACAAATGCTAAATTATTCCAGCAGCACCCCCTATGAAACAGACATAAAGTCTGAATTAATGGTATTGATAGGTCAGCCTCTTATCTGTAGGCCAAAATATTTTGAATATTGAAATGCAAATGCATATACCCAAAAAGCACCAAAGTAAATCAACACAGATCTTAATAGCTAATAAATTAACATAATTTCATATTACACATCAAAGTAAAATTCACACAATCATTTGTCAACTTTGAAAAACTTCTTAACATATCATTATATAATAAATAAAGTCAGTTGCAAACCCTAACAGAAATTTAAATATAAAGAATACAAATCACTATTGATACTAAATTACTCCAGCAGTTTTCTCTGTGAAATAAATGTAAATTCTGAATTAACAGCATTGGTAAAAAGTCAACATCTTATATATAATCTATAAAGTTGTTGTGGATATTGAAATGTCAGCCTATGTACCCAAGAATTTACAAAAATAAATCAGCTCAAATATTATTAGTTAATAAATTAACATAATTTTATATTACTTAACAAAGCAAGATTAATTGAATAATCATTTTTAAAATGTGAAAAACTTCTTAATGTAACTATATAATAAATAGAATCAGTTGTAAATACTAGCTTAAATTGCAATATAAATAATAGAGAGAGAAGTGGGCAATCAGAGAGCAGTTGGCAGCCAGAGAGAGAGAGAGAGCAGTTAGTAGTTAGAGAAGTGGGCAATAAGAGAGTCAGCAAAGAAAGCCAGTCATTAAAACTAGTGAGCAGTTGGTGATTACACTATACTGCAGAAAAGAAAAAAATTCTTGGATGTGATTGCAGCCAGAAGAGTTTACTAAACTAAACAAAATGGAGTAAAAGTTTACCAACTGCACCAGATATACTCTTCAAATAGTCACCATGTGAAATGAAGTGCTGAAAACTGCCTAGCAAGAAAATATAGCTGAATTAAATTCAGCTGTCTCTCCTGTTTATTACCATACATTTCAATAGAGCTTTGTAAATGAGAGCATGTCAGAGAAATTTTGTTTTAGCCAAGAACAAGGGGGAAATGGTCATCATGGAAGCCATCATTATGTAATGTCTTCTATGAATGGGCATTGCAGATGAATCTTGGAAATATTTAGAGAGCAGAAATAAAATGTGCACCATAAATAAGGAAAGAACTTTTAAATTTATTATTATTATTATTATTATTATTATTATTATTATTATTATTATTATTATTATTATTATTATTATTATTATTATTATTATTATTATTATTATTATTATTATTATTATTATTATTATTATTATTATTATTATTATTATTATTATTATTATTATTATTATTATTATTATTATTATTATTATTATTATTATTATTATTATTATTATTATTATTATTATTATTATTATTATTATTATTATTATTATTATTATTATGATGATGATGATGATGATGTTTCTTTTTGTTGAAATATATTGAATTCTGAAATTAACATTTTGTATAAATTAAGCTATACTTATATTATTTAAGAAATTAATGTCTCAGCAAAATTAAACTATACATATGCAAATATATGTATGCACAGAGAATTAGATAAAGAGGTATATAATTTTTTTGTATCTATTTATTTGTTAATGTGAAAAAAAACATGAATTGGAATTTATCTCACTGATATTTTATTTTTTTGTCCTAAGATATAATATTATCAATCAACTTGGATGTTATATATCTATATTTTTTATGTGTTCATTATTTTATATGTGTATATTATATGCCCATAAAGTTGTCATAGGAATGCATGCATTAAAAAACTAACAGAAGGAAATGATTGTGCCCTTATTGAACAGTAATGAATTATAAAGGAAGGGGTATTCTCTTATTATGATTAATGTATTATAGATTAGATTTCTGTGTGTGATATTTTTTATTATAGTTATTATTTTTTATTTATTTATTTTAATATTTCTAATTAAGACTAAAAAAATCAATTTTTGTTGTATTTGATCAAGAACTGGTGTTCAATATTTCATTCACCTCACTCCATAGTTAATGAATTATATGCCTATTTATTGTAAAGCTATTCACCTTGAGAAGTAGAGTATAAGAGAGCTAACATATGGGATAACTTATAAGGGAATGTTGGTTGTGTCTTTCAATAAGAGTCTTGTAGGGTATCTTTCTAGGAAAGTGGTATTTAAAGTTTTTTGGCTTTATAAAAAAGGCTCTATTTTGACCAAGCCTTGCCAATCCTGATGGAAATGGTTATCCAAATAAGAGGATTAGGAAATATAATTGATTTCTATCACTTTAATTCATTTTTTAATAATAATAATTAGTGGAAATATTTTATTCTACCTTATCTGCTAGGTGAGTTACAGAGTTTGAACCCAGTTTGATAGGTATAATGGTTCTATTCTAGCATGAAATGCATCTTGGTCCTCATTTGTCTTTTATTGTATCTTTATTTATATGAATTTAAAAAAATATGTGGTAGTATTGAGGTTATTTAATATATTTATAAAGATATTACACGTGGGAAAAAAAATGTGAATAACTCCATGTGTGTGTGCTTAATTAAAAAAAAACAGATATTTTGATCTTTAATTGAGTTTTAAAATTTATATCTATGCTAGAGACAATCTCTAGTTTAGTAAATGATTAGTAATAATTATTACTGCATTTATCTAAAATGGATGCTGTCAAAAATGTAGGTTGAGTTAGTTTGACACTTGTAATTCAATCAGCACATGTTAATACTATATTATAACCTATATAAATGCATACTATTTCTAAACAACACTGCACATACATCAATATTATAAAGCCTTTAATTCCAATTCATAAGCATGAGTAGTTTGATAACTGACTGCACAAATGGTGTGAACTGGAATTACCAAATGTAATCTAAAATTATGATTGTGTTACTTTGTTTTGTATTTATTATTTGATCAAAAGTGTTTCAAGTTTTTTTGCTGCTCCAAGCAAACTGTTCTGATGCTATTATTTGTTATTTACAATTAATTATTAAGAGTTTTAATTTCAATAATAATTTATTATTTCTAATATATACAGTGATATCTAACCAAACATACTAGGTTTACATTGTTGTTCTAACCATCTTGTTATTTCCATTTGGAGTTCTGTTGAGTCTATGTTGTTGTGCTTTAAGTGCAGGATGGTGTGAACAGTAAATCTTTCACAAATTTGTTATCTGATTGTTGTTTCCTCTCTTTTTTTCCTTGTTGTTAGTTTGGCATATTGTATAATGTCCAGGTGTCCTCAAATGCTTTTGATAATGCCAGGAGTTGGTCTCTCTTCTGTATTTTAATCATTGTTTTGAAAAAATCTGTGTTATAAGAGATTGGGGTGTTCAATGATTAGTTTACAATGCATAACCCATATGGCATAGTTCAAAAATATTGAGAGACATATTATTAGGTAGGTTTTAGTATTGATACTATCTTCAGTGATGAGATCAGTTGGAAATCTATCTTGGTGTTGGAGAGTATGATTTCTCGGATCACTCTGAGTCCTGTACACTGTGAGAGAGGTGATCCGATGTCTCATCATCATTCATGCAAAAGCTGCAAGTAGGTCTATGTTGTTGTAACCTCATTTGTAAAAAAGGAAGTGATTTGTAGGTAGTCCATTTATGTTGTATTTAATGAGGAAATCTAGGTATTTGGCCTCTAGACTTCATGTTTTAATGTTGGATACCAGTTTATGGTTGTTGTAATAAAGTGTGTTGATTATAGGATGTAAGATTGGATGGAGGATTGTGTATGCTTGCCATAATGAGATTTTAGAATCAAATGTGGAGTCTGTTATTAGGCAGTGCTGTTTGACAAGACTTGTGAGTCTAGTTTCAGTTAATTTTCTGCATATATTCAAAGAAAACTATTTGTCATTTCAAATGTGACTCATTATCAAAGTTTAATTAAAACCTTCAAATTTTATTTATTAAAATTTGTTAAAAAATGTATGTTTTTAATAATCAAATTGCAGTTATTACAGTAAAAATTATAATGAATAATTTAGAATCAGATCTCTTATATTTATATAAGCAATTGGCTTGGGTTTAAAATCTTAGAATTTTTTGAATTTCAGGCTTTTAGTTAAAGAGTTACAAAGTTGTTTCCAAATGCATAATTTTTTTAATTCCAATTTTGAATTTAGTCTTCATTGATAAAGGTAAAAGCTAAAAATCAGAATGGGGATAGAAATTAACCATTTAATAATCACTAATTATTAAGCTTACAACAAATAGCACTAGAATATAGCTACTCTCATTTGTAATATGCTTGATTTTCTTAACTTCACCAAATTATTTTTAGAAATTGTATCCATATTTAGCTTAGAGTTCTTAATAACTTCTTTAAACACTGCTTATAATAACAGGAATGTGTAAAGAAGTAAAGACAATAGTGAAATGACATATTATTGAACAAAGATATTAATTGGAAAACCAACTCAATCCTCACAGATCAATATGGATGTACAGAAAATGTGACAGTCTTTCCCTTTATGTTTCAGCTTATGTGGCATTTTTACATTACTGAATCTTGCAACTTTATTCCTTTGTTTTACTGTAAGGCCATATTGTCCTTTGTAATACCACAAGCAATAATTTACTTTATTGATGTCTAGAGATCACATGATCTTAGCTAATACATTGCTATTTTTAAAATAAATTTTCCTATTCTTATTTCTATTGTGCCATTTAGTGTGAGCTTTAATAATGAATAGATGCTAGATGGTTATGCTTGATAAATTCTTATCCAGTACTGACTATCCAAATATCTCACATTAATTTCTAGATAATGATTTTCATCAGTGAAGAATTTTGGAATTTTTTGAAATGTTTTTTGGATCTTCTAGCAGCCATGTTTTACTTTTTGCTATCATAACCCTTCTGTTACATGGCATCCAATTACATAATGTATGCACAAATATATATAAAGTTCAAAGTACAAGTAGAAATAAACACAGACAAAAATTTTGTAGATATTTTTCTAAATCTCCTGGAACAAAATAATCCTAGTAAAAAATTAAATAATTTTGGATTTAAAATAAAAGTTTATTATAAATTAAACATTTGAAGAGGTCTAATAAATATTTTTATTGAGTTCTGATTTTGAAATTAAAAACAGGCATGTTATACTGATAATGGTAAAAATTTATATGATCTATTTTGAAATATTTTTAATTAATTGAATTAAAGTAAAAACTTGATCATACTTTTGATAAAATTTGAAAAGTAGCTTTTGATTAAAATTGTTTTTAATCAAGATAAAACAGTTAGTGTTTTTGTCACTTCAGCTGACTACATAAAAAGAGTTGATAAAAAGAATAGTTTAGTTGGCTAGTAGTTTTTTGAATAGTGTTGATGAATAATACTTTTTAGAAGCAGTTTGCAAAGTTGGTTAGTTGATTTCCAAAGCTATATAGATAGCTGCCATGGATCAGAGGTAGATGAAGTAAAGACAGAAGGGGGCAGCTGCTATAAGTTCATGATGGTGGAATTTGAATTCACTTGATGGAAAATGGGTCAACTTTTTCAAATGTCATAGCCACAAATGTGTTCTAGAATAGTTTTCTTGCCTATCCAATCTTATACAGAAGGGAGATCATTGCAGACTGAAAGTTTCCTGGATTATATCTATTCTGATGATTGCAAGCCAGTCTACTAGCTGGCCCAAAGTCCATCAGCTTGATAAAGTTGTTATACATATGTTGCTTTAGATAGATGCAAAGAACCACTGATAAATGCATCACATCATTTTTATATAAAGTGAGTTATTTTAAATAATTTCTTAGTAAAAATGACATTTTAATTCTTACACAGCTCAGGTGGCCATCTTGAATTAAAAAAATATATAACAAATGTAATTTATAACACATCTTCTGATTCAATACAATAAATATAAAAATATATACATTGTTAAAAAGAGAAAATATGAAAGAATGTCATAAAATTGATAAAATAGTCATTATCTCAAAATTTTTTAAAAAGGAGGTTTTTAACACTTTTAAGCATGTTTATTTTTAAATTTGTTCACAAATTCTAAATTTTGAAAGTTAAATGATAAAATAATGAATTCATAGACAGTTTCATCACCTTTGTCATAAAATTCTGAAAAAAATTATATATAACATGACTTATCTGAGATAATTTTTCTTATAAAAATTACAAAAATAATGTGATTGGTGACTTTCATTTTTACTAGCTGCCCCAAATCCCGTTGTTCCATATTAGGGTATCTGTTAGAAATATGTTTGGATTTTTAATGGGAGAAAAATAACAGTAAGAACAGTTTATGAGATTTTATGCAAAAAGAACTTTAATAAATTGTAATGTATTATATATTAATTATATTATTGGAAAATGGGGTATGACCTAAAATATGTATTCTTTTCAAGTAAAAGGTGTACTCAAAAAATAAATATCAAACAGTAAGAACAGAACAGTTTATGAAATATTATGCAAAGAGAACTTTAGTAAATTGTAATGGTATTATTATTATAATGGTTGGGAAAGATGAGGAAGTTTTACTATACCTGCCGTACAGAGCGCCACTAGGCTACTTGAACCTAGAAAATTTATAGAGTAGGCAGATACGTGCTGTTAAGATTCCACTTTATTTTATATTTATTAAGACCATTAGCCCCAGTCACTAGCTCAGTGGAGATGCAGAGATAAGAATATATATCTTTATTTAATTTATATCTTAAATATAAAAAAAATAAAAGCCACTGCCAGTAATTAATACACAAACATTTATTAACGCACATATATAATATTTAAAATTTGAGGAATAACATTTATTATTTTAGATTTTAATATTAACTTTTAATTTAAATTATTATTTTAAAATTTTAAACCATCCTCACAGATGAATTTAATAATATTTTTTTAGGAGTGTTGAGTATGAATAAACTACATAGATTGCATTTGAAAAGAAAATATTCTATCCCTTATTCAACCTTAGGTCAAAGTTCGCAGTCAAACTGGCGTCAATCCATCTGATACATCGATGTATTCAATGCAGCATGAAATACAACAGCACAAAATACCATACTGTCAGGAATGTACATCTGAACAGTATGGTTAGAGAAGACATTGGCTCTCATCCAAACAGAAATGCTACACCTCTCTGGCAAGAAGAACAATAAAAAAACTCCATAGGAAAGGACTGCATTTTCCATCTTCCTATCTCTTCCATAGGCAAAAAGGGGGTTGCAGCATATAATGAAGATCCTGCCCATTGCGGACCTCATACTACATTTATTAATTACACTGATATATCCAATCCATTGACCCAATCCAACTATGAAACAAATAACCTAAGATTAACCCTCCCTTAATTAATTAATACAACTTTACAAATCTATATAGCCATTCATGCCCGACTTAAATTTAACGCTTATATAATTTCGCACAGACGAATTTTATAAAAGCTCGTTTTTTAATGTTGAGTATAGATCAGCTACATAGATTACATGGTTAAAAACATTTCAAAATAAACAAACGATCAAAATATAAAGTCATTGATGGAATTGTAGAGGGAAATTTGCAAGAAACCCAATGGCATTCATCATAAGATGCTGCATTGACACCAATAACTTAAAAAACATCCGAATAAATACATTTTAAATACTCACTGTAAGGTATCATTATTTGCCAAATGTCTATACATTCTAATCAAATATGAAAATAAAAACATATATGTAACGAATCTATGCAAGCGTCTATACCCAACTTAAATTTAATGCATTTAAATGATTTATACAATAAATATTAATAAAAAAAAAAATGGAAATGATTTTTAGCAAACTCAAATATATAAAAATTAAACATTAATAATTAATTTGAAAACTTGAAAGTCAGATAAGAGTTCATTTTAAAATTTAGGTTAGCTGAATCTTAAAAGCTTGTCAAATCTTAACGAAAGTTCTTAATTATTTTAAAATTTTATAGTTCATGTCTTACAGTAGAAGAATCCCGGTTCCTGGTGCCAATTCCCACCACATCTCTATTTGAAGTCCAGTCTGTTGTTCTGGAGGTGACCTTAGCTAGTTCAATCCTGGTATGTAGTCATTTTATTTGAAATAAGTGAGAGAGAGCGACAAGTGCATCTTATCGCCTTTCTCATGAAATCAAGCTGGAACTGTTTTAATTTGAATATTTTTTTCTTCTACAGTACTCCTCTGGATTCATTGAACATCGTTTCCTGTTCCAATAATTTTCATTAAGGTCCGAGCAATTGGTTACTGCTTCTATTAGACATTCTAATTTTTTTTTATTCTCTTATCTATATCTTTCATCTGACTTTTTTCTTTTCTATATAAGATCCCCCAAGGCTAGTTTGCTTTTCTATAATTAATAAACACATCATTTCCATTTACAAAAATATTTTATCTTTAGATCTTGTACTTTTCTATAAAAAAAGTACATTCAAATATTTTTTTTAAAAGGAAAATAATTCTTAAAGTTTTGCATCTGTGCGAATATATATATATATACACATACATTGAACAATTATTTAATTTTAGCTTTTAGTTTTTTATTTACGAACTTAAAAAATTTTTTTATTCTAATTTTAAATTAATGTAATGGCATATACCGTTACATTATATATTAATTATTATATTATTGAAAAATGGGGTGTGACCTAAAATATGTATTCTTTTTAAGTAAAAAGTTACTCAAAAAAAAAATCAACTAAAAATTTATCCAATGTAAAATGAATAAAAAATAAGTAAATTAATAAACATCAAAATAACATTTTTTTTTATTATGAGCACTGATTATATATGTGTGTGAGAGATGATCACATGAACCAACTTATGTATAAGAGTGGATAGCTGAGGGTGTTTGAAAGTCTGTGTTTAAAAGATTTTATATAAAAAAGGGTAGTCAAAAAATAAATATCAAACAAAAATTTACCTAAAATAAAATGAATAAAAACTAAGTAAATCAATAAATATCAAAATAAACAAATTTATTATGAACACTGATTATATGTATATGTGGGAGATATATGAGATAGCAAATGGATGAGTGTTTGAAAGTCTGTGTTCAAGAGATTATTACAAAATTGTAACAAATGAGTACAATGCTACTGTAATTATGCAATAAATGAATGATCATATAAATAAAATCATGATATATCTTGCCTATTGCACTAACCATGTAGCTATATGATTCTCTGAGTGTGGATGTGCATGTTTTTATTGTCATTGAAATGTAAATTTCTTAAAATTCTATAGCATATTTATTGCTTTTCTACACATACTTCATCATATAAAAATATAAGTAATAAAAAATAAGTAATAAAAACACTAAGTGAATACTCACTGATGGGAAAATTGATTCCTGTCTGGCATGACACATAAAGTCCAAGTTCGAATTCCAGTTGTGAAGAAGCTCTAGTTGCAATTCCTATGCTTGTCCTTACAAATAAAATGACATGACTAATTTTTTTAATGCAGTTTCTAAATTTGAATTATCACTAAAATTAGTTGCTACAAGGCTCACAAATACATATATCAACAATTGAACAATCAATGCAAGTCATGAGAGAGTCCATACATTTTACGAATGCTAAATCTAAAAAAGAGAGAGAAAAGAAAATTAAAAATGACATTTTAGAAAGAAATCATAAAAAATATAAATTTCATCATAAAAAAATACATTTTTTGAACAATGAGAAGGCTTTCAAAAATACATACATCAGCAATTCAATAATCAAAGCAAACTACAAGAAAATCCATTTCCATGGGAAAAAATATTTTACAAATGCTAAATCTAAAAAAAAAAAAGAGGAAAAAAATTAGAAATTGCATTTTAGAAAAAAAATCATAAAAAATGTTCATCATAGAAAAAAAATTATACATTATTTTAAATGTAACAAAATGCTGGATTGAATGGTCTGAGTCCCATAAGTGTAAGACTTGCTGCTTCTGTACATACTCAGTTTAAAATCTAAACTTTTAAAAAGGAGCACAAAATTTTAATCATGTATTTCTTTTATATATGACTATTTAAATATGTTCATAAATTATTAGTCCACATGTTTATGTGCTGAATGTGTTTTAAGTTAACCTATTGGAACATTATGTAAACCCCAATGTAATAAATTGAATTTTGTTTTATGTTAATCCACACATATATGTAAATTTTAATAATTTATTTTATTATTTTATGATAATTCAAATATGTTTAGAAATTATGTCATATGTATGTGTTTGTATAACTCAATGAGTGTTAAGTAGACACATATGTAAAATTTAATCATTTTTAAATTATTAAATGTCAATTCAAATATGTTCATTTTTAAATTATAGTGTGTCTGTGTGAATATATATATATATATATATGTGTTTTAAGTAAACTCATTAAGATTTATTGTAAATCAATGTAATAACTTGAATTTTGTATTAATCATGTAAATCATAATGTGATAGTTTTTTTAATTGCATATTACTCAAAAGCAGAAGGATTAATTGAGATGTATATAGCCCTATTCTAGAAACCATAACTTCATTTTTTATTAATAAATGTGTTTTCAATTGTTAAAATTATTCTAGTGACTTAATTCTAAATGGTTTTTAGTTTATATTATGTATTGCATAGATCTTATGTTCTCTGAGTTAGAGAATGTATATTAGTGTTTATGGGCATCCAGTATTGATAATAATATTCCCATCATCATCATCTTGGTTGGTGTAAAGATAATATTCTTTAAATCCCATGCACTGCATTTTATTTAATTTAGTATCTATCAGAATTTAAATGTATAATTGGCCAGTACATTAATGGTATTAAGTGGCCAGAGCATTGATGATGATCAACATGTTTTAATATCTCAACATTGTTGCTTTTATTCTGATGAATGAATCCTTAGTTGGTACATCCAAATTATGTTTAAATAAATGTCCCAAGCTGATAATGGCTAAACAGTTAGCCTCGTCTACAGGAAACTAATTTTAAATCCAGTCACAAGATTGATTGTTGATTAATTTGATTGTTGATCATTACTTATTTATAATGCAGGTGGATTTATAGTTAATTATGCTTATAATAGTGAATTAACAGGGCTGGCCTTACATGCTCTACTTATATTATTGCTCATTACTATATATTTTATATTCCTTTTAAATTTCATATTTAATTTTACATTTAAAATTATTTTGTTTACTTGAGGTTGATGGTGATTTACCATTACTCAACCTAAACCCCAATTTCCCCATCTTGTTATACTATACTATCAAGCTACCAGAAACCAAATGAAAAATATTCACCTGCATAGTTATATAAATATAAATAGGTTCAGTTCCTATATATTATGAAGGCTTTAATTCTTTTATAATAGTAGGCACTTTCATTTTTGGTCAGAATTAATATAAAATTATTAAGATATAATATGACCTTAGCTTATACATTGCTATTATTGAGCAAATTTTTCTGTTCTCATTACTTTTATGCCATCTAGTGTAAGCTTTAGTAATGAATACATGCCAGATGGGAATGCTTTATAAATCCTTATTGAGTGCTGCCATATCCAAATATTTCCAGATTAGTTTCTAGATGATGACTTCCATAAGAGATTATCTGACTACTAAAATGCTTTCTGGAAAATATATAATCTGTTTAAAGTTTCTGCTCAAATTTTTGATTTAATTAAGACTTCAACTCATGATAAGCTATAAAACAGATTTATGTGAATTTTATCATAAAAAGACTAATAATGTAGCTCTAACTACATCAAACCATCCATAATGACTGTAGTTTGCATTAGTATGTGTTAACATTGGTAATTAATTTTATATTATTCTGCTTAACCATCTGTATAAGCATAATTGAGAGATGGGCACTAGTGGCAGTGCAAAATAAATCCCTAGATTAGTTTTATGAATTGTGAATAGTCATTAATAAGCCAACTTTTGTATTTGAACTAGCAGCTGACTGTAGATCAAATAGTAAGAAATTGGAGATGTGATATAAAGGAGCTTCTTTAAATGAAATTGAAATTTTCTGTGTATAGACCATATGCATAGAAAGACTGGTACCAAGTTAAACATTCCCTCTTTCCAAAACTGTTTCATAAATCAATAAACTCATCTATATTTTTATTTTTTATTGCTCAATTATTTTTTCAGTTATAGTTCTTTTCCCCCTCATATCTTAATAAAATCTGTTTCAATAATTCCACTATATCTTACCCTTAATGTAGACAATAGTCAGAAATTAATCTAGTAATTGAGTAGACATTACAATCCAGAAGCTGTATTGACACACATTAGTTCTGATTACAATACTATAAATTGAATTATTGCTATCAATGATGAATGATTTTACTATTAACAGACTTTAAAACTAATACTGGAATACAAAAAATTAAATTTTCAATACTAGTTCTTTAAAAATATTTCAATAACTTTAAATTTACTTTATTCTAACAATTGGTATAATACAGTGCTTGAGTTAGTATGAGGTTTAATTATTCCGTTGATTATTGAAAATAATATGTATATAGTTTTTGTTGATATGCTGCTTCATATTGAATTGCAATATATTCTATTTCAACATTTATTAATAATTGTTCAGGTTTTAAGTTAAAACAGTCAGTCAAGTTTTTAATATGTTAGATTCTTTTATTCTTAATGCATGCTTATTTTTATTTGGATAAGTTTATTAAGAATCCTTTGAAGTTTAATTAAGCAGAGATGTTTTAAGTATATAAATTCAAAAAATAAAAGCATCAGTTAACAGTTTATTTACTTTTTTACAATTTATTTATATATCCAAAGTATCTCTTTTTATATAATATTTATGAATAAAAATAGCTGCAATTGCCAGTTTTATAGTTAAAATCATTAATATAGACGACAATGGAATAGAAATGCCGATTAACTGATTAACATAATTTTAATATGGATTGCAACTATATTAAAAAAACTCATAGAATATTTATTTTTAAAAAAGCATTTAATAAATTGAAAAATAATCTTATGTTGTTTTTTTTAAACCTTATTTTGAAGATTATAAGAAAGATTGCTGAAAACACAACAATATTCTCTCACTAAGAAAACATTTTACAGCATGATCAATAACTAATATATCTTTATCCTCAGTTGTAGAATAAATTGCTGATAAACAGTATTTTATGTAGTTACAGAAAATATATCTTTATAAAGACATTTTTCTTTGATTGATTGATTTCGTAATGCAAAGTATATGATCTATTTATAACTTCTCTAATATACTTGGGTCATGATTTAAGTTCATACCTGTTGCTAGAAAAAATTATATATCAACATTATCTTTATAAATAAGATGTAACCATTTATTAATTTTACCTTTTCCATTAATATACCTTACATGTGATTTGGAAATACAAAGCTACTGTATAAATAAAATTCAATATTATCATCTTAATGTATTTTGATAGAAATTCAAGACTAAACTGGTTGATTCAGAAAGAGAGGAATGATATTTCTCTTCTCAGTGTTTAGATTATTGTGTCTTTTTCCTTGAAAAGGTGATGGCAAGATATGAGGCAATATCTTATATAACCCTTGTCATACCACTGCAAAGGCTACATGATAATATTTTGAGGATAACATGTGTGTGCTCATTTATGCATATATATATGTATGTGTGTGTGTGTGCGTGATGAAAGAAAGAAGGGAAAAGTGAAATATTCATATATATAAAATTGTTATGTAAATAAAGATACTTTTTTTTACAAATATGTCTGGATATATTCATTTAATTAATAAGCCCTTTATTAGAAGAATAGATTTTTCTACAAACTAATTTAGGTGACAGCCCCAAAAATTCTAAATGAAATAAAAGGGGATTGTATGCAAGTGAAGCTAGTATTATACAAATGAGATAGAATTTTTTTCTCATGCTCCTGCATGTTGATGGTGAACAAGAAGGAGAAATTAGGTAAAAATGTTAAACTAAAAAAGAGTGTAGTGATTTGCAATTATTTGAATTTACTAACTCATAATGAAGTTATAAAAATATTTATTACAATGGAATACTTTTCAGACATGGAGGGTTAAAAAAAAGGGAATAGCACATTGGTTCCTACCCTAAGCATATTGCCTAATTCTGGAAAGAGAGAAACTGAACCATGCAAATAAGTTGCCAAAATGTTATTTAATGGAATGATAATACACTAACATCAAGAAGAATTGTGTTTAACATTTTTTTGATTAGCAATAACACTAAAAACATTCAGAGAAAAAAAGATATCTAAAAGAAGATGAGAGAATTCAAGGACTATAATGGTAAAATATTTTGAAGAAGGAAATTCAATATTTTATTTTATATTTAAATAATACTAGACTATTATATGATAAAAATATTTAAATTGAAAATATTCAAGAAAATGAATTATTCTTATATATGAATAATAATGAAAGTATTATTATAAGACTATATACAATAATTAATTTTTTTATATACATGCATGAGAGGCTTTTGTAAAGAATGAGAGAAAAAAATATGATCTCCAGTTTGATAAATTTATGCAAGAGGAAATCTACAAGAGAAGACTATATTTATTTTGTTTATCTTTTATTTCAATAATAAATTATTTTGTTATTTATTATTCTCTTTGTTTATCATTGTCTGGATATTATAGTGATAAAAACAATTGATAAATAATGATATTATTATTGTAAATAACTTTAAGTAAACATTCTCATTTAAAAAGCTTTGCTACCTAGTGTTTCAATAAATAAAAACAAAACAAATAAAATACAATAAAGCATTTCTGATGATAAAATCATTATTATTATTCAGAATTATTCTAGTTTATTCATAGGATTTACAAATAAATGTTTTTATATTTGTCATATATTATTGGAGAGGATTTAAACCTGAAATAATAAAGTAATACCATTACACATCACAACAATAAAGAAATGATATCATAAGTATCGATATAATTGGATAAGTATTCATTAGTACCATCAAATAATTGTACACTGGTTACTGATACATAATTGATGCCCAATGTGTAATGACAACCAGGGTAAAATAATTATTTGATGGTTCTTATGATATCATTTCTTTATTGGTGTAATGTGTAATGGTATTACTTTATATTTCAGTTTTAAATCTTCACTAATATGTGACAAATATAGAAATATTTATTTGTAAATCCTATGAATAAAATAGAATTAATTTAGAAAAATAATGATACTTTTACAATCAAAATTGCTTTATTGTATTTTATTTGTTTTGTATTTTTATTTATTAAAATACTAAGCAGAAAATCTTATATGTGATTGTTTAATTAAAGTTATTTACAATAGTAATATCATTGTTTATCAATTCTTTTTATCACTGTAACATCCAGACACTTCACCTATCAATGTACATGTTCTCAGAGCTGTGAGGAGGGTTCTTATTACCATATAAAAATATTATAGCAATACTTGTTTTCAATATGAATATAAAATGACAAAGAGATTAATAAATAATAAAATAATTTATTAATGCAATAAAAAATAAATAAAATAAAAATAGTCTTTTTTTGTAGATTTCCTCTGGCATAAATTTATCAAACTGGATATCATAATCAAAAATTCATATCTTTTATATTATTTAACTCTTTATAAAAGCCTCTCAGGTATTTATATAAAAATCATTATTTTATACAAGCTTTATAGTAATACTTTCATTCATATTTATGTATGTGAATTAAAGCATAATTCATTCCTTGAATATTTTCAATTTTAAATATTTTTATTCTTTAATATTCCAGTATTTAAATATGAAAGAAAAAAATTAAATATTGAATGTCCTTGCTTCAGAATATATTACTGTTTTAATCCTTGAATTCTCTCATCTTTTAGTTATCTTTTCTCATCTTAATGATTTTAGCATTATTGCTAATCAAACAAATGCGGAACATAGTTATGCTTGGTGTTAGTGTATTATCATTCCCATTAAATAACATTTTTGGCAACTTATCTGCATAGTTCAGTTTCTTTCCTAGAAGCTTATGATAGTTGGTATTAGAAACTAGGAAAAATGCTTAGGGTAGGAATCAATGTGCTGTTACATTTTTTCTAGCCCTCCATATTTGAAAAGTGTCCTAATATAACAAATATTTTTATAACTTTTTTATGAGCTAGTAAATCCAAGTAATTGCAACTCAACACACTCTTTTCTAGTTTAACCTTTTAAGGTAATTTCTTCTTTTTTTTTCAACAACAACTGGGGGAAGGCAAATCAGATGGCATCTATTAGTATTTTCCTAAGCACATCGTTTGATTTTAAAACTTATAATAGTTTTTCAAAAAAAATTTCAGGTTCAGGGGGTGAAAGCTAAAAGGTAAGCCTTTTTTCTTTGGTATTGCTCATTTAAAATTCAAAATGAGCAAGGTGATTGAATTCATAGATTAAGAAAATCTAAGGGCTAGCTGAAATAACAAGATCACACAGTGATCCCAATGTTAAATTATCTCTAACTCAGCCTAACATAGGCCCTCAAATAGATCATAAACAAAGACCCTCACAGCAACAATAAACCCAGAATTAAAGATTTAGATAATATAAACAATCAAAAACTTATAGTTAAAAGCACTCAAAAGCAAAAGAATTCACATCTAGATAATAGGCAAAAAATAGTGTCAACTCCAAATATTGGAAAAAAATACTGATTCGATCAAGTCAACTGTAACCTTAAAAAAATTAGGAAAAAGCATGGAGTCACTTATAAAAGCAATTAAAGATGACTCCCCACATGGAAATATGTCCAAAAGTGAAAGAATCCAAAGTAAAAAAACCTGAAACAAAAATCTCACAAACAAAAAACAAAATCTCAATATACGATACTGATAACATTGAAAATTTCAAATTCACAGGTGGCGCTTCTCTAGAAGCAGCAAAAAATTAATGTAACAAATCTTCAAATGTCAAAAAAAAGTAATATAGACCTAATTTCAAAGAACCAAAAAGGAGAATTAGATCAAAAACTAACTACTCAACTCCAATATAGTATCGAGTACTCACAGAATCAAAATTTTCAAGAAAAAATAAACTCCGAATTAATCTCTATAAATGGCGATTTCAGTTGCATCCTTTCTAAAAATCAAACACCATTGCTAATGATACAATCTGAGCAAAATTCACACAACTATGATTTTCCTAATTTAAAATTGAGTTCACATACAAAACATACTCGACAAATTTATCTAAAAGATAATCAATCTGTAAACAATTTTCATCAACCTCAAAACATTGTAAATAATTCTAATAAGACAAACAATCAAACACTATCAAACACAAAATATCACAGCACTGTGAGCCTTCATCAAGCTACTCAAAAACAAAATCAACAACTAGTCATAATGGATGAGCTCTTCATGGATGAATCTAAACAAACATAAAACTCATAAATACCTAAATATGCATCTTAGAATAGGAGGAATAAATGTGCATGGACTCAATTCACTGGCAAGAATCTTTGCAATTAAAAATGGCTTAAAACTAACCTACACCTAGTCTGTTTCTCAGAAACCAAATTACACCTACAGTCTGACTACAGAATCCAACAAATAATGCAACAACACAGTCTCTTTCAATACCTTCCTTCAAATACAGCCTCACCTGAAATTGCTATACTCATAAACAAAAACCTCATATATAAAAACATAGAACCCTTTACCTCAGTAAAGAAAGAGCTGTTAATAATAAATCTCATCATAGTCAACAACTCAGTTAATATCATTTACATATACCTCGACAAACATCTGAACCTGATTCATATAGTAATAAATAAAATAAACACTATTCTATCATCTAATACATCACCCACAATTTGCTTCAGTGACAACAACATGTCCTATCAACAATTCACCCTAAAGTATCTACACCTGCTCAATCAAGTACTTCTATATAAAGAATGTTGTTTTCCACCCCAACCGTTCTCATTCTACACTTTAACAAAAAAGTCATTAATAGATTTACTATATTACCAGAATTTCATTTTAACTTCAGTGCCAAACTACAAATAGTGTCCTTCTCTGATCATCTGGCCATGCTAATTTCACTACACTTAGACCCAACCAAAATAGCCCATTCTAACCACAATAGCCCTATCAAACTTCTAAATAAAGCAGCAACTCCAGAATGGACATTCTCCGAGGCATACATACTCTTTCATAAAATTCAAATTCTGTCACTCCCCTCCAAGCATGGTCAACCTTTGTAGGAATTCTGAGCACATTGATCAACCATCATGCTCAGACAAACAAAGGACCTAATAAACTCCTAAAGGAAAGGGATGCAATCAGCAACAGATTAGGCATGATCTCACCTACAAATACCAAAATGCAAAACGTTCTAGATCTAAAAATCCAGTATCATGATACACAGAAAATTCCAGCACAATATATAGCAACCAAAAGATCCCACATCTTCTTAACAAACAAGCATAACAGGACCTGCAGTTCCATCAGAT
The DNA here is from genome assembly GCA_028023455.1 of Epiperipatus broadwayi. Classification (NCBI taxonomy): domain Eukaryota; kingdom Metazoa; phylum Onychophora; class Udeonychophora; order Euonychophora; family Peripatidae; genus Epiperipatus; species Epiperipatus broadwayi. The sequence goes on along the minus strand of JAQFVV010006205.1, from coordinate 9,161,814 downwards.
GTGCACTTGGTGCATCAAAACATCCCACACCAATAATGGTAGCAGTGAAATGTAACTGCTATAGCAGTCCAGAAATGTTATCCCAAATCCACAACCACTTAAAAACAAAACTACAAAACTACACCCTTAAAACAGGCAATATGGGGAAACTTAGATGATCACAGCAACCATAATATAACAAAAACCTTAATACACCAAAAGCTACTAGCATACTCAGAAAACACACATCCAGGGCTTCATGCAATTCCCAGATTCATACTTCTCCCCTTCAGCAACTTTACAATACCCATAATTAAAAGAATGATTAATGTACTGGTTGGGGGATTTCAAACCTCCTGATCTGTATCCTGTGGCATTAGTTCCCTTCCTCAAAAAGCAACAAAACCCATTCCCCCTCAACAATCTATGACCAATATCAATAATACCACTGCTAATAAAAATGATAGAGTCATTAGTCAAGGACAAAATACAGGAACAACTATATACTCACATATCAACATATCAATATGCATGCAAGGGCTCATCTACCATAGACACTGGGCATCATTTTTTCTTCCTAACAGAACATGTCAGACAGAGGAGAAAGTCAAAGCCCTTGGTCATACAACTATATTTTCCATCAGCATTTGACTCAGTCATCCTGTCAAAAATTTTCCAGACATTACAAGAGTACAATGTTCCAGCAGTATACTTTAGAATAATAGCTAACCTGATGCTAAATAGATCTATATGCACCACACTAGATGGTAAACTATCTCCAGGATTCAGACCATATCTTTCAATCCCTCAGGGCTCACTACTTACCACACTCTGTTTTACAGAATATATTGTACCAGTCAAAAAGAAGCCAACACATCAACAAACCCAAAATCAAGGTCAGATTCAAACTCAGGCAGTTCAAACTGAATTCAAACCCAACTCATGAGCTCAGATCAAATCAATGGATGACATATATCAATGGTATATGACTATGCACCAAGGAACTAGCTCAACGGATGATGATGATTAATGAGACCCCTGATTTAAGTCTAATGAAGTATAATAAAATAACTAAGAATCTTTATAAGTCAACTCATATATATATGTGTTCGGGTTGCCAATACAGACAGCAAGCATTAATATTAAAAATAATTATTGAATAAGAAAGAAAGTTAAAAACCAAATGTGTTAATAAAATGTTTAATAATAATAATAATTTTGTTCAACTTTTAGATTATGATATAGATTATCTCTAGTCTTTAAATGGAATTTATATTTACAATAAGAATGGCAGTCCTTATTATATGCCAATACGATTACGCAATATTCTAGGAGAAATATATATATCTATGCCCCAACGAGGAAGTAAAAGTAGATAAAGGTATTTGGTGGTGACAGAAATTATGATTCAAATTCTAAAAGAAAAAATGTGAGATTTATTTTCACATTCGTAAATCAATTCACAAAAAGCAAAATACGTGTTTAGGGCATAACTTTAATATTTAATAGAAAACTTACTTAATTATAAATAAATATGAATTTGTTCAACTTTAATAAAATCAATTCATTACGATTTACGAGCATGAGAGCAGGCTTTACTGGAACTGAGAAATAAACGGTACTGACGACTTATGAGCTATAAGAATAAATATGAAAAATAATGGCTTGTCTGTGATTTGAGAAAATAGCAGGGCACTTGTATTTGACAAGTCTTTGATGCCCTATATGAAGGATCCATAGAACATGAAAAACCAGGTTGGGTCATAGCCTCGAACCTTTGGTGTTTTAAATATAAAATGAGCAAGTGAGGAAGTACTTTCTTCCTATGTAATTTAATAAACAGTAATATCACCGAGGACAAGCCTGTGAAGCAGGAGATGGCTCGCGTCAGCAACATTCGGAAAAATGATGACTTGGTAATCATCTTTTAATTAATAAAACCCATTTTATATAAAGGTTGCTCTATGTGATGACCTGACCATGTTGAATTAAAGTCAAACGAGCTTTAACTAAAAAGTACTTAATGCAATTATAGAATCATATTAATCATGCCCCAAACATCATGCTCTCCCTGAATATTAATACAGAAATACAAATTTAAATTAGAATATGTTCACTTTATTCCCTTTATCAGCCTTTAGCAAAACATTTTAATATTATTAATGTGAATAAATGAATATTATAAACTCAGTAAAGTAGACGGGAGCATAGGTTAAAAATTGAGCTAATAATTTATTATTATTAACCATTAATAAAAATAGCAAAAATTGTATAACTCCTTCAACTCGATAATTAATAGAACTATATCCAATGAGTTCTAATGGATAAGAATTATTATAAAAATTAATATAATGTTATTTAACAAGGCAAATGCAATGAAGGAAATTATTATCGAGTTGAAGTTTTACTGGCATATAATTAAAAATAAACAACATTAATAAATCACACAATAAATATATATAATATAATAAATGAACCACTATCGTAAGAAAAGAGAAAATTAACAAATATTAAATTTAAAGACTAGAGATTAAGATAGAGAATTACTACATAATTTAAAATAGCATTAATACATTAAGGAAAGAGAAGAGCTTTTAACAGTACTTAATTTAAAGGTCGTGTAAAATAAAGTTTGAAGACCGGTGAGAAAGTAACGGTTTATATAAGAAAGATATTACCATTTCTTCATGGTTGGCTCCTTAAATTACACACGGCAGAGTCCAGTTGCATGAAATGTAGATGTGCATTTTGGAAAATTATTTGAATGACATTTTGAAGGATTTCTCTAAGGTTTCGGCAGCTTATGATTGGTATAAGAATTTTTATATTACAGCCACATTGAAGATTTTCAGGGGACTTCAGGAACTGTAGTCAGACTCCTGAAGTTAAGCCCCCCCCACCATGGTAAAAACACTATTTTACTTCATAATTTAACTGGGCGGCTTCTTCTCTAATGAAATATATATGGCTTCTCTTAATGAGGAATAATAGCTGCTTGGAAACTTTTCCTGGGCTCTTTATACTGTATCTGATGCCTTCAGGCTATTGCTTCTTTCCTAATCAATCTTACAAAAATGTACTAGTTGTTTTTAGATATATTCCTTCGATAAGGCTTTTAAACTCATTAACTTGAATTCATTTTCTAATTAGAAAATGAATTTTTAAAATCAGAAAAATGACTTTAATTAGTGACTGTCCTTACATTTTAAATACTTCTTTTTTTAATTAATAAAAACTTTACCCATTGTTTTTGGAAAGAGACAATCTGAAAGCTTATCGAAAGAATGTAGCTTTTAATCACTAAAAATTTAACATATTATTTAAAAGTAAAATAAACATTCCCGACACAATGAAACTTTCAAACAATTATATATATTTAAATATTTATAAATATATACGCACAATCCATGCAGTTGTAATATATATAAATTAATGAATAATTTTATCATGAATTTATTAATAGCATTGATTAATTTAAACTCAAATGAATTAATTTTAATTCACATTTATAATAGTTTTTCTTTAAGGAAACTAGTGAGGACTGAACATATAAAGTCCCATTGCATCGGAAATTCAAGGTTAGTACAAGGGTTTGCAATTGGCTACATGTAAAAGATCATGAAGCTAGGATCGAACTTAGATCTGACTGCTTCAATATCAACCCATTATTAAAGGACATTGAACTCAGCTTGCCTGGTATTTTTGTTCCTGCACTAAAACAACAAATCAAACATATATCATATGTCAATGACATAACCATTTTCCTACCAGACAGTATGTATCTTCAATCACTGTTCAAATTCTCAACAAACATGAAAAAAAATTAAACCTGCAGGTTAACACCAACAAATCATCAATCTGAAAAATTAGATCTGAGAGTACCTTTCCATCAATCTTTACAGCCAAGCCTCAAAATTTTGTTGTCTTCTCTATGGCCAAATCCAAGTGTGCCATGACCAAAGAAATTAAAAATTCAATACTAGAAAAAACCAAGAAAATAGTCAACTCATTCTCAGCAATCTCATTGTCCCTTCCACGTAAAACAATCTTATTAAATATGCTAGTGTTCTCCAGACTGAACTATTACCTTCCAATCATTAAACCCACCAAAACTTTTGAAAACTCAATACATACACTATGCTCAAAACTATATTGGAGGGGCAGAGTGGTCACCATCAGCATAACCAAAGCCCACATGCTGAAGGATTTAAATGGTCTTGGTCTCCACTCTGTTTCTACAATGTACCTACAAAAATCTATAATAGCATTCCATGCTTTATCACTGAAAGTAGGCCTACCAAACACATCACTAAATATACCCCACAGACATTTTATTGCCACATAGCAGCAAATGAATAAACAAAATTTGGACTCATATCAACAACTGTACAAACCTCAATATAGCTGCATATGAAGCCAAAAGGTCATACTGGGAAATGTACAAACTAAGAATTAACTCTCCAGCTGCACTCCCAAGCTCATTCAGATTAAACAATAGAACTCTAATTAGAAAAGCAAAATTTGGTTCATAGAACCAAAGTTTATTGATTTCATAATAAAGCTAAACCTGGATGTTTTACCCACCAATCAGTTTCTTGTCAATAAGAAGGGGCTTTACCAAAATAAACCCCTTTTGCCAGTTATGCTCCAGGAAGGAGGAAAACCTATCACATCTTCTATAACTGCCCAAAACTCAACTCAATAAAATTAACCATCAACAATGAAGTCTCAAATCAAACCACAGATCTGTTTGATGTACAAAGCACAATACAAAAGGGAATCTATTCAGATATCAGGCTAGCAATTTTCCTCTCCATAGCCAGTATCTGGGAGACTTTTAACTCAATAATAAAGAAAATAAGCATCAGAGACAAAATGCTGTCACCTGACTAGCTATACAGAGAAACTTGGAGCAGGGTTAAACTAACACAAAATAGAAATCAACAGGATACTCTTGATGCTCCAGATATGTAAGTTTGCTTCAAATATAACCCACTGTATGTAACTCAATAAATGTTGTAACTATTGTTAATAAATATATTATATTTTTTTAAAAAAAATAACGGCAACTGGAGGAAGGGGGGAGATAAAAAAATCTATCTCATTTGTTTACCACAAACTTCATTTGCAGGCAATTCTCTTTTTACTTTATCTAGAATTATTGCAACTATCACCTAAATCAATTTTTAAGGAAATCTATTTTTTCTTATAAAGGGTTATTAATTAAATGAATATATCTGTGCATATTTACAAAATAAATAATATTTATTTGCATAACAATTGTATGTGCATGAATATTACAGTCCTCATATTATTCTCAGAATATTATCATGTAACTGTTGCATTGCTATGATGTGGTAACATATCTCCTTCCTATAAAAAAAGCAATGGGACTGCAGAACTTTCTATTTTCTTTTATATATTGAGGACTTTTTTGATTTAAGTTGATTGGATTGCTGTATATCGTCTCTAATATATCTAAATTATATTTTCAAAGGATTCTTTTGCCTTTCTGCAAGCTGGTAATCTTTTTTATTAGTGTCTTAATAAATTTTACTGTTCAAAGTAGAGAGGGAGTTGCCAACCTCTTATATTTCACCTGTAGTTTTTCAGTTTTTGATCATTATTAGCTGCGTTCTGATTATTTGGTTTCCACTCTCTTCACTGTCTAGGTATTTCTCTTTCTATTTGTGGTAACTTTCCACATTTGGTGGGTATCTCACTTGCACATGGAACAGGCAATGAAGGTGATGATTGCTTAGTAGAAACCTACCTTTGTGGACTAGATTAATTCTTAAAGTGATATATCACTAGTTCTATTACTATTATATGAGTTTCTTTTCCTTTTCCACCATCTACAGGGTTGGTATTTTGATTGTGCCTGATGTTAATACTGCTGATAGATGCATCACCCCTTTCAGATGATTACTGTTTTACTGTGGGGGATCTTATTTTCTTCATTCTGATTATGATAGCTCATATGCATTCAGAAAATCAGCAATCTCTCCAATTGTCTTCATATCTATCCTGATGATTTTATCTTGAAATGATAAATAATGCTTTATTATTTTAATTATCTGGCTTTCAGGATTCCCCATGCAGATAATGTTCATAATTAGGAAATTTGTCTTTTCAATAAATGGTTATATATCATGCTCTTTAATACAGAATTTTTCCTGCATGATCTGATATTTGATACCTTTATGTCCATCCTATGACCAAAAATTACTTCTGTTTCCTGTACTTTGGATAAGTTGTTGGTTTAATTATTAATGAATTCATCCACTCTTTAGCAGATCTATATAAATGGTTATAGATGAATGCCACTTGTTCTCTTTTTGCCATTTTATTTAAATCAAAATAGCTTTCTAGGCTATCCAGATGTTCCATCCATATCTCTCCTGCATCACCTTTGAAGGTTTTGATTTTTATAAATTGATTAATATAATTAAAATTTCTCACAATGTCAATATTGCCCTTTAATTATTGTATCTTTTTGCTCTCATTAAACTTCATGTCTATTGTATTACATTTATTCTCTTCTTTATATTGTTCTATGGTCTCCTTGAACCAATTTTTTGCACTCTCTTTTAATTTATTATAATCAGCCTTAATGTCATTAATATTGACAACTACTTCATCCTGTGCTTTTTGAAATGTGTTGAATATTGAAAATTTGTTCTTTTAATGAAGAGACCTCAATTTTAAAGTCTCTGCAATTTTTCTTCATCTTTCAATTCTAACCATTTCAATCTCTCATCCATGCTTAAGACTATTTCTTGAACTTGACCTTCATAAGTTTTGACAGTTTATTGAACCATGTCTTGTACATCTAGATATAAAGTTTTTCTATAAACTTCTTCTTTTGTACTTGTTCATTTATTTGTTTTCTTATATCTTGCCTTAGAATGATTATATTATTTTCCATACCCTGAAAATTTTCATTTCTTCTTTAATTTGAATATACATTTCTTTCATTTCTTCTTTATTTTGATCAAATTTGTTTTTCATTTTTTTTTATTATTATCATCCATTTTTCTTTGATCTTTTTTTCTCATTTCTTATTTTGATCTATTTTTTCTTTGATTTTTTTTCTCATTTCTTTTTTAATTTCATCCAGTTTTTTCTTGTTTTTTTTCTATTGCTTCCAGCAACAATTCCAACATGACTGCATCTGGCTTCTGCTCTTCTTGTGTTTTCACAGTTGACTTTTTTTCTTAAATCACAAGTCTGTCTCTGTTGAGTGTACTTCTACTTTACTGTGTAAATCTATAATTATTTGTTGTTGACAATATTTTTTTAAAGGTGTTATCATTAGTATCTTCTATATAAATAGAAATTTTTTTTCTTCATTTTTTCTTATTTTTACACAATTTATTATTTTTCTCAATTATTTCATGAATTAATAGCAACATCAGTCTTTACCTCAGCACAATGAAATCCAGATCTACATTCATTCAACTCTAATATTGCCTTTTAATTCCAGGGTTTTTTTGGCTGAAAAAGATTATTTTTATTTTATGCATATGTACCATACACAGACATTTTCTAATCTTCTTTATCAAAAAAAGAATGTTCAAGCTTCATGTTGCATGCCAATTTTGTAATAGTAACCAGGATAAAAACAATTATTCAATGAGTACTTATGATATTATTTTTTTATTGGCTTAATGTGTAATGGTATTACTTTATTTAGGTTTAAATCCTCACCAATAATATTTGACAAATATAGAAAACATTTATTTGTGAATCCTATGAATAAAATAGAATAATTTTGATGGTAAAGGTCATCACCATCAAAATTACTTTATTGTATTTTATTTGTTTTGCTTTTATTAATTGAATCATTAGGCAGCAAATCTTAAATGGGAATGTTTATTTAAAGTTATTTACAATAATAATATCATTATTTATCTATTGTTTTTATCACTGTAACATCCAGACACTTCGCTCATCAGTGGGCATTTTTTTCTTAGAGCTGAGGGGAGGGGGTTCTTTCTTTCTCAGAATCATATGTGTGGCCTATATTTTCTTATTGGCATATAAAAAAGTTATTATAACAATACTTGTTTTTAGTATGTATATTACCAAAATGACAAACAAGGAGATTAATAAATAATTAAACAATTCATTATTACAATGAAAAGATAAATAAAATAAATATAGTCTTCTTTTGTAGATTTCCCTTGGCATAAACTTATCAAGCCTGATATCATAATCAAAAGTTCACATATTACTTTTCTAACCCTATATTAAAGTCTCTCACATATGTATATAAAAATAATTATTTTATATAATCTTTATAGTAATATTTTCATTCATATTTATATATGTCATAATTCATTCCTCAAATATTTTCAATTTAAATATTTTTGTTTTTTAATAGTTTGGTACTATTTAAATATAAAAGAAAAAAAAATAAAACATTGAATTTTCTTCCTTCAGAATTAATCCTTGAATTCTCTCATCTTCATTTAGATATCTTTCCTTCTCTTAATGATTTAGTATTATTGCTAATCAAACAAGTGCTGAATTTAGTTTCACTTATAGTTAGGGTATTATCATTTTATTAAATAACCATTTTTTGACAACTTATTTTCATAGTTCAGTTTCTTTCTTTTTTAGCAGCTTATGATAGCTGGTATGAAGAACTGGACAATATGATTAGGATAGGAACCGATATGTTATTTCCTTCTTTTTCACCCTCCATATCCAAAAAGTATCCTAATATAATAAATATTTTCATAACTTCTTTATGAGCTAGTAAATCCAAATAATTGCAACTCAACACACTCTTTTCTAGTTTAACCTTTTTTTCTAATTCCTTTTCTTTTTCAACAACAACTAGGGAGGGGGAGAAAAACTAATCTATCTCATTTGTACACCACAAGCTTCATTTGCATGAAATCCCCTTTTTACGTTATCTAGAATTTTTGGGACTGTCTTGTAAATGAATTTCTAAGGTAATCTATATTTCCAATAAAGAAATTATTAATTAAATAAATATACCTGTGCATTTTTACAAAAAATTTTTTTTATTTACATAACAATTTTGTACACATGAATATTTTACTTCTCCCTTCTTTCTTTCATCACACACACACACATACATATATATATAATGTAACAGTTGTGTTACATGGCATACAATATCATAGGGTGTAGGCACAAATATATGTAAAGTTGAAAAGAAAAGTAGAAATAAACACAGACAAAAATGTTGTAGATATTTTTCTACAATTCCCTGGAATAAAATAATCTTAGTAAAAGATTAAATAATTTTGAATTTAAAATAAAATTTTATTATAAATTAAACAGTTAAAAAGATATAATAAATATTTTTATTGAATTCTGATTTTGAAATTAAAACAAGCATGTTTTGTGACAATAGATATCCTGGTAATTATAAAATTTCTACTGATAATTTTAAATCTTTTAATTAAAGCTTTTGTAAGTTTTTGAACAAAATTCTACTATCTATTTTGAAATCTTGGAAAAGCATACTTTGATAATATTCAAAGTTGCTTTTTAAAAGATTAGAGAAATAAGAAAAAAACAGTTTTTAATTAATGTATTTTGTCACCCCACTATAAAAAAATGTTGATATAAAAGTAGTAATTTGTTGGCTTTAAGAGTTAGTTAGTGAGAATAGTTTTTCCAATTGCAGTAGAGGTTTTCCAGAGTTAGAGATTGACTATGAAATAATTAAAGGCAGGACAGTGGATACAGCAGAGGCTAGTAGTTCACGATGGTGGAGTTTGAATTCAGTTGAAGGAAAATGGGTCAACTTCTTTGTGTTTCATAACTTTAAATGAGTGGACAAGATGATTTTCTTGCCTAAAGTCTGTCCACTCTTAGACAGAAGCGAGATCACTGCATACCAACAGTTACCTGATTATAGCTTTCCTGATAATGACAATATCAGACTGTCCCCCAATCAAGAGAATTCATCAATTGAAGAACTAGTTACATGTATGCTGCTTTATCTATATGAAAGGAACCACTGATAAAAGTATCGCATCATATTTCTAAATAATTCCTTAAAATGATATTTTAAAGTACAAGTAAATAATTTTACTTAAGTTAAACATCTAAAAATAAATATTTAACTGATAGCTGATTTTATATCTGTTTTTTTTTCAAGAGAAAAATCCATATACTTTCAATGTGGAAATAACCATGAAAAGATATTTTAATTATTGAGAACAGTAATATTTTAAATTGTTTATTGAAAAAAAGAGACATTTTAAATTTAAAGGCATTGATAATTAATCAATCAATAATTACCTGTCAAAAATTGACTATTTTTTTAAAAAGAAAACTGTAATCAGTAATAAAAGAATTTGATAACTGATTCATATTATTTTTTATATACACATGTATATGTGAATTATATGTATATTCAACATGGAATTTTGTCAAATTTAAATATGGTAATTTATTATTATACCACACATGTGTGCAGATGTATATGTGCATTTTGTGTAAAATTGGTGTAAAATATTTTTGTCATTAGGATGTAATAACTTAAAATTTTAGTCATTTATTGTATTTGATATGACAATTGAAATATATTCATCAATTGTACTGCGCATCTCTGTGCCAATACCAATGCATATCATATAGACATGTATAAGTAAATTTTAATCATGTATTGTTATTTTATGATTCAAATATGTCCAAAAATTGTATACATGTCTGTGTGCAGATATATATAGATGTTGCATATTAAAACATACATGTAAATAATAATGTAATAAATTGAATTTTGTTTTTAGATTAATCAACACATATATGTAAATTTTAATCATTTTTTTATTTTGTTAAATGACCATTCAAATATGTTTATTTTATATAAAACTGCATGTCTGTGAAGATATAAATGTGTTTTATGTAAATCAATTAGGAGGTATTATAAACCACAATGTAATAACTTGAATTTTGTATATTAATCAAAATCAAAAGACATATGTGTATAGCTATATTTTAAAGACCTTAATTTCATTTTTTTATTGTTGTTAATAAATTTGTATTTCATTGCTAAAATTATTCCAGTAAACTTAATTCTAAATATTTTTAGAAAATTATATGTTACATAATCTCTTGATCACAGTAACAGTTGTTGGGCTTAAGATTTTTAAGCTAGATTCATGCATAAGTCTGATATATAAAAGGGGATGTATATTAGTGTATGGTCATCCAGTAATGATGATGATATTCCCATCAATGATGATGATAACATCCTGATTGGTGCTAAGAGTATATTTTTTAAAGTTCATGCACTACATTTTATTTAGGCTAGTCTCTATTAGAATTTAAGTTTATAGTTGGTCAGTACATTAAAGTTACTAAGTGGCCAGAGCATTGATGATGATCAGCATGTTTTAATATCCCAACATTATTATTTTTTTGTATATGTTTGTGCATCCAAATTGTTTAAATAATTGTCCAATCTGGCAAAGGCTAAATAGTTACTCTGGTCTACAAGAGACCCATTTCAAATCCAGTCACCAGATTGACTATTGATTTATTTTGATTGATGTTCATTCATGATGATGAATGACTTATTTATACCTATTTATAATGTTGGTGAATTTATGATTAATTATATTTTTAGTTACACTAAGAAGTTAACTGGGTGATCTCACAAGGAGATCTCTCATGCTCATTACTATATCATTATTTTATATTAAATTTCATTATTTGAAATATGTTATTTGGGGAAGTGATGATTTTTTCATCATACCCAACTTTAGACCAACTTACCCATTCCATTATAATATATATATTGTAACGGGCTGGAGGATTACATAATAGATAGGGGGAATGGATCTTACTATGGTCGGACTTTGGGTCTTCAGATAGGATGCAAGTGATTACGCAATTAAATACATAACCTATGATTGTACCTAATTCCAATAGACTAGCTCTACCTATTTTTATTAACCTAGATACAATTTGGGTCAGTTCATCCAATTCTCACCCCTTTCTAGCCGCATTATACCACAGTATTCAAACTCAGGGAGTAATTGCCTGAGCTCTCTTATCAGGGAAGGAGATCACACTAATAGTAGTTATTGCACTTCTATATAAGTGATAATTAATTACCAAAAATCAATTAAGCATAAGATATATAAAAAAAATATGTATGTGCAGTATAAGTATATATGTATTAAAAGCTATAATAAATGACTTAAATATGTATGTGTATTTCCTCTATCATAGTAATAATATTAATAGGTGTAAAACTAAATAAGATTATAATGTTTATAATGGGTATGTGCATAATGAAGAACTATAAAGCTGGTGATGGATATTGAAATAATGATGAGTTAGAGACCAGATTAAAATAACAAATTATATAAACATTTATTGATTGACAAATAAAAAAAAAAAATATGCAATATGAATAACACTTAAATCTGATATATATAATTTATTTTGTCAGGATGAAATTCTACCATATCGATAACTATAATGATATTAATAAAATAAAACCCTTGCCATAAACCCAATGGTAGAAGTTCATGTACTTGACTAATTATTTACAACAACGAATATGGAAAATTATAATATGTATATGTGATTGCGAATTTAGCTGACTAATTTAAAATGTGTATACAAACATAACAACAATAAAAAGACCTCTGTTTTCTAGATACCTCAATGGTTATAAATCATTGATTTATAAAAGCAATACAAAAGTAAGCTTAATTAATAATAGTAAAAAAATATATCATTGTGTTTTGCTTACTATAAGATAATATTAAAATTTCTTACCTCCTAATTTTGTCAAAAGTCAGTCAGATGGGGCGGTCAAAACTATTTTTTTTTTTATACAATTAGAGATGATGAAAATATATGTATATAAATCTAATTTTTCCCCCCTTATTACTCTCATACAGAGTAACTCCAAAATTATACACATTAGCTTCCATTTGTAGAAACGAAAATAATACATAAAATTTACAATAGACAAAATAATAAAACAAAAATTACAATTCTTATCCCATTATGTTAATTAAAGTTCGATAAGTCTTCTGGAAATTGTTCATTTATTAAATAAATTCCTAGGAATGGAGATGAAGTTTTGCTCCCACGAAGAATAGAAGTTTCTTGTCTGAGTCAAAAAATAATAATGTTCTCCAATTATCCTGTCTTGGATTTGTTTAGGCATTTTATTTAAAGCAAAGATGGTTTTTAAGTTTCTCCTAAATGGGCAGGTAAAATCTTTAAACTTTCATGGCTTTATCGATGACGTATTATTACCCCATGGTAAAAACTTTTCAGCAAGCAATCATGATATAAAAATAATATATATTTATTGATTCATTTGCTGCTCAAGATTTCAATGACGATATTATTATTTATCAAAACAATTATTTATTGAATATTACTGCAACGCTTAAATTTAGCTAAAATTTATCTAATCAGCAAATAATTTAAAACTTCTTACTTTCAAATCATTTCTTTCCCTTCAAATGATTGCTTTAAAATTTCAGCTTTTGATCACTTTGATTAATATTTTAAAAAAAATATTTATATATTTGAATTCGAATATTCAGATCCATTTTGTATTCGAAAACTATTTTTTTAAACAGAAAAAAATAATAATGTTCTCTCTTAAAAAAAAAAAAAACAGAAGACAATTATAACAATTAATCCTGCGTTTCGGTCGCGTGAAGTTATTTTAAACATTTTAACCTTGACATTTCCTATTGTTTAAATGACGTAATATAAATAAATGGGATTATAACTAAAAATAATAATTTATAAATATTTTAAATTTCATTTCTACAAATCTCATCTCCACAAATGGTGCCATGTGTTTAGGTTTAGGTTTTAATTCAGTCATTGTTTTTATTTTTTTTTTAAGTTTATGTGTAAGTTTCTATTTTATTTTTATAGTCATCCCCAATTATTAACATATAATACCCTTTTATTCCAGTGTTAATATACCTATCTGTTTCTCCCTAGTAATTTAATGGCTTTTATTACCTCCTTAAAAATAAAAAGATGTTTATACACATGTATATGTTGGAAAGAAAAAAAAAATGTTAATATGTCAATTTGCTTAGCAACTTATTGGTTAAGCTAATATATTACAAGGCTCCAATTGGTAGAGTGTCTTAAATAACTGGATGGTGTGGCAGTTTGTAGCTCATCACTACAAACCCCTCCTTCTACAGGGTTAAAATTCTAACTTATGGATAGAATTTTATCACTAACATATAAGTATGTGTTCGTTTAATGCTGGATTGAGTTAGGTTTCAATGAAGGTTTTTTTTTTTTTAAAAAAAAAATGTACTCCAATGTTGCTTAAATTTATCAGCTAGTCTTTCAAAATTATTTAACACTTTCTTTGTACGGATAAATCATATATCATTTAAAGTGTGATTTGAACTTAGGGTTTTTTTTTTCTTTTCTCTCTATTGACGGTTATGTGGACCAAACAATTAACCGGTAATGTGTCTCTATTTAGACGGCACATAAATTTATTTGTTAGCCTTCATCCTGCTCCTTTTTTGAGTCTCACTGGATTTTTTTTAAGGTCTAACCAAATATTAGAGCATCCATTACACTGTATGGATTGACTCTTCTATCTCGGTTAATGTCAAGACAACCCAATGCTTTTAAAGCATTAACCTGGGTATATCCTCATCAACAAAAAAAATAAATACATAATTATTATATCCCTAGTTATATATATATATATATATATATTTAAAATCACCTAGATATAAATATAGATATTTTCCCTGATATTGATTTTATCTTTTACTATGCTTTAACTATCACTTCTAACTATTACTCCAGCTGGGTTGTGCATTCTATAAAGCAACTGTATGTTCACATGGAGATTCCAAGATATGGTTTTAAGATACGGGCATTATATGTTCCACGTACCTCTCCTCCAATATCAATCCAATATGCATTATGACCAGATTGTTTTACTATTGTAAATGGTCCTTCATATTGATTAAAAAAACTTATGGTACATATTATCTTGCAGTTTACTTACATGTGGAGTTTTTATCAAGACTTTATCCCCTACTTTAAAATTATGATAAACCTTTCCATTTTTATTTCTTAAGTTAGCCATTTTCTTGAGCCTTTCATATGCTTGTAATCTTTCCTGTTCCACATTTATTTCTGTGGGATATACTGGTATAGATATGAGTTGGTACACTCATTGATTGTTTTACATAGGTATACTTTTATTTAAAGAAAAAAATATTATATTGGGGTTCATTGCATTCTAATGTTGCTACATTAACTTATACCATACATTTGTTTTTAATAACCATAAATAATGGTTTAGTATTTAAAAAAATTGTAGTTGCATCTATTTATGCTCTAACTGTTTTTGAAACATTCATAAACACAATTTTATATATTCTTAAAACAATGTTTATATAAAAAAAATATCTAGATTAGCATTAGCTTTCTAGTATTAAGTTGTTGTTTTTTTTAAACAGTATATTATCTCACAATAAAAATTTCTATTCATAAACTTTTGAGTTGTCCAGTGTACAAGTTCCAAGTTGCAATCTTTGAGGTCCATCCCTTTACTAGATTTTTTAAGCACTAGTATTTCTATGCCTAATGAATGTAAAAGGACCTTCATATGTATTGCATAGTTTATGAAACTGGCAATCTCTTTGTTTAGTAATTTCTAATGTGGCATTCTCTACCATGTTCCACATGTCTCACCTATCTGGGCCATCATGTTGATAGTAGAGTGCATTTAAATGCCACAGCAAACATCTAAAATGATCATATACTTTGTCATTATCAAAATTTCCTGAACTAGTGTGGTAATTGTGGTGACTTATCACTATATTCTGATAGCTACTATTGAAATAGTGAGATTCGTATTCGAATCTCAAGTTTCACCTTTTTCTGTCGTCTCTCACTGACCGGTCTATCCCACCCAAATTTAAACTTTTTGGTATCGAATTGTGTGTGTAACAATATTAAAAATGTATAAATATATGTAGAATTCAACATAAACATGCACACATTTCGATCTCAAATTAAAGGCAATAAATACGGATAAAATAATATAATTTAAATTCCTTCTAGTTAAATAAATTTTGTGTAATCATAATCATTTATTTTGAATTTTATAAAGTTCGTATTTGTTGCTTAGTTTAAATTTCGTTAAATAATCATTCTAACAAAATCTGATGCAATAATTAATTAAAGTTAAAATAATTTTATTCCCTTTTGTCTTTGAAAATTTAAAAGCATCGGTCAGTGATAGAAAATAAATTAATTATAGCAAAATTCCAAAAGAATGTAATTAGCGAATGTAAAGAAAACCAAACAATAGCACAGCAAATTTTTTTAATTAAAACTAGCAGAGCATTGATTATCCTGAGGGCAAGATAAGTAAAACCTAAAAATATCTCAACAGAAAAATTAAAAGATCAAGATAAGAAAAAGGAGGCCATCTTAGACTTGCTGGAGACTTCCACTTGAATTTTAGCTTTGCTCTCGAGTGGAGCGTCTAAAATATCTTAAATAAATTAATACTGCAAGGTATGACCGAGTAAGCACCGAAATTATTCTCCATCGGGAGGGACCACCATATGCCGAGCTCCACCTTGCCCATCGTAAAAACACCAAAATGATCTGCTGCCTGAAATAAACAAGAAAGCCGCTGCTGTTAAAAATCAATAAAACAACATGCCCAGGACAAGAAAGAAAACTTCTAATTACGAACAATCTGCTATTAAACCAATGGACGAAAACATCTTATAAAACAGGTACCTGTGTGTGTATTCCAAATTATAGAGTACTCTAGTAATAATAAGCTATAGCTCATCTCCTATTATTTGTATAACTTCTAAATGTTAAAATTGTAAATTTGTGAAACTAAAATTTGAGAATTAATGTAATATGTAAATTTCTCGCATAATCTAGCTTACCTCCCCCCTCTACCCTTCTTAGGTGTGTATTTCTCAAATCTACATTTTCTTTATAATTATCATTGAAATATTACCTTCTCATAATCGTCTTAGTTTTCAAGCTAAATCCATAATCGCTTGAACAGTGAATGCGTGTCGAATTGTCATTAATATTGCTTTTATAAATAACTTAAACTTCATATAAATCGACACGCATTCAAAGAATCAGTTATTGTAATGCAGGGTCTACTACTCCATAATAGCTGGCATACTCGCTGTAATAATTCCCTTTTTAGATATTTTTTATTATTAAATGTTAATGAATAATTATGTAAATTTCATTTCTTTGAGAGTCACCAATTTTCTTTCAGTCAACGTTGATAATGTTGGGCCGAGTTTGAAATCTAGTTAAATATTACCACAATCTTTTAGATATTATACATGTGTTATGTTTTGAAGCCCTGATGGCTCATTCCACGCCGTGAATACTCTGGATTCTCTAGGGTTGAATTAACCCCAGTCGTCCTACACAAGCGGACATGATAATGTTCCCGTAGGGCTTGACGACCGTCACGCAGCCAGCTGGCAAATTGCGACACGGACCGCTTGTCCCTGGTTATGCTCATGTGACACCTTACCTCTTCAGGTCGCGGCAGAGACCAACCCGAAACCCTTATAACTTATTCACGGCATTGCAGTTTCAGCGCTGCCATTTTACATCGCCCTTCTAAAGCGTACCACGTGTTCTTTTATTTAGTTTATTATTCTCTACATCACTCCGCCTCAGCATTATCTTCATCATATACTCTCAAATAAATGTTTGCCTTAGTCGTAAAATAAATATTTTATTAAATAAATGTATGTCCGCTGTTACTGATGACTCTTGCAGTGCAAAGTATAAATTCCTTACAGCACGCATTAGAAATATTCATTCGAGAACCCTAGGTAGCTAGATTACGCCTTCATATAAATAAATCCTCTTTATAAATAAATGTATTTTGATATATAATAATATTGCCAATTAGATATTGAAACTCTGAATTTAAAATATGATTAATAACCTTAATAATGTTTTCTTTTATTAAATACGTAAATAAATAATTCTAACTATACGTCTGTAGTTAAGTTTTCATTTATTCGATGCCCATTATAGACATTTCCTCGATTCTATATGTTAATTAATATTCGTTTGATTGTTGGCCAACTCGGAAACAAAACCCATGAATCTCGTGCATCTCCCTGACCACCGTGCCTAAAGAAGTGTTTACTTATGTCGCATCAGAGGCGTTATTCCGTAGATTGTATTGTGGAACCGATAAACTATGTTCGAACTCAGTATTACCGGTGGCTTCGCTACTCGATGGTGCTGCTGTTCTGTGTGGTGGTCGAATTCTGCAATATGTTAATGAGATACACGTGTTTTGACTGTTACACTATCTAGTTCATCAGTATCTTGTCTGGAGAATACTTTAATTTTATTTTGATGGAGAATATGAGTACGATGGAATGTTTTTAAATATATGCCTAATTCATTTTCCATCTCATTCTCTTTCATGTACTTTTCCATAACACGTTTAAAATATAAGATTGTCTCCATATTGTGAATTTATTAAGGTGGTTAGCCTTAAGAATTTGAGAGCTTAGTTTTACTTGAGATGTGGCAGTATCATCCAACTGTTCTTGTCTCAACTTCTGAGATTCATAATCTATCTCAAACCTTATACTATCTAAGGATGGATTTGTTGAGTGGCTTGAACTCTCTATCTGACTTTGTAGATGTAGATGATCTCTCGATAATGTAGATATTGCATTCATGGGACTAATTAGCTGGGTTGGCATTTGTGTAGTTGATATCGGAATATCTATGTTAATTTTAAAAGGATTATCTTTCATCTCTGGTATTATCTGTTGAGAGAAAATGGACTCTGGGTTGTGGTCATTTATTCCACTAACATTTTTAGCAAAAATCTCCAGATCATTCTCTACTACATTTTTTAACTTTTGACTTA
This sequence comes from Epiperipatus broadwayi, assembly GCA_028023455.1. NCBI lineage: Eukaryota > Metazoa > Onychophora > Udeonychophora > Euonychophora > Peripatidae > Epiperipatus > Epiperipatus broadwayi. Next base: position 9,142,913 of record JAQFVV010006205.1, on the reverse strand, counting down.
TATCAGTATTAATAGCCTTTTTTGTTCCCAAGTTACTCGTATAACTATTTAACTCTGCTATCAATCCACTGTTATTGGTTGCTATATCTTCCCTTAAATTACCATAACTACTATTGCTGTCTATCTTTGCTTCTAAACTACTACCATTGCTGTTTATTTTAGCCAATTCTTCCCTTAAACTACTGTTATTACTATCCATTTTTTCCATCATAGCCTGTAGCATTACCATCATATTCTTAGTAATCTGTGTTATTTCAGCTACGGGTATTTGAGTAACTTCATTAGTATGGGTTTCTTCCTGCACCTGTGGGAAATGTTCAGATTCAGTTATGGACCCCCCAGATGCTTGGCTATACAAATCTTCTTTCTCAACAACAGTGGTAGTCATTTCTATTTCACTATCACTATTACTATCTGATTCTGGTAAATGCTTAAAATCCATGTTTAATAAACATTTCTTACTTCTAGTTAACATTAAAATTTTATTTATAAATTTACAATATATTATTTGGTTTTATTAATACAAGTGAATATATATATACCATAGGGTTTTATACGCCATCATTTTGCCATTTGCATTTAGTTTAGATTTTCCTTATGTATGTAACTTTTATTTCCCATTTTTTAAAAAAAAACCAAAAAAAAAACCTTATCTTTTATTTTCCCAGACTCATCTATTTTAACTATGTTTAATCAATGATTATTTACTTAATGGTTGGTCTCGGCTCATTTCATTATTTATATCCCTCAAATTTCACTTCCCATTCTAGATAATAGTTTTTATTTGATAAAATTATTTATAATAAAAAGGAATATTAAATACACTTTTCAAAGCTGTAATTATTTGAATTAATTATATGTTAGATGTGTAAGTTTATAAAGGTTATATATATGCAAAAACGACTTAAGATAAAAAAAAATTTTCAAACTAAAAAAAAAATTATTATTTTTTTATGAGTTCAATAGCTAGATCTCCTTGGAGACTTGATATTCATGCCAAAACTTTGGGCGCCAGATGTAACGGGCTGGAGGATTACATAATAGATAGGGGGAACGCATCTTACTATGGTCGGACTTTGGGTCTTCAGATAGGATGCAAGTGATTACGCGATGAAATACATAACCTATGATTGTACCTACTTGCAATAGACTAGCTCTACCTATTTTTATTAACCTAGATACAATTTGGGTCAGTTCATCCAATTCTCACCCCTTTCTAGCCGCGTTATACCACAGTATTCAAACTCAGGGAGTAATTGCCTGAGCTCTCTTATCAGGGAAGGAGATCACACTAATAGTAGTTATTGCACTTCTATATAAGTGATAATTAATTACCAAAAATCAATTAAGCATAAGATATATAAAAAAAAATATGTATGTGCAGTATAAGTATATATGTATTAAAAGCTATAATAAATGACTTAAATATGTATGTGTATTTCCTCTATCATAGTAATAATATTAATAGGTGTAAAACTAAATAAGATTATAATGTTTATAATGGGTATGTGCATAATGAAGAATTATAAAGCTGGTGATGGATATTGAAATAATGATGAGTTAGAGACCAGATTAAAATAACAAATTATATAAACATTTATTGATTGACAAATAAAAATAAAAAAAATGCAATATGAATAACACTTAAATCTGATATATATAATTTATTTTGTCAGGATGAAATTCTACCATATCGATAACTATAATGATATTAATAACATAAAACCCTTACCATAAACCCAATGGTAGAAGTTCATGTACTTGACTAATTATTTACAACAACGAATATGGAAAATTATAATATGTATATGTGATTGCGAATTTAGTTGACTAATTTAAAATGTGTATACAAACATAACAACAATAAAAAGACCTCTGTTTTCTAGATACCTCAATGGTTATAAATCATTGATTTATAAAAGCAATACAAAAGTAAGCTTAATTAATAATAGTAAAAAATATATATCATTGTGTTTTGCTTACTATAAGATAATATTAAAATTTCTTACCTCCTAATTTTGTCAAAAGTCAGTCAGATGGGCAGTCAAAACTATTATTTTTTTTTATACAATTAGAGATGATGAAAATATATGTATATAAATCTAATTTTTCCCCCCTTATTACTCTCATACAGAGTAACTCCAAAATTATACACATTAGCTTCCATTTGTAGAAACAAAAATAATACATAAAATTTACAATAGACAAAATAATAAAACAAAAATTACAATTCTTATCCCATTATGTTAATTAAAGTTCGATAAGTCTTCTGGAAATTGTTCATTTATTAAATAAATTCCTAGGAATGGAGATGAAGTTTTGCTCCCACGAAGAATAGAAGTTTCTTCTCTGAGTCAAAAAATAATAATGTTCTCCAATTATCCTGTCTTGGATTTGTTTAGGCATTTTATTTAAAGCAAAGATGGTTTTTAAGTTTCTCCTAAATGGGCAGGTAAAATCTTTAAACTTTCATGGCTTTATCGATGACGTATTATTACCCCATGGTAAAAACTTTTCAGCAAGCAATCATGATATAAAAATAATATATATTTATTGATTCATTTGCTGCTCAAAATTTCAATGACGATATTATTATTTATCAAAACAATTATTTATTGAATATTACTGCAACGCTTAAATTTAGCTAAAATTTATCTAATCAGCAAATAATTTAAAACTTCTTACTTTCAAATCATTTCTTTCTCTTCAAATGATTGCTTTAAAATTTCAGCTTTTGATCACTTTGATTAATATTTTTAAAAAAATATTTATATATTTGAATTCGAATATTCAGATCCATTTTGTATTCGAAAACTATTTTTTTAAACAGAAAAAATAATAATGTTCTCTCTTAAAAAAAAAAAAAAACAGAAGATAATTATAACAATTAATCCTGCATTTTGGTTGCGTGAAGTTATTTTAAACATTTTAACCTTGACATTTCCTATTGTTTAAATGACATAATATAAATAAATGGGATTATAACTAAAAATAATAATTTATAAATATTTTAAATTTCATTTCTACAAATCTCATCTCCACAAATGATGCCATGTGTTTAGGTTTAGGTTTTAATTCAGTCATTGTTTTTATTTTTTTTTTAAGTTTATGTGTAAGTTTCTATTTTATTTTTATAGTCATCCCCAATTATTAACATATAATACCCTTTTATTCCAGTGTTAATATACCTATCTGTTTCTCCCTAATAATTTAATGGCTTTTATTACCTCCTTAAAAATAAAAAGATGTTTATACACATGTATATGTTGGAAAGAAAAAAAAAATGTTAATATGTCAATTTGCTTAGCAACTTATTGGTTAAGCTAATATATTACAAGGCTCCAATTGGTAGAGTGTCTTAAATAACTGGATGGTGTGGCAGTCTGTAGCTCATCACTACAATATATATATATATTTGTGTAAGTGAACACACATATTATTCTCAAAATATTATCATGTAGCCTTTGCATTGTTATAACAAGAGCTACAATCTGAAACATATTATATCAATTAAATAGACATCCAATTGTACAAGAAGACCCTCATTTTTTACAAAGTTAATAGTTCAAATAACATATTAGCATAAAGGCACATTATTCCTTGAATAGACTACAATTTTATGTAAATATGATAATTATTATCATTATTAGTATTAAATCAGTTTCTTTTAGTTTTGTTTATGGTAATTCAATATTTCTTCCTATAATTTTTTTTTATTTCTAGTAGCAAGTGATTAACAAGTCTATCAAACAAGTATCTTTCCATATTGTACTTAGAAGCAGTATGATCTTTTGAAAGTTAATGAAAACTTAAGCAAATTATCTTAGGTAATTATTTAATTAAATTATCTGTTATTATCATTCTGATAAATTTTTATAAATTATATGGAAGTCTTTCATTAATTTTGTGAAGTATCCCCTCTTGAAGAAGTATTATGCATGTTTTATATAAAATAATATATATGTGTCTTTTGATATTCAGTATATAAATTTTATAAATGATTCAATCATTTCAAACTGTGTTTTTACTAATGTTATATTAGTATTAAAGCTTTCACTGAAAATATCCCTTTATATATGATCCATATTAAATAAACACAATTTCTCTACATACTTTGCATATGCTGCAAGTAGGATTTTTCCATTACTTTCAATAATATCTACAAACATACTGTTTAATTTATTTAATTTTGCAAAATCTTAAATATTAGGACAAATAATTTAATGTGTTTTTTTCCTGAAAACACCTGACAGTTTTCCAAACTATAATTCCAAACTATTCATAATTATAGCTCAATGGCATAACTGGCAGTTAACATCAGTTTGATAATTTACAATTCCAGATGCTAGCTAAAGAAGTTCTACTTTTTATTATAAATTTGAGAGTTTATCAATAATAGTATTCATTTGCTATTACTCTTGTTATTTTCAATATTTATATTTAATGTACTTTTCTTTATACAGTGTGTGTGTGTGTATATATATATGAGTCTTATCACTGCTTCAGATTTAAAGTTTAGCACAAGTTTAGTTGAGGTATCTACTTTATTTTGGCAATTCAAGATTAACTATTTTCTGTGTAACACTTGTTTTACTTTTTAAAATAATATAATAGTTATGCTTGATCAAGTAATTTTTTTGTTTGTTTCAGAAGTATTGTTTAATGCTTGGATTTTCTTGTTTTGTTTTTTTTGCATCAAAGTATTTTTACATACCAAATAGGCTTTCATTCCAATAAATCTTATCAGGTAAAGATAAATCAAATTCAATTTTTATGAAAAACGTTTTCATTAAAGTCATGCAATCTAATTTAGCACAGATAACAATGGGACTAATAACCTATTTATGTATTGAGCATTGTGTGAATACTGTTTTATCATAAGATTGGGCCATTCTAGTACTGTTACAAAGAAAATAACGACTAAGATCAGCTAAAATATATAATTCTATAAAAGTTTGTAATCAATGAATAATAAAAAGAAATTATATGACAAGTTAATAAATGTTATATATGTATATATCACATTTTAAAATAATTTATGACACCCGATTTAAAATAATATCAAATAAAATTAATGTATTCGTAGATTATATGTAGTGGTAAATATAATTAGTGATAATTATAAACATTTCAATAAATTTGTCATTTATACACGTGATAATAATAGTAATAACAAAATTAATATTTTCTAGATAATTTTTAAAAATTAATTACAAACCACATCATATTAATAAAATGGAAAAAAAAATTTCTAAAGTAGTATCCAGTCATCGATGAAATTTAAATAAAATGACTATTCTGTTTTAATTTTCTTTTCGGTTCAAAAGTCCCAGTGAATATAGTCTTCTGATTGAATAGGCTAGTAAATGTTTTATTTTGTCCTTTCGTTTTGTTTCATTGTCTATTCATCTTCTGTTAGCTTTAATTTGAAAGTATATATACATTAAATTTATATTTATACTTATAAGACTTTATCAGGCATCATTTAAATAAACTATTTATTACTTATCGTAATCAACTTTTAATAATTCAAGTTAAATGTATATTAATATAAACACAATAAAAGGATGTTCTGTCATTTTGTAGAAAATTTACCTTGGTCATTGATATTTTATTTTACTTCAAAATTTATTTACTAAATGTCTTTTATAAATTTGTACATGTTTTGTTTTCATATGTAGACTGCTTTATAAAATTAATTTTGTATATTGTTATTAATATTTTCGAAATTTGTAAATTTAAATGTTTTTTATTAATTAAAAATACATATTTGCATTAGTTGTTTTTTAGGGTTATTTTTTATAAGGCATTGCTGTTTCTTGTGAGTACTGGTGAAGAACTTCTCTGCATTTTGTAGTCCATGTTTGGGTTAATAAAGTGAGTAGGAGAGAGAGTACTGCCAGTAGTTAGTGGAGAGCTAGTATTTGGTAGGTAGGCTCTATTTTTAACTGCTAACGCCTCCATAAAAGCTGGAAAAAAAAAACAACAATAATAAATATATACATATAAATATAAATATTTTAGCTAATTTTCAATTCTATTTTAAAATATCAATTTATTTTTAAACTATTATTAAAATATAAATTGTGTTGTTGATGTATTATCAATAACCTAGAAAAAAAAATATCATTGATTTATTACAGGATGAAAATTTATTTAAATCTAATTCAATTTTTCTGATTATAGATTCTCTTCTTTATATTATTCTAGAAACTTTCTTATCTTATATATCCATTTCACACATCATTTATGTTATGGTCTTTTATAATCTCTTGTCGATTTATTGTTATTTTATTTAGTAACATACCCTACTTTAAGAAAGCTTTTTAACCCCCTCAGTAATAATTGATACTCATTTGTTCTCTTACCTATGTATTTCACTCTTCACTTTTTTTTTTGTTGTTTTCACCTTATATCTCTTTATATTTTGCTGTGTTATATAAAGTCTATGTATTGATCTTTTGTTAAACATTCAGTTTATTATTCATAGCAAGTACTGGCAAAAACATTTATTTTTATTTTATTTTTTTAATTTATTTTCAGACACATACACATATTTTCTTTTAATATTAAGTTATTTTTCACAAAATTACTCAAACTAAGTTTAATTCTATGATTAAGTTAATCCATTTTGCTTAAATCTGCATTTGTTCTTAGAATTCATTCCTATAAATGTTTATTTTTTTTAAACATTTATCTTTAGTCCTACTTTTACACTTTTATCTAATAGCTCTTATATTAAGCATTATTTGTGAAAAATCTGTGAGCAAGTAATCTCAATTACACTGTTATTCACAGTCTATATGCCTTAAAACTTCTGAAAAAAATATGAAATCACCCTATCATATATCTTTATCAAAGCTAATCTTCTTAGTGCCACAACATAAGCTAGTCAATGCTGTTGCATTAGAATTTGACAATATTCTAGATCTTTATTTTGTTATTTTGAAATTTTAATAACTGTGTAAATGTATATAGAGACAAAAAAAATCAAGTCAGACATCACATGACTTAACTTAACACACTTGTATTTATAAATATTATATATAGAGCTCACAAAACTTGTTAAGAGCTTATTTTGCAAGCTCTGTATATATTATAACATGTATATAGAGACAATAGCTTTTTTTTATAAATCCATTATTAAAATGACAATTTGTACTCATTGGTCATTTTTTTAATATGTGAGAGTGATCTACTATAATCATTCTTACATCCAGCACAATGGGTTGAACATAATAATATATTAATAATTAAATGATTTTACTCATTGGAAATTTATAAAAAATATGAGCATCAAAGATGCCCAAACTAGGTATGATTTATGGACCTTAATTGACAGATGATTGAGAAGTCTAATTTTTAATATCTTCCTTTTTACAATTTTAAATATCACCATTATATTTTTTCAATCCCACAATATATCTTTATCATTTAGATTTGGTTCATAGTTTTGCCAATAATTTGACTATTTTTTTTCACCTGCTTCTTTTAATATACCTATATTAACTTTTCCATTTGTAAAAAAAATGAAAGTTCATCTTTTCATTTAAAAAAATGTTAAAATTGGAGGAGCCATTTTTTAAAATTTTATCATCATCATTATTATTATTCTAATAGATTTAAATTAGTTTTATCAAGTTTTTTTTAAGGAATCTAGTAGAAGACAATATGTCTATTCAGGTTGTAAACTATTTAATGCATTTATACATGATTGTTCAATTGATTTGAATATTTTTCATGTATTTTTTAAAAAGTGTTATCATCAGTGGTTGTGCAGTATATATTAATTTTGTTATGTTATTTATATTTCTATATTTCTATTTATTTATTTTTAAATTGTACTTCTTATCTTTTGCTACTTGTGACTATATATATATTTTTAATTTATTAAATTTTACATGTAAGCTCCTCACATAAGATTTTCTTTGTTTGAAGTTTTCAAATAATTGTAATATACTTAATGTTTAATTCATAGAATAAAAGTAAATTAAATGATGATGATGATGATGATCATTTTATTATTATTATTATTATTATTATTATTATTATTATTATTATTATTATTATTATTATTATTATTATTATTATTATTATTATTATTATTATTATTATTATTATTATTATTATTATTATTATTATTATTATTATTATTATTATTATTATTATTATTATGTTTCAAAGCAAAACTTTATTGAGTCTAAAAAGTTACAGAGTCACATCTAGTAGTATATTGATTTGTTACAAATGCAAAACAAATTACAACTTTCAGTCTTTGTCATTTCTGCATACTTTTTTGCTTGTTTTTAAATTTGATCTTCTATTTAGTTTCGTTTATGCTTGCATCTCTTTGAAGTTGGGAAAAAATGCTGATGTTGAAAATGTCATCATCTATCATATTGGACTTATATTTCATAGACTGGATCTTTGTTTCAAGGGTGCCCATGTGGCTGCAAACACATCTGGTTGAGCTAGGATGCTGTTTCTTTTTCTGAACAGTTCTAGTTTTATTGAATATGTTACTGAGTGGTGTCGAGGGTTATTAGCAAGTGCAAAAGTGCATCTGGTACACCAGTAGGCATAAAGGCTATATGTTGCTGCATAAATAGCAGGGATATTGCCTTTTTTAAATGTATTTATTATTTCATCAATTGAAATGATAGCCTTTCTGTATGTGGTAAACATTGTGTGATGTATTGTTTCTATGGCACTGCAGGAATGAAGAAAATGATCTTGTGTCTCTTCTTCTCTATGACATAGCCTACACATGGGGTCTATATTTGTATAGAATCTACAAAATCTAAGGAAATATGTTGTAGGCAGAGCATTAAGATTAAGCTTAAGTAGAAAATCAAATAATTTTGGTTCTAATGTCCATTTTCTGAATTGTTGCAGTAGTTGCCTGTTGTCTATCCCAAGAACTGATGGATGTAGATTAGTTGTCTGGTTAGGGTATAGTATATTATAAATGTCCCAGTATGTATACTTGTTGTCATTATTGAGTGATATTTTCTTGTATATTGGCTTGAGTTCTTCAATCAGTGTGGATAGATATCCATATGAAGGGGGTGGTCTGTCTGTGGGTATTATACTGATCACACATTTCAAGTCTGGAAATCTTTTTATGGTTGCTGTTATTAGATTTACTGATTTCTGTGTGTAAAAAACATTGATTGTATGGGGTCCAAGTCCATTGCTATGTGGTGGTCCACTCAGATTTTTTAAAGATATCGCCACTGTTTTTCTCTTTCATATTAGTTTGTTACAGATTGATAAGATTTCAGATATGAATGTTTTTGCAAATTTGATTATAGGTGTGTAGTAGGTAATTTTTGCAATTATAAGTTGATTAAATAGTGCTACCTTTGCGTATATTGACAGGTATGACTTTTCAAGTGAGGCTGTGATTTTTTCAGCATATTTTTTTAATTTATTTTAAATTTTTTGCCTCATTCCATTGGTTCCAAAGTAGAATAAAAAATCAAGGAAAGCAGATGGTTTACCATTAAACATGTCTGTACAGTGCTTGCCTGTGTATATTGACCATGCATCAGTTTTATTTGTGTTAATTTTTAAATTATAATTTGAGGTATAATTCTTGATTATATCTTGTAATATAGGGAGGTTCTTTTTAGAGGGGAGAAAAATGGTTACATCATCCATATAGGCTATGCATGATATATTTAAAGCAGTGTTTGGGATTTGAATACCTTTTATTTTTTTCTGTATTTCAATTAATAGAGGATTTATATATATATATATATATATATATATATATCCTCTATTATATATATATATATATATATATATATATTGTAAAGAGCAAGGCACTGAGGGGGGGGTCCTTGTGGGATGGATTGACTTGGTCTGAAGGTTGGTAATTTTTTCCCATTCAATGTGATGTGAATTTCATGGCTGAGTAGCAGATTGGCTATTATATATATTATGGATAGCGATGTTGTTGTTTTTTCAGCACATCTAATAATTTGGCTATAGGTACTGAGTCAAATGCTGCTTCAATGTCTAGTTGAACTATAATTGGTTCATATTTCTTTTTTTTACTACTTCAATAATTGTTTTGTACATTAAGGCACCCTGGCCAATGGATGATCCTTTTTGGCATATTGTGCTGATGATAACACAGGGAGTATGTGTTGTTCTATTTTCTCCTTTATTACTCTTTCAAGAATTTTTATTTCTAAAGGACCCATTGAAATTGGTCATAGATTAGATAAAGATGATATTGCTGTTGTTTTTTGTTAAATGGAACCATTGCAATTGGGTTTAGACTTTGTATGTTGTAAATTTTTTGAGATATGTAATTGTCTAGATCACACAGGTATTTGGCTGAGAAGTGACTAAGATGTTTGAACACAAATTTGGGAATACCTTGTGTTCCTGGGTGACATGTGGTTGTTATTGTTGCAAGTTGAAATACAATGTCAGTTGTTGTTATTGGTGTGTCTGTTTCAGAGTCTCCAAATATGACTTCATTTGGTATGTACACTCTTTGTTTTTGCACTTTTTTTTAAAGTGTTGATATATTGGGTTTATCATGTTATATCCAGCTGTTATAGATCCATCTATTTCAAGTGCCATAGGCACTCTGACTGTGGATGGGTATCCCAATGTCCACCATATGTATGCTCTGGTCCAAGTGTGTTGTTGTGTAAGGTATATTTTTTTCTTTTTTATTGCTATGTATTGCTTTAGTGTGTTGCATGTATTGTTGTACATTTTTGTAAGTTTTTAAAATTGTGTTTGATTATCTGTAGTTGGTCTGGAAATGGTTATTCTTTTATGTAGTTCATTTGCCAAAGCTAATAATCTGGTGGGGGTGTTGAATTGCAAGTAATATGATTGATGGTGAAAAAAAGTATATTGGTGAATGCTATATACTTTTGTACTGGATCGAGTGACATGTTTCGAAGTTTTTGGAGCATTATATATGTTTCTGAATATAGGAATTCAGTTGTTTGTATTGGAAAAAGTATTTGCATAGTCTTTTGAAGGCTATTGTTGTATTCTGTATTTTTGAAAGGTCTAGGGTTATGAACTGGGCAGCATGATCTGAGATTACAGATAGACAGAGTTCAAGATTAAAATAATGATGTAACGTTGGTGAGTAGAAACACAAATCAATAAGTGACTTATATCTATTGTTATTAAAAGATATTGAGTTTGATGGGAGAAAACCTTCAGCACTCATAAGTGGGATTGTTATTTGATGGATCCAATTAGTGACAAAAGTTTGGTAGGTCATGTTAAAATCTCCCAGGAGTATTATGGGATTTGTTGTTGCTGTAAGCATCAAATTTATTATTGCTATTATTCTGGAAATGATGACAGGGCCTGGTGATATATAGACAAATACTAAGTTGAGTATGATATTTTTATGATGGAGTGTTATTATGATAAGATTAGAGTCAATATATATAATTTTAAAAAAATCAAAAGGGCCGTTGTGGGATATAATTATACCTGTGCCACCTGATGGTGATGATGATTGCTTTGAGCAGACACAAAACCCTTGGCTGACTAAATATTTTGATGGATCAATTTGAGTGCTGCTGTATATTTTTGTTTCCATTAGCCTCAGTATGTGTGGTTGTGTTGTATGTAACATTTTTTTAGTTCAAAAAGTTTTTTTGGTGGCATTTATGCCTCTAATGTTGAGAGATCCAATTTTTATCTTCATGTTTTTTGGATAATTTTATAACAGGGTATTGATTTTTATTTATTTTTGAATTCTAAATTTTTGTTTATATTGCAGTAGATGGATGCTGATACATATTTAAGACTTTGTAGGGTTTATTATCAGTTTTCTTTTCATTTAATATTGGTTCAGACTCTATATAGGCAATTTGGGTTGTAACTGAACAGTTGTCCATTTGGTGGTGGCTTAAATCCATTTCTATTTCATCATTTTCTAGGTTGTATATGTCTGATGAGTTGTGCTTTTGGTCTGTTTTTTTTTTGCCTTTTGGGATTCATGGTTTTTAGGTGGTCTACCGGGCTTTCTTTTTCCCTCTGGTGTATTCTCTTGAATGGGTGGAAGAGGGGGTTCTATTGCATCCATTATGTTTGATGCAGTTTTGTTTATTATGGTAGTTTGTTTTATTATTGGTGTCTTTATATTATCTAGATTTATATTTTTATTATATAGCTGTGTGTGTTTATTTTCTGTATGTTGATTTTTACTTGGCACACCTTTTGTTTTATTGAGATGCGGATCCTGTGATGTAGTTGCTGCATTTTGTGTTGTGGTTTCTTGAGAGTTACTTTCATTTGAATCTTGGGTGTCTATGTTAGTTTTTGTGTTATTATTTTTTTGGTTGGTCTTTGGGATTGGCAATTCTGCTCCATTATCATTTTTGTTTATGGGTGTTTGAACATGTTTTTTTCCGGTTTCTATTATTGGGTTGTCAATGGTTGTAGTGTTATTAAAAATTTTATTTTCATCATCAGTGAGTTGTTCTGGGGAGAGGATTTTGGTTTGTTCACAGTGATTGCCTTTTGTGTTATCGCACTGAGTTTCTAGGTGGCCTCTCTGTCCACAGCCAAAACAATGTGGCTTTAAACCACTTATGTGAAGAGAGAGTGTTGCTTCTTGATCTGTAATTTGTGTTGGAATCATGGCAGCATCTACGTTTTTATGGAATTTTATTTTAAAGTCAAAACAATTACTACATATCGCTATAGGTGTGTCTTTTAAATATATTGGCTGTATGGCAATTACTTTTCCACATGGGTTTATCATTTCTTGAAAATCTTGTAAGTTGTATTTAAGATAAGCATTTTTTAGCACTCCAATAATAATATTTTTCCGGTTTTCATCTATAATTACGAGTGCATAATTATCGAGTGCTAAAATAGTGGATTGAAACATTCTTTTTGCTGCTGAGTATAAAAATCAATGGTTATATATTGCGAATTTGGATGGTCTGCGATACAAGAGATTGTTTCCCATAGTGCATTTTGCGTAATTGCTTCATACAATAAAGCTTTTGGGAAATGATATAATGAGCATTGATTATTAGTTACTGCAAGTACTAGCGATGTTGGTGAAAAAACCTGCAAAATGTTTTAAATAACATACGAGGCACTGCATTATTGAAATGGTCCGTCACAATTTCAAGTGTTTCTTTTGTCCAGATTGCAGCTGGGGGTTGATGTTCTTCTTGAGTGTGTAGATCAAGATTTTTTATATCATTTGTATTTGTTCTTCGAAAATGCGGTATTTGTGTTGGTGCTGTAATATTGCTGTTACTTTTAAGTATTTTTGCATATGAAATAGGCGGTGTTAAAACTAACGATATTGTTAATTTCGTATTTGTGCTTAACTCGCTCATGCTTGACTGGGCAGTAGCCATGATTTATTATTGACTCTAGTCATTTTTATTTTTTTAAAAAAAGGTATAAATACACACCAATATTTTTTTAAAAATATTCTATTAATCTATTATATGATTCAATTTGTTCTGTATTATGTTTGTTTTTCGAATAACAAGTTGAAAGAAAAGAAAAATTTAAATACTTACATCGGAGAGCTTAAGGATTGCTTTTTACCTCAGCAGAGATTTGCTGCAGGATTATTATTATTATTATTATTATTATTATTATTACTATTATTATTATTATTATTATTATTATTATTATTATTATTATTATTATTATTATTATTATTATTATTATTATTATGATCCTTTCTTCCTCATTTGGAAATGATTATTGGTAAAGCTTTAAAAATTATAGGTACTATTCTAAGGTTTGGTCATCATTTCAGTGGTGATACAAAATTTAAATTATTTTTATCATTGGTTCTTCCCATCATTGAATATTGTTCAGTCATTTGGAATCCTATCTCTAAACAGGGATGTAACTTATTACAATCAGTGAGTAATAAGTTTTTTAAATATGTTTCTTTGGGAAATAAAACTGTTGTTCATCTTTCTTCTAGAAGACAATATAGAGATCTTAAATATCTTTATAAACTTGTTAATAAAATAGTTCTTTTATCTGACACAATTTCTACTGTTGTAATTAGATCTCATGTGCATGATACTCGGTCTGCTTCTGTTTGTTACATTAAAACTTGTCATTCCAATGTTCTTAGATTTTCTCCTTTATTTAGACTGCCATATTTATATAATCAGATTTGTAGTAATAATAATTACTTCAATTTAGATTATAATCAATTTTGTAATGTTATTAAATTTAAATGTCATATTTGATTGGTTTAACTTGATTTTGTTTATATATATATACGTTAAATTGTTTTATTATTATTATTATTTTGCTATGTGCTTTATATTTATCCTTTTTATTTATTTGTTATTATTAATGTTTTAATAATAATTGTTTATATGCTGATATTTAATTTTACTTTAGATTTTTAAATGTGTTAATTATCTTTTATTGAAATATGGCACATAATTATATTAATAATTTGTCATTTAAATTCATTTATGTATTTATATATTTGTTATGGTGCAATACTGTAATTGGCTTTATGCTGTAGTTTTGTACGGTAAATAAATGAATTGAATTGAAATTGAAATTATTATTATTATTATTATTATTATTATTATTATTATTATTATTATTATTATTATTATTATTATTATTATTATTATTATTATTATTATTATTATTATTATTATTATTATTATTATTATTATTATTATTATTATTATTATTATTATTATTATTATTATTATTATTATTATTATTATTATTATTATTATTATTATTATTATTATTATTATTATTATTATTATTATTATTATTATTATTATTATTATTATTATTATTATTATTATTATTATTATTATTATTATTATTATTATTATTATTATTATTATTATTATTATTATTATTATTATTATTATTATTATTATTATTATTATTATTATTATTATTATTATTATTATTGGTACTTTTGTAGAAGTTGTATGATGAAAGTTCATCAACTGTGTTTGTTTTAGTTATCCATTTTCTGGGACCTCAACTATTAGTTTTTATTAATTTTCTCAAAAATATTTTATTGAACAAGTGTTACTTATTAAAATTAAACAATATTAAGAAAATGAATTATAAGTTACTGTTACTTTTAAAAAATATTACTGAATGACTTATAAATTCCATTTCACAACATATAATTAATAATTTTTTTCTATGTATATGGTAACATATCAACATAAACATGTTGCGAATATTATCATTATTTGGCAGCATTTTATTAAATTTAATGCAATATTATTTTTGAGTTTTTATTTTATTTGTTTTTTTTGTGGAAATGATTAAAATTTGGAAGCTTCAAATGACAGATAGAAACAAAAAGCACAGAAGAACTGTGAGACATCACATCAATTGCTATTTAGAAGAATTTATGTTGCACCAACTACATAAAGATGAAGATGCATCTGTGGCCATGATGCACACTATTAAGGATTTCTGCCCACTGATATGAAGAACCCATGTTTGTAACACATCTTTGCTATATTTTCTTTGACTAGCTTTTTCATTTATATTAAATTTCCTATAATTACAATCATTTATAGTTCTATATATTTTCTTTCATTTTTTAGAATCATATTAAAAAAATAATATTAAATATGATAGCCTATGGTCAACGCTATTGTTTGCAAGACTTTTTGGGTACCCCTACAAAAGAATAATTAAAACAAACATTGGCAAACTTCTGTTATACAGCTTTTACAAAAGTACCATATTATTATTATTATCATCATCATCATCATCATCATTATCATTATTATTATTATTATTATTATTATTATTATTATTATTATTATTATTATTATTATTATTATTATTATTATTATTATTATTATTATTATTATTAGGTTTCAACAATAATATTTATTTATCTGAGAGAGTTGCAAAAGATTTTTTTGAATTGTTACATTGGCAATTCATGCTTAAAAGTCAATAAATGTAAAAAAAGTTTTTAAATTTAAAATAATGTTGTAAGTGTCCATGGAAAATTTGTATTGCTGTCTTAGATGTGGAATTCAGACTTGCATTTTAATATATGGTCGAGTTCCTAATATAGGGATGGGGTATAATAACATCATTTGTTTACCAGACACTGAAAATTGGTTGTAGCTTGGAGATTGGTAGAGTAAAAAAGTTGTGCAGGCAATGGTGTTGAATAAAATGTTAATCCAGGGAATTGATGGCAAGTAGGTGAATGATACCAGAATGATGAACATTGTATTGGAATGGAGAATGCCAATTGTGAGCTTTTTATAAATTGGAAGATTGCCTTATGAGTGACTAGGTGGCTGTATACATGTTTACATTTGTGCTTAAATAGAATATAGGAACATGTTAAAGTATGTATGTATATAATCATAAAACAGATGATTACAAATGATATATTACAGTGGGACAATATAGTTCTTAAGCCTTCTGCTACAATGCATGTGTATGAAAATAAGTGTGAAACAAGTATATATTCAGAACATATTTTCTGTTTACAGGGGAAAGAAAGGCTTATAACTTTTAAAGGGACAAAATTTAATGAGGTTATAATGAAGCATGATGATATAGATCTCAAGTCTTATGCTATGTTGTATGCATGCGAAGGGTGTGAGCATTAAGTGTGTATATTTGTATGTGATACAAATATTTGTGATTATATATATATATATATATATATATATATATATATATATATATATATATATATATATATATATATATATATATATATATATATTAAAAGTATAAAGTTAAACTAGTCAATAAATAATCAAATTTTTTTTGATTAATCTGGATTGGGTTGTGAATTTGGGATAAATTTGATTTTTTTTTTTATTTATTTTATATATATATATATATATATATATATATATATATATATATCATTAAAAACCAGTCAACACTCACACAATCCCAATATCAATAACAATCAGCAATTTCAAACGGTTGTCAACGCAATTTCCTTTATATAATAGAAATATTAAATTAGAGTTTTGATTACATACCCATAGAATATTTTTGGGAGTTTATGCTGTATGATTATTCATGATCTGGATAGTTGATGTGTTGTGATGATTGGGTTGAACAGTATACTGTATCTGATGTGTTGTATTTTTGGTTTCAGAATGCAATGGAGGTGACAGACTAATTGGTGGCTTATTCTTCTTAGTTTTTTTTTGTGATTTATTGTTATGTTGATTGCTGGTTGATGGTTTTGTTGATTATAATACTGCTTATTCTTTTAGTAGTGACCAAGTGGTTGTGAAGATTTGCTAACTTCGATTTTTACTGGTGATAACATTATAGAAAGTAAAGGGGTGTCATCTTTTTATTATTGCTTAAACTGAACATGCAACAGATGTACAAGAGTTCACAAAGTTTGAACATAACTGCACATACTGTGGGAGTTGAGGTTTTGCAAAATGCATTGATAAACTGTTGGACTGATCTTTTAGGCATTTTGTATTTATTATACATAATTTTTTATGTATCTACTATGGAGTTTGGTACAAATCATGTTTATTAGCATGGTTTGTGTAAAAAGCATCAATGGAATAATCATGGACAAGATCTATCTAACTGAGGTCATCCATAGGATCTATTCCTATCAGTTTTGCTCCCTTTAACTGTGGATTTTTATTTGGGTAACCTGAACTTCTTTTGATTTCTGTTGTTGTTTTCATAGTGTGAGGCATTGCAAGATTGTGTCTTTAATGTATGATATGGTTTTGTTGATTATTACTTGTGGGAGTTCAGGTTTGGTATGCTGGTTTGAACTACTTTTAATTTGTCACAAGGTGATGCATGACAGTTGGAGTGTACATTTGTGCTGCACATATATGTGTATATATAAGAACTTCTCAATTAAGATATATATATATATATATCACACCTCATGTGTGAGTGCCATAAGGTATTTGTTCCAATGCAGCCCCCCCCCCCCCGCGGGCATAAGTTTAAAGTACAAAAGCTACTATTAGTTATGTAGTGAAATATTTTTATATTGCAAATATATTTGCACACAATTTTTTTTTATTTAAATAAAGTGGGGTTTAATATCCAAATTTAAAGTATATTCTTGTATAACTGAAAATCTTTTACCTAATAAACATAGACCAAATCACTTAAAGTACACTGTATTTACACGGGAGTAGAAAGTGTATTTATTCTCATTTATTTTAATGCATCTAATACATATACAGGTTTGTGATAATAATTTTTATATTTTATTATATCATTATAAGTATTAACCAGTGGTGGGTAAATATGGAAATTGAATAAATATTTCATCAGGATATTAATTGCTTGTTCTTGTTTCTTGTTGTATTATTTTATTTGATATAAACTTTACTCTTGCCTTATCAAACACATACTCATAATTCCTATTTAACTTACCCATTAAGGAGTCTAGATGTAGAGCATACTGATCTAGCCAAATGGGATATCGCTCTATGGGGGGGAGGATATTTACTCTTGTGCTCCATTATATACATATTCATAAAGTCAATAATCTAATCTATGGTAACTGCATATCCTTCTAGGAGAAGGATAAAATTTATTTTATTATTTTTTAGGAGTGGTATGTAAAAGCTATCAGTAGACAGGGCTTTGCAAAGATATGTACTTGCTATAAGTCTTAAATATATAGGCATTTGAGAAATTTGTTAATCAAAGGGGTTTCTAATTGGCAGAGTCATATCAATTCCCCTCTCTAATAGTTTAGCTAGAGATACCAATATGTTGCAGGAATAGACAATTGGCTAAATTGTTAACATTTCTTACCCTGTTAAATCTTGATCACTTCATGCTCAATGCAAGACTAAGAGCAGAATTTCACAGGAAATTATGGTCCAGTACAATATATTACTTTTAATACTCTCACAGATAAATGAATTCATAATATTATTTCCAGGAGCTTCCAGGTAATAAAAATATAATAACTAAATAGCTGACATTTCAGTACAATAATAATTTCCTCAGAGCTTCTTTCTTAAACCATAAGAATGTGTGTGGTGAGATTTAAAATTGTTATTTTAAAATAAAATAAAAATAATGATTTTAAATCTCATATAAATCCAATTTATTCTAATCACTTTGAACACAAAAATAAAAGAAAAAGTGATTTGGGTGATCTTAAATTTCACCACACACATTCTTATGATTTGAAAAAGAAGAAGGTCTGAGGAAAGTACTTGTTATTGTAGTGAAATGTCAGATTTTTAGCTATTATATTTTTACTTCACAGAAACTCCTAGAAATAATACTATGAATATATATCAGGGGTTTGATCTGGGATGATGGAAATGTCATCAAATAAACAAAATTTTAAATAAAATTTACTTAAAATATTAAATAATATTTATTAAGGCTGTAGCCTCAATCACAAGCGTATAAAATGCGATAGTAATAAGTAATGTGGACTTAATTAGTGAAGTATTGAGTAGCTTCACACTCTCAGATCGAATCGCTTCAGCTTCACCTATTTAAATAGAAAGTAGGGTGAAGTAAGGAGGGGTTCCCCTTGGGTTCCCCTCTTTTCTTTCAAGAGTAAGCATGTGGTTTAAGACCTGTAGAGGTCCCTACTATCGCATTTTATACACATGTGATTGAGGCTACAGCCTTAATGAATATTATTTACATAATGAATGTGCATTTAAATAAATTTATAATTAAAATATTAAAGTAAGAGATTACAGTAAGAAATGTCAAATATATGTTTAATATCCAAAAATTATATAAGATTTTAAGTATGGTTAAAGTAAGAGATATTAAAGTAAGTCTTTAATATCCAAAATATATAAGTAATTATATATATTATAAGAAGAGTATGAGATCTCTGTGAGAGCATTAAGAGATCAACTCCTTGGAGCAACTAAAAGCATAATTATAACTTCATTAATCAGCATTATAATAAGTAAAAGTAAGTATAATTAATATAAAAAATAATCATCCATCATCATGAATAATCAGCAATAAAATAAATCAACAGTCCATTTTGTGGCTGGATTTGAAATGGGTCTCCTATAGACCAGGCTAACTATTGAGCCTTTGCCAGCTTGGGGCAATTATTTAAACATAATTTGGATGCACAAATGAAGTGTTCATCCATTAGAATATATAATAATCAAAAACAATAATGCAGGGATATTAAAACATGCTGATCATCATCAATGCTCGGGCTAGTACCATTAATGTACTAACCAGCTATAAATTTAAATTCTAATAGAGGCTAAACTAAACTAAAATATAGTGCATGGGTTTTAAAAATATAATCTTATGCACTAACCAAGATGATGATGATTTATCATCAATGGATGCCCAAAAGCACTAATATGCATCCCTATTTATACAGTCAGATTGTTATGCATAAATCTAGCTCAGATGAACACAAGTTCAAGTAATGTTATGGTGACCAAAAGATCATGCAAAACAATTTTTAACAATTGAATACAAGTTTATTAACAACAATAAAAAATGATATTACGCTCTTTAAAATATGGATCTACAATTAGAAGCCTTCTGATTTTGATTAACGTGCAATAATAAAATTATCACATTGTGATTTCCATGATTAATACAAAATTCAAGTTATTACATTGATTTACAATACTTCTTAATAGGTTTTTATAAATGCATATATATATATATATCTGTACACAGATGCACATTTTATAATATAAAATGAATACATTTCACTTGATATTTAACAAAATTAAAAAAAAATGATTAAATTTTACACATATGTTATACTTGATAAGCATTGATATATATATATATTACACACAGAGTGCAGTACAATTTAGAAATGGGCATATTTGAATTGACATTTAATGCTAAAAATGATTATAATTTACAAATAAGTAACTATTTGACACTCCTTGATATATGTACAGACATGTGCAGTATAAATGATTTATATTTCAAAAATCAAATAAATACAAGAAATGATTAAAATTTACATAAACAAATTGCAATTTATTACATTGCAATTTACAGGTATGTTTCAATATACAACACCTATATATATATATATCCACAGACAAGCATGTCATAATATTTAAAATAATGAACATATTTGTCATAAAGTAAACATACATTATTAAATACAATATTTAACATAAGTGTGTGTGTGTGTGTATTGAATTGCAGGCACACACATGTCTACATCATATATTTCGTTTTAGTCACAATAAAATTATTAATTTTATATGTAATTAATTCTTGATTTAACATATATGTTATGCATGTAGGGAAAGTACGTGCATATTGACATTTATATTATATATTTTAATTTATCACAATAATAAGATTCTATTTTTCATAATTGATTTAATATTGAAAGTATATATAAAAATATGAATCATGTTATTTAATTCTTTCATAATAGTTTACTATATATATTTTAAAATATCAATTTCTTGACAGCTGATAAAAGTTAAATCCTCCAGCAGATACATTTTATTATTTAATACTTTTTGACAGATTACTCTAAAAAATTTGTTTTAGATTTCTTTTTTTTTTTAAAAAAAAAAAAAAAATAGAATCAGCCTTTAACAGATGATGTTAATTAATTATTACATTTTAGAATAATGTAGAATCATCTATTCTTTACTTTTTATTTATTTATTTTTTACTTAAGCAAAATTATTTGTGTTTGTTTCACTTTTAAAATGTATCTCTCTCTTTTTTTTAATAAATGAAAAATGAAATCATTTATATACCTCTAACTTTTAAAATGTTATTTCAGATCAAATAAATCATTACATCAGCACAGATCACATCCAACTAATCATAATGTCTTTAAACTAAGTATAGAAAATTTAAAATATCTTTTAAATTAATTATTTAAAAGTCACTTTTTTATAAACATTTATGGTGCTTCTCTACATATAGACACAGCAGCATATGTATAACTTTCTCCAGCAAGCTAGGGTGCTCTTGATACACTTAGTTTTTGGTTCATTAGGATAGTATAGTCCAAGATTGTCATAATCAGGATTACATTGGCATTGCTTTGGTTCCACATACAGATCATCTAGCTGCCTTATCCACATTTAAGGCTATAGAGACAGAGAAGTGGGTCTTTCTTCTGGATGCATCTAAACTCCCCCAGTGAATCAATAGACCTCTGCTGGATCTCCTGCCTTGACTTCAGCTATATCTCATCCATGGTAGCTATCTGTATAACTCTGGAAACCAGATGCTATTCTGCCAATTGCTTCTCAAAATATTAAAATTAGGCTTGTGGTCAATTTGGACAACTGCAGGAATATTAAAACAAGATTGAACTGATATTTTTATCAATCTTTTTTAAAAAGAGTCTTCTGAGGTATAAAAATAATTGAAAACAGAGTTTTTTCTGTCTAATCCTTATCTTGATTAAAAACAATTTTAATCAAAAGCTACTTTTAGATTTCTACTAAAGTGTCATCTATATGATTTTACTTAGAGAATTGTATACAAGCATTAATTACAAGAAAAAAATAAACCATACTTGTTTTTAAATTCAAAATCAGAATACAATATTAATTTATTTAGACCTTTTTTAAATGTTTTAATTTATAATAAAATTCTGTTTTAAATCCAGAGTAAGCCTTTACAGTTATCTGTGTTTATTTCTACTTTTTCCTTTACTATATGTTGCTGTGTGCCATATAACCCAACCAGTAATTGTTATTGTACTGAAATTTCAGATATTTAGCTATTATATTTTTATTACATGGAAGATCTTAGAAATAATACTATATATATATAAAATTTACATGGAAGATCTTAGAAATAATACTATATATATATAAAATTTTTGTAGAAAGTTTAGCAACTAATTAAATTATAATTTTTTATATATAATAATTATAACTACGATAACAAAAGCTGATAAAATGGAGACTCAGGAAATAAAACTGAGACTTATAATAGTTCACAAAATGGAAAGGCCAAATGGAAGAAAATTAAAACATAAAATTAAGAAATGAAAAACCAAATGGAAGAACAAAATGAAAAACTTAAAAGCTAAATCGAGCATCAGACAAGAGAGAATAAAAAACAGAACAATTAAGTGAAGAAATAATAATTAGATTAGAAAGTTGCTTTGTAGGATTAAAAGATAAGATTAATGGATTAGGTCTTAAAATCCAACTTAATAAAGATGAGAAGATAGAGAAAGTAAATTGTGATATAAATTTCAGAATTACCAAGTGTTAGATATTAGATCGAAGTTAGATGAAACAGATAAAATTAATGATAAATTCCAGAGAGGATTAGTTAATCTTTAGTGTGTTTTTTACGAGTTGACTTGCGTCTGCTTGAAGTCACTGAAATTCCGTCAATTTTAATGCTATGGTGATAGTTTTACCATCATTGGAAAGATTATAAAAAGTTCTGTAAGATGCTGCCCTCTCTTGAATTATTTTACAAGTAAAAAAATCAATAAAACTGTCATTAAAGGTCGAACAAAGAAGAAAGCTTGATGGTGATTGGCTCTTAGCCATCAAGGACATTCTGATTGGCTGTCAAGGACAAAGAAAACCACCTAAAGAAAAAAAATGCTAGGATTTTCATTTTGAAAATGATAAACAAATGTTTTAGACCATTTTAGAAGTATTTTTTGACAAATTATAAATTATTTTAATAAAATATGCTAAAAACAAAATTATTTTAGAAAAATATTTAAGATTTTAGTAAAAATATTTAAGATTTTAGCAAAAAAAAAAATTCATTTTCCATAACATAAAACTGAGAAAGAAATTATTTACATCAGCAACTCTTTTTAATTTGTTACTAACTTTCACTTTTAAATTTGATGCTATCGAATATTTCTAAAACAAATAAATAGAAAATTTTGAAAAAACTTTCATTAATTTTTATAACCTGCCAAATTATTAATATACTTTTTACAAACGAATCTAAAGTGAATATAATATTAAAGATGAATATATTTTGACAGTTGAGTTTGTGTCTTGACCAATTAAAAGTTTACACTTTTACCTCACTTGGCCAATAAAGTACCAGCTGCCAGAAGGGTTAAAGATGATCATGATATTGATAATACAAATAAGTTTAAAATTGACACAAAAACATTGAATGGTTATGTCAGAGTTGTAGTTTATTATTTAAAAATTTAAAAAAATAGATGATCAAGAAGAGTAGTATAATAGAATTAATATAAAAATGATTGCTTGGTAAGATGTATAAAATAAAAAGAACCAGGAAATCACAAAGATGAAAAATTAAAGAATTAAATAAGAAAAGTCCAGAGTTAAGGGAAGTAATTATGATAGATGGAGTGTCTAATAAATTATTAAATTTAAAAACATGTGAAAGCAAAATCAAAAAGTAGAGCCAGAAAGCACAAAATAGAAAATTTATTTTTTCTAAAAATGAATCATAATTATCATGTGGTAAATAAAAAATTCATCAAGTCATTCTAAGTGAGGGCTAATAGGGTACATGTTATAAGAAAATTGAAAAATAAATATGTAGTATAAACTATAAAGATAAATTCAATTGAGACACTGAAAATGATTATCATAAAATTTAAAGTAACATTAATTCCATGAGTTTGTTGAAGATTGATCATGTTGCTTCTGTACTGGTAATGAATGAATATTTTCTCATTGAGTTAAGGCTGCCATGCTTTCACGATATTCCAGAAAGGTCTTACATCAACTATTTTATACTTACAGTCATCAGTGAGCCCAGCATAATTTTATATTTGTCAGCCTCTAATTCTCAAATGTGAGCCTGGCATTATACTGACATTGCATTGTTTTATTTGTCTATAAGCCTCAAAAGTGATCCTGATATAATTCTGAGATGATATATGTTTAGTAGCCTCTAAATCTCATAAAGGAGCCAGGCTTTGGTTAAGTGTATTATAAGTAGATTGATGTTATATTATGCTTGAGGTAGTTCTTTTAATGTTTATGTTGCATGATATACTCAGTCAGTGGGGGTTTCTTTGTTTATCCCAGCATTATGAGTGAATGATCAAATCCAATAAATAAAAAGAAAAATATATATGTATACCAAGTATAATAGAATTTTAAAAATATTTTTTAGACCAAAGATACCATTTTGTTTGTTACATTTGTACTAGCTTGTAAGTCTGCTTTTAAAGAAGAGTGGTTAAGCAAGAAAAAAAAATAGAGTAGAAATAAAATTAAGTGATCTTATGCCAAATCAATTCTATTTTATTTCTAAATGGAGAAGAAGCAAATGTTACCTCCATTTACATACATAGTTTTTTGTAAATGTATATGCATTTTTTATTGTGTCTTCTAAAATGTTATAAAAGTAATCTGGGTAAAATAAATTATTAAGTTAAAAGAATAATAATTGTAAGACATTAAACATTTCTTGGACTTTTTTATTGTAAAATAAAATTGACTTAGAAAATACTTAGATACTATGGAAACCAATTGAAAAATGGAAGGAAAAAACTTCTTAGTTTATCTGCTTTCCCAACAAAAAGTTGGAAAAACTTTAATTCTTCTATGTGCTGCTTGCATAATAGAAGCCAAGAAAATTTTAGTGCTTATTTATGTGGCTATAATACAGTTACAGTGGTAAAACTTCAGAGTGTTCCCCCCTAAACTTTTCACTGATGCAGTTTATTATACAGCTGTAAATATAAAAATACTTCAGTAATCAAAAATACTTTGATATCAACCTAGTAAATGATTGTGGATGCTAAAATATATAACATTTCATTGCACAAGGACACCTGCCATCCAATTACTTATTTGTCAAATGAAATACTCTTATCATCAATGGATTAATAAATTATATAGATTCAATATCCTCAATTACAAGCAAAGGAACTTAATGGAAATAAAGCACTGATAAATGGAAAATATTAAATAATGATCCTTATGCCCATACATATATATTGCTGCAAAATTTTTCCAATGTAAAAGAAAACTGGGCTCAAATGGGTATAAAATAGGTAACCTAATAAAACATGATTTTCTGTCATGCAGGTTCTGTATATTAGTAAATTGATTCCACCTTTATTGTTAAAAGGAGGTTGTCTTGACAACAGATTGAGATTGTTAATTGTTATGACTGATTTTAATAATTAGTATATTGATGTAAATATGTAAATACAAATTATTATATTATTTTTATTATATCTGTTAATTAAAATTAGTGATATTATTATTAATTTTGTTATTTATTTATTTTTCATCCGAATTTCAAGTAGACTATTTTACTTTGTCTTATAATATTAATGTGGAAAGAATAACAGTGAGAAAACATGGCTGGATCTGCATAAAGCTTAATCTTTACTTGGGTCCCAGTCTTCTAATTATCTGTGATTATTATAAGTTAGTTAATAAAGAATAAAAATTCTATAGTCACTCCACCATATACCCAGTCATTCATTTGGTATTTATATTTCCCTAGAGTAATTTAATTCATAAATATTTCTTTTTTTTTTTATCAATTGCCATTGCCTGTACCATTTTCATATTAGCAAACCACTATTCTGTATATTTTACTAATATTTCCAATTTTAATAATTTTGCATGCATTAAATTTTTGTCCATGTTAATTAATACTGGTAAAATATTTGTTGATATTATGCTTATTTGCTTCAAAGAAATATTTTTAATAAATGTGTTATTACAAATTCAATACAGAAATTGCAACTGCACAGCAAAGTATGGAAAGATATATGAAAGGACTAACACTGAGGAATTGAAAGTCAAATATATAGATGAGAATAAATTCATATATCTGACGTCATAAAATGAATTTAAAAAGATTTTAAGAGACAAATACTTGAAATGGATGACTGTGATAAATTTGCTGGAATAATGTAAAGAATGATGAAAAATAATTATTGTGAACTGATAAATATATAGATATATTTTTTTATTTAATTTTAATACAATACAAAAATTATCATTAAAATGTGATAAAAATGACATATTTTATAATGACTTTATTAAAATTATTTTTTCTTTTATTTAATATTTGATATTTAATTTAAAATCTGATGGTATATATACGGTTAAATAAAACGATCTTAGCAAGAGTTTAGTTTTGAATATAATCAAATTACCTTTGTTACCTCTAGATCTTTTGTTGTTTTTTTTTTTTTATATATAATGAAATCAAGAATATTAACTGATGTTGGCGTATACAGAAGCCATTTTTTGCCTTGGAGTAAAAGTTCACATCTAAATTAATGACTTTTTAGGATTTCTCTTAGAAACTATCAATTATCTAAAGTTTAATCTTTTCATTTTACTTCTAAGATCTCTTTTTTCACCTAGAGATCGTTAAATAATGGAAGGTGGCGGTAGAAACAAGTTATCATGAACAGACTAAAATTAATTTGAAAAGATATTTGCTGTAATTGAAAAATTGTTAAATTATGTGTGGAAGTTAAAAGTTAATTTAATAACAAAATTCTTTATAATTTTTTTTTTTAAAAAATAATTTTTTAAAATTGATTTTAGAAAATTAATAGAATATAAAATGATTTAATGGTTTATGCAATATTAGAAGTTGATCCGCCAATGGGCAGCTAAATAGAATATCTTGAAATAACTAATATTTTAATTATACCGTATTTAATGAAAACGATAAAAAGATTATGTTAATAGAATTATTTATTAAAAACAATAAGTTAATAATATCCTGTATGGCTTAATGCAGTGGTAGTAGCAGATGCAGGAGTTCAAGATACTCTGTTGCTTCCGGTATTTATACCTGGTATGAACTTCCAAGAAATTAACTATCCAATTATTATTTTTACTTAATTAGTAGTGATAGTGACTCTTAAGTAAATCTTTATTTAGAAATATGTGTAAATATATGTGTTATTAACAGAAGAATAAAAAAAATAGTCACATGACCACTGATGCGTCTAACAATCACATTGAAAATTTATATTCATGTAATGTAATTTAAATTCAATTTTGTTTTAATTTTTTTTTCATTATTTATATCAAGAATATTAATAACAACAATAGCATTTGAATCAAGTTATTTAATGAGCCAGTTCATATTGATCATCATGTTCATTTCTAAACAGTTGCCAAAAAAGATTTTAGAAGTTGAGAACTTTCTGCAAGTATAATTTTGTATTGGGAGATAGCTTCCTCATTAACACTAATAAACTTATGAGATTGTAAATGGATGTGGAGAAGTTAACAGAAAGGAAAATTATTATCATCTAAATAGTGAGTAACATATTCTTGTGATGTATTATTTTTTACTTATAAATGGAGACTCACTATCAGAACAAGAAAACAGAAAATCAGTATTGTTTTTGAAAGCTTTTTTGGAATTTAATATTTTTGTTACCAAGTCTTAAATTACGATTAGATTGTTCCAAACTAATATTGTAATCTTTTTTTTTTTTTTTTTGCAGCAATCTATAAAAATTGCTTATTTTTACAAAGTTTTGTCATTTTCTTTAACAAAATTTATAATAACATCTGAAGTAGATTTAATTTCTTAATTTTTGCTACATACAATACAGCTGTTAAAATTTGTGAAGTGTAAGATGCATACTAAATGTAGCATTTTAGATTGAGCCTATCTCCTAAATCATCCTGGATACAGGGATTGAGGCACATTTTAGACAATTATTTTGGCTCAATTTGGTATTTTTGTATTTGGTATTGCTATTTCAACCAACTGTTGGACATCATTAGATTTTGTAAAGGTAATTACTCTCTCATGTTCTTTCATTCATGCTCCAAATATGTTTGTCAATTAAAAAAACAGAGGTATTTAATTATTTATGATTTTGAGAAGAATAAATAAATAACAAATGAGTATGATTTAAATTATTACAGATTAAATCTTTAATGCTTATGAAGAATATTCTAGAAATTTCCTGGAGGAAATCATCATTTGAAAAACAAAATGACTTTATCATAAAGAAAATTATTAAAAAGCATAAATAAATGTTTTAATTATAAAATTCAGCATTGCCTTTCATGTGATCAGTATGAAAATTTTACTAACATAACATGATTTTCTGCCCAAAGCATTTTACCAATTGTTATTCTACAATCAGACCTTTCACCAAGTTATAGCAGAAAATAAAATTGCCTACAATACTGATGTTTTAATATCCATTAATTCAAAGGACAATATTTTATAAAATTTCATTAACATTCATAAATATTTTTTAGAATTTTTGATTTACTGTTTATTATCAAATATAAGCATTTGTTTTATGATCTGGATGCCATTTTTGTTATCTATCAAAACTTTGGTATATCATTAATTTTGAATAATCTAAAAATAAGAAAAATGCAAAGATTTATTTATTTATTTTAAAAAAAGCTTTTTTATTATCAAATTAATTAGTAATTTTGATTAATAGACTTAATAAACTAGTTAACTTGTCATTTTCAATCTGTATCAATTTACTACAGGATGAAAATTTCTCCAGATTTAACCCAGTATATATGATATACAATCCATAGCTTCTCTTCTCTACTTAAATCTAGAAAACTTTTTATCTCTTCCATCTATCTTATTTGTGTATATGTGTGTTTTTTAAAGCATTTGACATCTTTTAGGATCCAATTTAAGACTTAATTGTTTGTCTGTCTGATGATACCTGTTTTAGTAATATTTTCAGTTTTAATCTTACACCTGCTTTTTAAAATTCATTTAATGATATCAGTATATTTATTCACTTTTTTTATCAGCATATTTCACTTTCAATTCCATCTCATTACTTCCAACATATTTATCTCTATATTTCTGCATGGTTTGAGGTTTCTATAGTTCTTTTTTTTTTCAAAAAGATAGACATAATTCCTTTTAATATTATTTCTACAAAAAGTACTTTCTATCCAAATTTAATTCTATGATTAATTTTAAGCATTATATTTATTAATAATAATCTAATCAATGTATTTCTACTTAATTCTTTGCTATCAATTTTTTTCATACTATTATTTTTTGAAAAGTCATTGAAATTTATTTTAATGTTTTTATCATTTATTTTGAATTTTATTTTCTTGTATTCAACTGATAGCTTTTATTATATTTCCAAAACTCTGAAGGAATATTTGTGAAAGCAGATATATACCATCTTCAAAATCTTGATGATTTAAGTAATCTTCATTTATTTTCACACTTTTTAATTATAATCCATCACTAAAAAATGTTTTGGAAAAATAGAGTTACCCTGCTAAGCACTCTTATCAGTGTCAATCTTTTTAACATTTTCAGTGTATTCTAAATCACTGCCTTTTTGCCCTGTGTGATTTTGGGCAGTGGTAATGTGGAGGATTCTAAAAATAAAGATATATGCATAATATATTAATTCTACCACTTTTGAGGCAAGAATTTCATGTGAATTCCAAAGCAACAAATTATTTGTTTTTATTACTATCTCTTCAATTAAAATTTTTAGAATTTTAAAAACTGCCATAATTGTAAAAGTTACTTTTATGAAACAGTGTGGGCTTTGGCAAGTATACTATAAAATCTTCTTTTGATTTTGTAGAGAAAATCAAGAATGCGCAAATAAAACCTGAGTTTAAAATTGCAGCTTTATATATTTCTGAATTATATGGGTCTATCAATAGAAAGACTTATATTGACACTATACAACTAGAACTGGCAAGTAATAATGTGCTTCAAGCTCACATTTGTTTTATCACCAAATTTTTGAGATGGTTGGATAGAAATATAATGGCAAAGTTTGAAGACAATTGGTACCATATGAACAATGGGTGGCCCATGGGTTTACCCATAAGTGGCATCATGGCCAGCATTTATTGAATTATGAAAAACCAAGTATTCATATAATCATATAATATATACAAGGTATGTGGTCGATTTGTTTATTGCTGCTCCAGTAAATGTTGTTGAGCAAATCAAAGATCAGATACAAATGCACACATCTTTGTATTTAAACATCACATGGGAAGAAATAAAACAAGAAGTAAAATATTTGGATATCAACGTACACAGAGAAATGGTCATAAAGCCACCAGAAGTTCTTGGACAGATTCACCCCGATTCATATACACCCATGTACCACAAGTTTGCTGTGTTGACATCATTTCTTTTTAAAAATTAATATTGTGCAAATTTGAGGCAGATTAATTATACTAATGATATAATCAAATCAGGATACAAGTGCAGCATAGTTTATAATAAGATTAGATATTTTATAATAATATAGGAACACACAGAGATAACAAACCATGGCTGTTGTTGCCTTATGTGCCCTCTTTACATAAGGCATTCTATAGGACTTTCTCTATAAAGTTTTGGCTGAGCTTTCATACATCTCTCACAACTAATAGGCTTATTAACAAAATGAAAGACACCATAGCTTCTGATCAGACCCCACAGGCTTTGTATAATGTTGCATGCCCTCAAAATCGATGCAAAGCCTCATATTACAGTGAGACCAGAGCCACCATAGCTACTAGGTTGTCACAGCACAAGTACAGGTGCAACAAGTTACATACTAACCCATAATGTACTTCAATTTTTGCAAAACATCAAAAAGTATCTGGACATGAGTTCGAACCTGCCTCTGCAAAATTAGTTTGTACTGATAGGAATGATGTTAAACGTAAGTTAAGGAGACTTACTTTATAGCAGAAGACTCCTTCACCATTATTCATAAAGAAGCATGTTTTGCTATATCAAAAAAATGGGCTAATTGACTCATTTGCATAAAGTTTGCATATTATACACATAGAATCATTCCAATGAATGGGTTACAACAGCCTATGATTATGAGCAATTTGTTTTCTTGAAATCTCTAAGCCATTTTAATTGCTATTAATTTATATAGCTTTATGTAATAAGTATGTTAGCACTATTTAAGATTATTATAAAGAACCATATATAGTGTAGAATGATGAATACAAAAGCTACCAGTCTCTGGATCAAAGTTCTACCTAATCTTAAGTCAAAAATCATTTGATTATTTTTATTATATAATTTTTTTACTAAATTCTTTCTTAGACTTGATGTCATTTCATTTTTTAACAACAGTGCCATTTTTTTTATTACTGAAATACATTTTCTTTCAATACTAGAATGTTATTTTATTTCATTTGAGACATTTGTTTTCTTTTATGACTTTCCTTACCACTTCCCAATTACATTGTCTCGTTTTATTATTATTTTTGATACTATTTTATGGAGAAATATTTTCTCTTTTTCAAGATAATTTTATTTGACCTATAAGTGATTGCAAAAAAATAAAAATAAAAAGATAACAAGAATTAACTAGACGAGGTTACAGGGTGATATATACAAAGAAGAAATGATCCAAAAGTCAGTAGAATACAAAATGAATGTTAGTGAAGAACTTAGTCTGTGGATGCAAGGTGAATATTATTCATCTAGTCTATAATGAAATACCTTTGTTAGTAAACCATGTTTTGGCAAGTTATGGTTGGAGGGTTTTATTAAATCATAATAGTTATTTTCATATAAATTATTTGGGGGTTGCTTGGAGAGGTGTTGTTTAGACCAGTTGCGAATTCCCAGGTTAATATGGCCAGGTATGGATCAGCCTCTCTCTTGTCTGTTTCTTGAATATTTTTAATTATGTTGAGGAAGCAGTTATTGATTTCGTTTAGTGGTAATTTTTGAAAAATCACCTTGCATCTGGTCAATCAGATGGCAAAGTTTATGTAAGTGGCAAGCCTGATTTCAGCAAAAATGCCTCTATTAATACCCCTTGAAAGGATGTTAGATCTGGACCATTATTATCAATGTGTTTCTGGAATTTTGTCTTAGTCCTTGCCAGACTGGACAAAGGTGAAGGATATGGTCCATATCTTCTGGGCTGGAAAAACAGAGACAACATATAGGATCTGTGCGGAAGCCACTATTAAGAAATATAGTAGTGGAGAGGCTACCAAGATTAATTTTGAGAAGGAAGTCTCTGTGTTTAGGTGCTAGTTTCAATCTACAGGCTAGTTTGCACAGTTTGTTTATGTCGATGGGGAGGTAAGTGTGTGCCTTCTGGGTATTTGAGTTGGATAGGTTGAAGGCTTCCCAATAGGTTATTTTTGAATTGAACATGGTCGCGGAAGGTACTATGTGCGTAAAAATGTATGATATCTGTATTTGAAGCCAGATGAGAGTGAACCTCTGAGGGGGCGGTCTATCAGTGGGAAGCACTTGCTCTTTGGGAAGTGGACATTGGAAGGTCCTGCAATCAGAATAAAGTTTATGGACCATATTGTAATTTCTCTGTATTGCAAATACCTTTATTGAATGCAGTCCCAGTCTATTCATGTTCATGTCTCTTGACTTTTGAAGGGTGCACAGACTGATAAATGATCTGTGCCCACCTCTACAGAGTCGCAGACAGTGGGATTCTACTTTTTTTAATGAAAGCTGTTGGTTTTAAACCCACAAGATAATATATAATCTTGGGAAGTATGAGGGAGTTTAAGAGTGAAACCTTTCCAAATGTGGTTATATATATTCTTGAGAGGCATGTTATGGTGATGTCTATTTTGTTAAGTAGTCTTCGTTATATTTCCATCCTCATTGCTGTAGGGGATAGTGACATATTGAATCCCAAGAAAGGCTGAGGCATAGCTTGTAATGAATCTGTTATCCTGTTAGCTATTTTGATATTCCAAATTGCCGATTTGTTCCTGTTAATGGTAAGCCTGTGTGTCTGAGCATAGTGCTGTAATAGGCTTTCAAGAAGGTTTTTATTTCTTCATGTGATTTAAGAAACACCACTACATCATCCATGTAGGAGATGTGGGAGATGTTTTCATTAAGAAGAGGGATGGAGATCCCAGGGAGTGTATCCTCAATGCTCAAAAGCAAGGGATTTATATAGCTCATGAAGAGGAGAGCACTTAATGGGGAACCCTGGGGAATGGAGATGCAGGGTTTGAACCCAGGGGCAATTCTCCCATTTAGAGGAAAAAAATCTCTCGATTTGCTAGGAGATTCTCTATGATCTGAATGTATGCCAAAGGAACCTGAAGAACCTTTAGTTCACCAAGTAGTACATCTATTCGGACAGAGTCAAAAGCCCTGGCAAAGTCTAGTTGAACTGCGACCGGCTGGGATTGTTTTGTTTTACGGATATGATCAACGAGGAGTCAAAATCGGCTTACAGCATCACCAGTCGATGAACCCCTCTTAGCATATTGATGCCTGGAAAGTTTTGATATGATTTTCTCTTGAATTTTATCTTTTATAATGCTTTCAATAATTTTGATTAGGAGAGGAACCATGGATATTGACCTAATGTTATTTAAGTCTACAAGTAGATCTTTTTTATGAAAGGGATCACTGATATAGGATAGATCCCTGGAAGATGTAGGCTATCAGTGGCTAAGAGATCAATGATTCCCCTTGTAACACGTATGGTAAATTTTTCCAAGTGTATCAAAAGAAATCTAGGAATTTCGTGCATGCCGGGATGGGTGTGTTCAGGCAGGCTTTTAATTTTGGAGATGATATCAGCTTCAGTAATGCTGTGAGAGTTATTTGAGTCTTTCACAAATTTGTGTCGTCTGGTAACAGTTCCAATGGGCTGCAGTTTGGTGGAATAATAATCCCTAATTCTGGTAACAGTTCCAATGGGCTGCAGTTTGGTGGAATAATAATCCTTAATTTTGTTAAGCATGCTGATGCCAGAGTAAGTAATACCATCAAGGCACAAAGAGGAGAGTGTGTGATTTCTTTTTCCTGACCCGAGGGCCCATCTGATATAACCTGGAGTCCAGCAATCTTGTTGTTCCAAATAATTGCGTGCTCGCTTAATACAAATATATTCCACAAGAGTCATTCTGGTTTGTTTATATGTATGTTTTAGGAGTAGGATTTCTGAGATGTTGTGTTCTGTAATTTGGATGCTTTTCAGCTCAGATGTAATCTGATCAAGTTCTGAGAGTAATCGTAATGGCCCTTTCTGGTATCTATTGTATTGGTTAATAAACTTTTGTATTGAAGTTATGAATGTATTCCATCCTTGTAATGCTGGTAGATTCCATATCTTCTGTTCTTGAAAAGTGATATATATATTGAAATTAATTGGGGGGGGGCACATCATGCCTGTTGAGTAATCTCATCATCCAGGGGAGGTTGGTTGATGTATAAAGTTGTGTTTGCAATTTGATGGTAGCTTGAACAGCAAGATGATCTGAAAAGGTAATAGGTCAGAGCTGTGTATCTATGAACGAGTTCATTTCAGGAGAGTAGAATATGAGGTCTATGAGTGAGGAGTACTTCTTGTATAAAAAGAGAAGGCTCCTTCATGAAAGAGTGCCTTCCCACTGTGTATGTTTCTAGCAACCATCTTTAAATATTTTTTCTTAAAATGGTCAAAAGTGTGGTTGAAATCACCAAGCCAGATAACTGGGCTAGGGTTCGATCTAATTGCTATGTTTATATTATATATAACTTTGTGTACTATTTGTTCATCTTTAACCAAACCAGATACACATTGATAAGAGTGAACAGAAAATCCCGGATTTGTATAGTAGCAATAATGCAATTGGTATCTATGTGCAGGATTTTGAAGAAGTCAATAATTGAATTTCTATTGATGATAAGAGCAACCCCAGTGGTAGCTGAGATGGAGAAAGAGTATATAAAGTAACCAAAGCATCAATTGTTTTTATTATTGTGGGGTCTGTGTGAAGGTGGAGCTTGGTTTCTGATAAGCAAAGTATATCTGGTTTTTGGAGTTTGAACCAATGTGAGATAGCAAATGCCCTGTCTTTGGAGTTAAGCCCCCTGATGTTGAGTGATGTTATTGTGAATGACATTTTGAAGTAGTTGCTTGGTTTCTTGTTCATTAGCTAGAAAACTTGCAGTAAGCTGGTTATCTTTTTGCGTTAGGCAGACTTCAGGATCAGTTGATGGGATCCATAATGTTAAATCTTGGGGGGCTATTTGCCCAGAGGTATTAGCTTCAGGTTGGATATGATATGAGTTTGATGTATTGTCATAATCTGATTTTAGGGATTCATTTTTCCGTTTTTTATGGTTGGGACTGGCATTGCACTGTATGTCATCAGAGGTTGATGAGGTCTCATTTGAATCAATATTTCCACTATTGTTATTGTTGTCAACAAAGGTGGTGGATTGTGTGTTTCTGTTCCGGCACTTTTTCATTTTGCGTGGTGTGGTGAAGGGTTTAGGGACATGGTCAGGCCCAGACTCTGTGAGGCTTGCAGTTTCTTCTTGCCTAGTTTCAGCATCCATTTCTTCTTGCTCAAAGTTAGAACAAGTGCCTGTTGAAGAGAAGTAAGTTTTGTTTGTCTTGTTTTGATGTGTTTGGTGGCATCCCAGTGGGTTGGTTTCTTGGCATTGGTTTTGATCTTTTATGTTGTTTTGATGAGAATCATTTGTTGAATGATTATATGTGGCATCCCAGTGGGTTGGTTTCTTGGCATTGGTTTTGATCTTTTATGTTGTTTTGATGAGAATCATTTGTTGAATGATTATATGTTTTCAGCTTGATAGAAGTCTCATGCTCTAAATTTATATCTCGATTATGTTCTATTTTGGGTTTTGTTTGTTGCATATTTTGCTGTTCTTGTATATGCTCTTCTTTTGAACCACACCAATGTGACCGACCCGCAAAGGTGCCACAAGAGGTGCAGTGTCTGGAGGGGCAGTTGCGCAGCAGGTGTCCCATCTTCCTGCATTCGAAACATTGTGATTCTACTCCCCAGAATGAGATGAAAAGAGGCACTCTTTCAATATGGATTGTGGGGGGGGTATCTAATGGTGCTATTCCTTTTTTAATGTAATTTGAAAGAGTGCTATGTTTTGCGAAACTTCTTCTTGTATTCCAGGGACCCTAAGATATTTAAAAGAAGTGATTTGCCCATAAGGCATTAGAAGGTTTTGTAAGTCAGAAATGTTGAATCCCAGACCACAATTTTTTACCCTGCCACTTATTGAAGTGTCACGGACTATGTTTGGATTGATGGTAATTAGGTATCTGTTATCAAGTATCCTATATTTATTTTTAAAAGCTTGTTTTGCCATGATGTTTGTAAATTGGAGGATTAGATAGTGTGGGTTGGGGTGATATGATACCCTTTGAATAACTTTTCAGAGATCTTGGGCTTTTAGCAGGTCGAAGAGTTTACTGGTTGGAAATGGGTATAATCTTAGTAAGTGGTCTGTAGTGGACAGAATGAGTGAGGCTTCATCACTGAAGATAGCAAAAGATTTTAGTAATCCTTGTGGCATGGCTTCATTGAATTTGGTAACTGTTTCAGTATAAAGCTGATGATTATTGAGTTGGTCATGAGAACTGTTTGATGGTCCATGTATAAACATTCCTGTGTCTGTTGCCTCATACAACCCCCCCATCAACTCAATCAATTGTTGTGTGGCTTCATTATTGTCTTGCAGATTATTTGAATTGTGTTTTATGTTTCCTATTACTGATTTGTCATTATTATTGGATTTTACAATGTTTGCATAAGTGTTGGCTGTCATATTATCTTTTTGTATATAATCTGGTTTAGTTATATATCTTTGTGATTGCCTAAATTGTTCATTTGTTGTTTTATTGGAATCATGATTATCGTCTTGATGTTTGAAATATCCATTGTTATGCTTTATTTCAGAGGAAGAGCTGATGTCTGTAGACTCTTCACTACTAGTGTGATCTTGGTTTTTTGTTTTGTTTTCAGGCACAAGCGTTGATGTGAAACTGGATTCATATTTTTTTCCCTTGTTTGCGGAAAGATTATTTTGCTTGATGGAACTCTTCATAGCATTGTATTCTATAACATTCGCATGATTGACGTTAACTGATCACGTTGTTCTAATTTGACTTGCTTTTTGCGTATTTTCACCGCTGCAGATTTTAGGTTTGGCTAAAGATTTTTTATGTTTTTCATTTAGAGTTGATTTAACTATGTGGTGAGGAGTTAATTCTCCATCAGAAGGGTCTTGTAAAGGGTTTCCTTCTGTTTTAAGTGATTTCTCTTTGGTATGAAGAAACTTATCCTTGTCGTTTTCCCTTCATGTTTGTTTGCCAAGTTTTAACGTTTTATCGTTCAATGTGCTGGTGTTTATTTTAGAAACACAGCATTTTGCTTTTGATAAATTATCTGATTTGTTTTGTTATTGGGAAATTTAAATGTCTATATATTTTTTTTACCCTGACTATCGACTATAGATTTTTGAAGTAATTCACCCCCCTCTTCCATGTTAGTTGTTGAAGGCTTGGAGCCTTGTAGGCCAGCCATGAATGTTATGAGATGACGTTATTCAACTCAATCAATGTGGGATCTAAATCAAGCTTAATGTAATCATAAATTTTTTTAAAAACAAATGTGAAAGTGCAAATTAATAAAATTAATACTTACAGTCTGTTTAAAAGCATTTTGAGGCGAAATCCCAGATTAAAAGTGAATATTTTATTATCTCAAAGGTGATATGATTTGAGCAATGTCTGGTCTATTGCACCACTAGAGGTCCTGTTCAGAAATATTTTTAAATATTTTAATAGTTTGTTTTTTTTTACACATTAATTTCTCTCAGTTGAAAATTTAATGTGAATTGTTGCTTTTGTAATATGGGTATCAATTATTTTTTATGATATCACTGAAGTCTGAATTATCTCCAAAATGTGTTAATATTTTACAATGATTTACAATTTCTAGTTTAAATTTGAGTGTTTAGGAAGGTTAAGAATATTAACTATTAATACTGTTTTAAAGATTTTGTCTCTTTTTTTTAAACATATTTTACACCTTACTAATGATAATTATTTTTCTTTAATAAAAATATAGTCCAAATCTGCCATAACTTTATTTGAATGCCTCCATATTTATTACTGCTTCCCCCCCCCCCACAAAAGCAATTCTTAATACACCTTTTTTTTCTCTATGAAAAGTTTACAATTTTATACCATCTCTCTCTCATTTCTATCTCTTAACAAAATTTATCCACAACACTTTTTTTTTCAATTTATTTCCACTTCTAGCATTAAAATCTTTCAAAACAATTTTAAAATGTTGTTTGGTTTGAGCAAAAAAATTCTTTATATGTAAATAAAAATCCTACACTTTTTCACAACAAAAAGATATTGATCAACATAAACTTGAATAATCTATATTTAGTATCTACATAAAATTTGAATAATTCATTTTTGCATTATGTCTGATATATCAATAATTTCCATAATGTTTTTTTTTTTTATATCTATAATGAATCTCCTCATCTTAATGTGCATGTTGTTTTTTTTCAAATAAATTGTCTTTTAACATTTTAAAACTAACTACACAAAGTCTGGTTTCGTCTCATTTAAAGAGTTCTTCCAATTTTTGTAATCAGGAGTTTTGTATCATCTTCTGCATTTGAACACCAACTACTATTTGATTAATGACTTTACACTAAGTGCTATAATTTATTTTTGTCTGATATTTCACATTAATATGCAACCATCTCAATCTGCTTTAAAGAAATATCAGGTGAAATTTAATGCATGTCTGTGAGCAGCATGTTCATAATGGTTTACCATATGATTAGTTTAACAGTAATAATAACAAAAGTTCATGGAGAAGTCATTAAGAATTTTTTCTCCTTGTTTATTTTAAGGATTCAAAGAGGAATGAAAACATCACTTTTCAGTAGAGGGAAAACTTCTTTTAATTAAATGTGATTTAGTAAGTTAATTATTTTTGTTGAAAGATGGTATTATGTGTTTGTTATCATTTTAAAACATGTTTATGCTTTATTAATTAAATACGTATATAATAATAAATCATCTTTATTCAAGAGTAGTTGAGTAAATATTATATATTCTTGCTTTATGTTTGATAAATAGCTTCTCTTCTTGCTTAATCTGCAAAAATTAAAATAGTATAGTTATTATACATATTTTTTCTAATTAATTCTGTGTTTATTTTGATTACCAAAGATGTCCATCATGTTGTTGTGATATCCTGATTTATTTAGGAAACTGCTATTTAAATTGTGATATAACTCTATAGCATTTTTAGTGTTATGATGGTCATCATAAAAATACTAATATTAAAGCATTGCAATATATATATATTATTAAAAACAAATAATTTATTAAACAAGAAAAAAATTTTTTTTTAAAAAGGAAACAAAATATATTCATTTTACTTAATATCTTATAATTAATAATAGCTTTGTGTGCGTGTTTGTAATGAGCAATATATATGCGGTTTATATTTCACACAAATAAAATCATTAGTTAAACAAATAAATGAATTATAATAAATAAATAAACGACCATTAAGTTTATTCAACTGAGTACTTTCGAAGGAATACCTGTGCAGTTTTGAAGCTGATAGAAATGCTAATACAGAAATGTATCGAGCAGATTTATTAAAGGCGAGATATAATAGAAAAAATAGATAATATAATCAGGACATTCAAAAAACAATTTAATCCAGCAAACACACAGGGCCGACCTCGAATCCTTCTCCCATACATAAGGAACATA
The DNA here is from genome assembly GCA_028023455.1 of Epiperipatus broadwayi. Lineage (NCBI taxonomy): Eukaryota > Metazoa > Onychophora > Udeonychophora > Euonychophora > Peripatidae > Epiperipatus > Epiperipatus broadwayi. Next base: position 9,102,466 of record JAQFVV010006205.1, on the reverse strand, counting down.
CACAAGAATTTACACACAATTTTCCACAATAATTTGAGCTTATGCTATCGCACTCCTCCCAATTTCTATAGAATTCTCAACAATACTAAAGATCAGCTACCTCTAATACACACACAGAATGCAGTATATAATATAGCATGTCCATACAACAATTGCTTCACGTCATATTATGGGGAAATGAAGGTAACATTACACATGACTCTCACAGCATATTTATACTTATAATAAAGCACAAACAGATCTCACACACACCTCCATCTCTGTGCAGCATAGAATTTTCACAGGACTCCAGGGCATTCCAGACAACCCTTAAATCGTATGCAAGGAGCACCATGACTTAAAGGAAAAGATCAAAGAAGCTTATTTTATCAATCTGGACTGTAACACAATGAATAAAAGAGACATGTTACACAATTTCCAAAAAATGGCAACCATAATTTGCATACACTTCGCATCTCTCGTATTAATAGTTTTACTCCACAATTTATTTTGTGCACAGCTTTGATAATGAAGGTATTCCTTCGAAAATATTCAGCTGAATAAACTCAATGATCATTTATTTATTTATTGTAATTCATTTAGTTGTTTAACTGATAATTTTATTTTTGTGAAATATAAACTGCATATATACTACTTAATATGTTATGTAAGTTAAAATTAATTTATTTTGATTATGTAATAAAATCATATTCTGAAAAGAGCAGTAAGGTTAAGACCGGTCAACAAAATCAGAGAAAAAGTTCATAAAAATCAATGGCCATGGGTATTTGTACAAAAACTTGATACATTCATAGCAGGAAGTTGATAATGCAATATGTTTTGTCATGCATTTAAGGTTTTTTTCTGATAACAGTTTTGAAAATGATTATTAAGGACCAATGATTTTGGTTTCAGTGTTCAGTTGATAAAGATCTTGATGTTTGGACCTCAACAAGATTGGTCTTTGTAAATATGTGGAATAACTGAATTGTGATTAGAATATATGGACAGAGTTGATTTATAAAGTCTTTGATTAACAACAATGATTGAATAAATAAAGCAAAAAAAGTTAAATTTAAAAACAAAACAATTTTATTTATTAAAAATACATGTGGCAAAAAGAAAGTAATAAAGCATATGAAAGCTATACATAAATTACTTGTAAACTTGGAAATGCTTCAGTTTATGCATATAAACCACACATACAAAACACAGACCTAATCACTTTTACTAAATCAAATAAACTCAAAAATGTAAGACAAAGAGCAATGAAAAAAAAAAACAAGATTCTAATAGGTATATATTGAAGCAAATTAGATAAAAGGAGAAGCAAGATTAATTGATACCATTAAATAATAATAAAAAATACAGAAAAACATATGATTAAAGATCATACAAGACATTCTTGGCCAACATAATATAAAACAGAAAATAAAAGATGTTTTGGAAAAAAGCTTTGTTCAAAAGTGGAAAAATTATTACTAAGGAGATTCATGATTGGATCAATGCAACATTATTGTAATTATTAATTGCCATGGCATCTAATTATCTCAAACTGATTATACAATGATAGAAGAAGTTATATATGAATTTAACAGTAATATTAAAATTAATTTGCTTTAATAGAACTTTTTTATAGATTTTAAATAGAAATGTCTGAAGTATTAGAAAAAAGCAAATTGTTTATTGCTCAGGTTATCATAAAAAATTCATATACTAGAAGTACAGAACAGGGCTATGATTCATGGATCTTGAACTCCAGACTCTGCCACTTTACCATTGCAGCAAAATAATCCAGGATAATTTCAGAATGTTCAAAGTGAATTATTATACATTTTGAACTACATATAAATTAAACACAAATTTCACCATTGTAAAATATTCTGATTGGGCAAAATGAATGTCTTATGAAGATTATTAATTATTATACTAGTAAAGATTTGTATAGGAAAATAGTTTCACTAATAAAACACAGAGAACTGATAAGGAGCTGATTGAAGAAAAGAGTTTGAATTTATATAGAAATATTCAAACTTTTAGGTGTGAGTCTTTTTATAATAATGAAAAAAATAATTTATGTTTTAAAGCTCAGATGAGATAAAAGAATATATATGTAAATGAAATAATTTAGGTGATTTGGTTCATAAATTGTGTAATGAAGATATAGAAAATATTAAGCATTTGTTAAAAAAATGAAAACATTTACAAACATAAAGAATGCAAATAATAAAATAATGGAAAAATAAGTATCTACTAAATAGTGATTATACAGAATGTGCTTTTTTTTGTTAGGATTAAAGAATGATAAGGATGATCCGAGAACTAAAACTATTGAATAGGCAAAGATAGTGTAGAAATAGGATAGTGTTTAAATACATTTGAGGTTTAGGATTTTCTATAGAATAATAAATAATAAATATTTAACAGTTTTTTTTTTTAGCTTATTAACATAAAGATGTCTGACTTTGCTAAAGGAGAATCATGTAATAGATTATCTCATGCAAACAAAATGCATGTGATAAAAAGCAATAATAATAATAATAATAATAATAATAATAATAATAATAATAATAATAATAATAATAATAATAATAATAATAATAATAATAATAATAATAATAATAATAATAATAATAATAATAATAATAATAATAATAATAATAATAATAACAACAATAATAATAATAATAATAATAATAATAATAATAATAATAATAATAATAATAATAATAATAATAATAATAATAATAATAATAATAATAATAATAATTAAAAAAACATTTTAATAATTTATATCATAAATCAAATGCAATTAAACAACACCAGGTATAGAAATCTATAAGTCTATTATAAGTTGATTTAAATTTAATTAATGATTGCTTTCAAGCTTAATTTTTAGGCAAAAAAAAAAAAATCACTTAATTAAAAAAATAGAAATGTGTAATTTTCAGAGTATTTATTTCGAGAGTTACTGCATTATTTGCACTTCCACTAACTTTTAGTAATACTAACTTTTTAAAAAATAAACTTGGAATAATTTTGCATTATTTTATTGAAATAGTTTAAATTTTGTTTTTTGTCTGTAAATATTATTTTTAAAATATTGTAGAAACACAAAATAATTGGGGAAACCAGGCAAAGTAAGTAATATGAACAATTGATTTACATCGAGCTTTCTCTGGACAAATTTTTCATTGCAATTCATTCACATGTTTTTATTGTTAAAAAAAAAAAACAACCTGGTATAGAAATGAACCATGATTCATAATAGCTAAACCATCATTAATAGCTGCTCACAAATAAGTGCAGCCATTCTATCCATTCTCCTGCCTAAAAGAGCCAAGATTGAAATTAAAATTGCTTTGTGTATATTTAAAACTGTAATGAGATTGCACAAATACACAATTATATTCTCATAGTCAGAAAAGAGAAATGACTGATAGCAAAACAGCTATATCCTTTTTAGCTATGTAAATGAGATGACTAAAATAAAAATGATAGAAAGAGTATAGGAAAAACAAAAGTTATGTAGAGACTAGTTAGTTAAGAGACTTTTTAAATCTTTATCTTGTATCTTTTATAAATATAGAACTATTTCAAAGGATTTTTTTTCATGTGCATGAAACATCATGTGATGAAAAAATTTGAGAATTTCGTTATCTTCTGTTTTTAATTACTTTGGCATTATCACTGAATATATAAAAAAAAACACTCATACAGTGTAAGAATATTTTCTAAATACAAGGATTAAACTTTACTCTGTCGAATATCAAACCAGATATTTTGGACTTAAGAAGTCAGCATGCCATTCTGATTCAACAACTCATGATGAGTTAAGATTAAATCTATTTATTCAGTATTGTGTATGTGTGTGTTTTTTAAATCCAAAAAACAACAACACGTTTAAAATTTATAAGGCAATAAATGAAATTTACATTTCTGTCTAAAAAATAATAGTACACGGATAACACCTCATCGTGCTTGCTGAAAATTTATTCTTGCATTTTTTAATGAAATGCTGTATGCGATAACTTATTCACAAAAATACACTTTCTTTTTACTACAGACATTATTAGAAATGTCCAAATTATTTTAAAATATTAATTTTTATTTTTTTAAAAAGTAATTTTTATTACAAGTTAATAAAATGAGATAAATTTTTAAATTTGTTATTATTTGTTTTTGACTTTTATTATCTCAATGTTATCACGTGGCTGCGCGTAGATTCTATTAAAAAAGAAAACTATTTTCAATTATATTATTGCTTGAAAATAGTTCCCTATTGTGTAGTTAGTTATTTGGCCTGCTTTTGGGTTGAAAAGAAATCTGCATGTTATTATTACACACAATAGCCAAAAAGAGATTTCATTTATTGGAATGCTTTTATTATCTTGATGTAAAACAATAAAGTTTTATGATATGGAAATAAATAAAGTTTTCAAAAGTAACATTTATTATTAAACTGATTGACTAATTTTGTAATTTAAAATTAATAAATTTCTAGTTTTTTTGCAAGTAAATAATATAGATTGTATAATTTATTATTTTAAAATGAATAAATTAATTTTATTTTTGTGATATATATATATCAGTAATAAATTATTTTTCACATCCACGTTTTGAATATCAGATGTAGAGTGAATATATTAATAAGTAATTAGTTACTCTGTTTAATTCACACCTTAATTTTCTTTATGTTTAGATAAATAAATTGGCATGTCATTTTTTATTATATCAAATTATTAAATGGTCATAATTTTACAGTATATTTTGTCAAAACAATATTTTTAAAACAAATATTATAAAAATTCAAGATTAAAATAATGAGTCAAGATTATCACTCTCTCTCATTAAAACTCATTTATTAGACTATTGAAATTCCTACTTCATTTGTTATGAGTCCAAAATCCATATGAAAATATTCATCATTATTAAATATCAAAAACAGAAACATTTTGCTTAACTTCTGTATTCGAACTCAGACTTTCACTTGACCCACAACTATAATATTTTCAATTCAAGCTCATTAGCTTTTATATAGGTCTGAACTCATTTCAGTACCCATACATTTTGATATCTTTGGTTCTTTAATAACCATAGGGATTTTATGCACAGCCTTCTAGCATCCATTGATTACTCTGGCTTGCACTGAGTGGCATTACTGTATGGAGAGTTTTGCCTGTTTTAATAATAGTTATGAGCAAGTACAAATAATGGTGATCATGTGATGTTTAGTGGTTTAATACCAATCATGCCTAATAGAATAGTTGTGGCTATGGTTATTAAAGAACTAAAGACACCAAAATGTATGGGTACTGAACTGAGTTCAGACCTATATGACTATATAAGCTAATGAGCTTGGATTGAAAATATTATTCTGTTTTCAATTTTAAATTCATAGTTTTGTAGTTAAGTAGAAATGAAAAATGGCTGTTGGAGGGTTGCATTAGATTCTAAGATCTAGGTGCAGTGCTCTCAGATCCAAGCCTCATCACCTGATGAAAGCCACAAGCTAAAAACTGGTCTGGGGATATTGGATGAGTAGGCATTAGAAAGGAATTTTATGCACAAGCCTTCTGGCATCCATTGATTACTCTGGCTTGCACTGAGTAGCACTACTGTATGGATAGTTTTGCCTGTTTTAATAACAGTTATGAGCAAGCATAAGAAATGGTGATCATGTGATATTACGAAATGCCCTCCACAGATCTTGTATTTAATATATTTCATATATGGTTTCCACATGTTGCATAGCTGACTAAAAATGTTAAATCTTAATTTATCTTGACCAAAAGTTATACAGTCTATCCAACAAAATATTTTTTTGTTTGAGGATATTATTGCACATTTTAATCCTATTCTGTCATCTTTTTTTTTTGTTTTTGTTTACAATCATGCATTCTTATCATTTTCAACAGTTCAATCACATGCATCTCAATGTTCAACATAAAAATGTCTAGAATGAATAATTTAATGTTGTTTTTTCTAAGTTATTCCAAATATTAAAATATGTTGGTATGTTTAAATCATCAAATTTTATGCAATATCCAGTACTAGTCGGATATTTATATGGTCGAGGTTTGAGTGAGATTTATCGCACTCAACAGTGACAAGTATATTATATAATTAACACACGAACATGGTAGTGGAGTTAATAGGTTTATATACATAAATGCATATACAAGGATCAATATATAATACAATTATTACAGAAGATAAACTGACTAACACATTATTATACAACTCTAGTCTTAAAGGCCCGCAGGCTTACAATAAATAATATTAAAGTCTACACGACCTGTAATGGTCCCTAGGTCTACCTTGGTACATTCGGAGGTAGACCTCTCCGCGAGATGAGCTGAAAGTGAAGTAGTGTCTGTGCACTCAGGAAAACGCATCCATCCCTCAACTTCACCTAGCAAGTCTGACCTTGTTTTTTCCCGCCGTCCCGGTTTGTAACACTCTCTATTTCCATTGGTCATCCCATGACACGAGGTACAAAGTGGTCAGTCTGGTTATCTCTGACCAACCTTAATCGTTTCTGTGATGCCTTTAGCATACACGCACATACTTGAATATTTGTAATAGTTACATTATTATTGCGTATCTCTGTTAATAAGCATACACACACATACTTGTATTCATTTGTAATAGTTACATTATTATTGCGTGTATCTGTTAATACACACACATACATGGAGTTAATAGAGTTATTATTATTGCGTGTATATGTGAATACACACACACATAGCACGCCTCCCCCAAGTTCAGCGACGTACTTTTTTTAAAAAAAAAGATTTTTTTTTTCATTTCTTCTTCTCTGAACTTAACACATAATCGTGCAGGCGGAGGGGAATTTTTGTTCTCCTCTTTGCGCGTGGGGGTGATTTAATTTCACCATCTGTGACTATTTCATTTTCTTCACTATTTTGACTTTCTTCGTCAGCAGTAATGATTTCTGTTTCACTTTTAGTTTCATAGTGAGTATCATTTTCTTTGTCATTACTTTTAAACAATTGCGGAGTACAGAATTCTGTTGTTGCACTCTTGCGCAATTGGTTAATGTGCTTACGCAATTGTTTGCCGTCTGCCATACGGACAGCAACCACTTGTTTACTTAAATGGCGTACCACGTATGCCTGAGTCCATGATTTATTTAAATTATTTTTCACCCAGACTCGTTCATCAGGTGAAAATTTGTTGTTTGTCGTAATTGGCATTTGATGCTCTTTTGATGGCATTATTGCTGAGAGCTTTGTACGTAATTTCCGGCCTAAGTATTTTTCTGCAGGTGATCTGCCCGTTTTAGCTGTGGGTGTGGAATGCTGATATAGCAACGCCATGAAAACTGCCTCTTGGAGTCTTCCTTTTCCCAATTTATTCATTGATGACTTTAAGCTTTGTACCGCTTTCTCGGCCAGTCCATTTGATTGGGGGTGGTAGGGGGGTAAGGATGTGTTTAATCCCCCATTCCTGCATAAATTCGGCAAACTTTTCAGACGTGAAACCGGTTCCATTATCGGATACGAGGGTTTCCGGTAGCCCATGGTATGAAAAAATTTCCATGAGCTTGTCCAGCGTCTCATCCGAACTTGTGTTTTTCACTGGTTTATATTCTGACCATCCTGAGTAGGCATCGACCACTACCAGAAATAATTGTCCGTGGATTGGACCGCAGTGGTCAATGTGAATTCTCTGCCAAGGTTTCTCTGCTTCTTTCCAAGCTTCATATTTCGCTGGGGGTGCTTTTGCACATGACTGACAGCTAGAACATTTTTTTATGAATGTTTCTATCTCAGTGCTGATTCTTGGCCACCATACATAACTACGGGCTAACGCTTTTGCCCTGACAATGCCTGGATGACCTTCATGTAATAAATTTAGTATGTGCGATCTACCTATTTTTGGTATTAGGACCTGATCGCCTTTAAGAATGCAACCTTTACATATTGATAATTTTTCGCGAGCTTTCCATAGCTCTATGTGCAAAAACGGAGGATGCTGTGCTGGCCAGCCTCTTCTAATTTTTTCCATCAGCCATTTGTAGCCAGCGTCTTCATTAGTCCATGCTGCTACTTTTCGGCTATTAAGAGTCTGGCTTTGAAGCGCGTCAATATAATTGATTTCTATTTCGCTTGTTGTATTCTCTGAGTTGTCAGGCATTCGGGATAATGCATCGGCATGACCAATATTCTTTCCCTTTCTATATTCCAGACTGTAATCATACCCGGCGAGTATGTTAATCCATCTCAACATGCATGGGCTGAGGTGTTCTGGAATTTGTTTGATGCCTAAAATTTCCAGAAGTGGTTTGTGGTCTGTCATGATTTTGAAATAACGACCGTATAGATACTGGTGGAATTTACAAATTCCAAATACTATAGCTAGCGCTTCCTTATCCAGCTGACTATAATTTTTTTCAGCTTTGGACAAAGTGCGTGATGCGTATGCTATGGGACGTTCCCCAGATTGAGCTGGGTGACATATTACTGCCCCCACTCCATATTCTGATGCATCAGTCATTAGTGTTATTTCAAGATCGCTATCATAGTGTACCAGTAATTTGTTTGATACAAGTAAAGCTTTGGTATTTTGAAAAGCCCTTTCTTGTGTTGCTTCCCATTTCCATTTCTGATTCTTTTTCAGTAGCTCGTATAATGGTTTGGCTATGTGAGCTTTGCCCTCTAGGAAGTTCTCAAAATAGTTTACCAAACCCAAAAAAGCCTGCAATTGTTTTACGTTACTAGGCTTTCTAGCTTCTGACACTGCTTTGACCTTTTCGGGGGATGGCCTTGTCCCAGAGCTAGAGACTATGTGCCCTAAAAACTTTAATTCAGTGGCCTTCCATATACATTTTTCAGTGTTTAATTTCGCTCCAAACTCTTCTAGCCTTTGACAGACAGTAGTTAGACGACTATGCAATTCATTTTCTGATCTTGCAGTAATTAATATGTCGTCAAAATAAGGGATAACGCCCTCGCATCCAGTAAGCAGAGTTTCAATTTTTGCTTGGAATATACTGGGAGCGGACGCTATGCCAAATGGGAGGCGTTTGCATTTGAATAGACCCACATGAGTAGTCAGTGTTAGAATTTCGGCAGCCTTATTTGTTACTGGAATTTGATGGAAGGCCACATCTAAATCTAATTTAGCAAAATATTTTGATTTTTGCAGTGATGCTAATATTTCTCTGGAGTTTGGAATGGGGTAGGCTTGTTTATTTAGAGATTTGTTGACAGTTATGCGATAATCGCCGCACAAGCATATCTGTCCATTAGGTTTGGTGATAACGACCAGAGGAGTCGCCCACTCTGTCTCCTCTGTCGGTTCTAGAATGCCATTCTTCACTAACTCATTTATCTCTTTCACTACTTTTTCTTTCTGTGCGAAGGGGACCTTCCGAGGTCTGCAAATTATTGGCACGGCCTCTGGTGACATTTCCAGTGACACAGGTTTAGTTTTAATCGTTCCTGGTTTGCCATTAAAAAGTTTAGGGAAACGATCTCTTATGTCTTTTTCACTGTCAATTTTTTTGACCAATGAAATTTCAATTCCGAGCTCTGTAAACCAGTCCCGACCAATGAGAGGGTTTATGGGGGCATGTACAATATATAGCGGCAAGATTGAAATGTTGCCTTTACTACTCGTAATTTGGGCTTGGACTACACCCTTAATTTTTATTTCTTTACCATTTACGTCCGATGCTCTAAGCTTAGTATTGCTAAGCCTAGGGGGCTCTCTTATTTCCGCCCTGATCGAATTCCAGTCGGCTATGGATATTAAAGAAATGCCGCTACCGCTGTCTATTTCCATCGACAGGGGTTTTCCGTAAACTTTCACAGTAGTCATAAATTTCTGTGCTTGATTTATAACCATGTTATTTATAACAATATTACATTTGGTATTATTTATACTTTGTATATTATTTCCTTTAACTTGGTCAACTGTTCTATTTTCACACATTCTCGCCATGTGACCTATTTTTTTACACAGTCTACATCGATCGTGTTTGAAATAGCAATCTTTAGCTATATGACCTAGTTTTCCACAACAATAGCACTTTGTCTGACTTTTATTTGTCTGTTTAATAGTTTTGTTATCGGAAGACCCTTTGTTGAGTTTTTCAACACCAAATATTCCTGTTTGATCGCTATCAACACCTTTTTTCAAAGCAAATTCTTTTGCTTGCTCCACCACTATTTCTTGAGCAATACTGCATTTGATAGCTTCACAATAATTTATGTCTTTATCAGCCAGTAACTGCTGCCTCAAACTGTTGCTATTCATTCCACATAGGAATTGTTCCAGTAGCACTTCTTCTAAATATGAATCATAACAGCAGTTTTTTGCGAGTTCGCTTAGGGCTGAGTCATAATCCTGCGTATTTTCGTTTCTGCCTTGATGGCGATTTCGAAAATGAAGTCTGGCGATGTGCCTAGACAGGCGAGGATTAAAATAATTTGACAAACGATCTTTTAACTCATTGTAGGTTAATTTTTCAGGAGTGTTGGGTTCTGCTAATCTGTTAGCTATTTGTATGACCCCTTTTCCTGCAAAACATAATAGTGTCACTGTTTTATACGCATCTTCCTCTACTCTGTTACTAAAACAGTAATTTTCAATCTGTTGAATGTACAGGGGCCACTTGTTTGCCTCTCTGACGTCAAACTCGGATATTGTCAATTGCATTTTAAGCAATTTATATAACTAACTCATTTAATATCGCTACTTCAATAATTCTGCCTGACTTATTTGGTTGTCAGCAGACTGTTAGGGTTCAAATTGAACTGTTACGACTGTGCCAGTGCAATATCCAGTACTAGTCGGATATTTATATGGTCGAGGTTTGAGTGAGATTTATCGCACTCAACAGCGACAAGTATATTATATAATTAACACACGAAGACGGTAGTTGAGTTAATAGGTTTATATACATAAATGCATATACAAGGATCAAAATATAATACAATTATTACAGAAGATAAACTGACTAACACATTATTATACAACTCTAGTCTTAAAGGCCCGCAGGCTTACAATAAATAATATTAAAGTCTATACGACCTGTAATGGTCCCTAGGTCTACCTTGGTACGTTCGGAGGTAGACCTCTCCGCGAGATGAGCTGAAAGTGAAGTAGTGTCTGTGCACTTAGGAAAACGCATCCATCCCTCAACTTCACCTAGCAAGTCTGGCCTTGTTTTTTCCCGCCGTCCCGGTTTGTAACACTCTCTATTTCCATTGGTCATCCCATGACACGAGGTACAAAGTGGTCAGTCTGGTTATCTCTGACCAACCTTAATAGTTACATTATTATTGCGTATCTCTGTTAATAAGCATACACACACATACTTATATTCATTTGTAATAGTTACATTATTATTGCGTGTATCTGTTAATACACACACATACATGGAGTTAATAGAGTTATTATTATTGCGTGTATATGTGAATACACACACACATAGCATTTTATATTACTGAAAATCCTTTCTTTTAAATATTGATGATGTTATCTTATAATTATTTACCATTCACTAATTCACAGATTTCATATTCTGATGAGTTTTTGAAATTAATTATCAGTATCCATCACTTTATGTCAGACTTCTATAGCTAGCTTCAATTTCATTAATTCTTTAATGCTAAACTTAATATATTTGGGCTATTTAGTTTTCTTTCATAACTAGGGAATACAATTCTCTTTATTTTTATTCTCAACTGCTTTCAAAAATCTTCTTCTAAGCAGAACAATCAAGTATAATTCGTTCAAATTAGGTCAAAACTATAATAAATTTAAATAATATAAATTTGTTGATTTTAATAATCTATTTTTAAAAAAAAATCAACTCTAAACTTAATTTTCACATTAATGTGAATGGTTGAATTGTTTTGTTTAATGATCTCAAAATAATCAAATGATTAATATTAAAATTTTGTAAAAAATTATTATTGTGATAATGTAGATGTTGTATTAATTAACTTTTGAAGTATTATTATCAGTTTATAAATAATTATTATTATCTACAATATTTCCAACAAAATCTTAAGACAATTAGTAAACTGGAAGTAGAAAAATCATCTGTTCAAGTAATGTGGACATATATACATATTTAAGAATAAATAAAAATAAAAATTATTAACAGCCAAAAGTCAACGTTTTCCATAAAAAAAAAAAAATTAAAACAAACTCTGATTAAAAATCATAAAGTTAACATTTTTTTCCTCTTCACATTCAATTGTATATATAAAGACAATTGAATTTTTGACTTACATTTTACTTGTAATTTTACTGTTATTCGCTTTATTTAATTTTATTCACTTAGAAAAAAAATTTTTTTTTAAACATAACATGCAATGTACTTTTTTAAAATAGAATTTCTAAATATTTGATAAAGAAAAACTGAAAATACTTTTAGAACTTTCACTTTTATAAACTAAAAATAGCTTTTTCGATTTTTATCACAATCTTGAAATTATTATTATTATTAGTGTAATAATTAAATTTATAAAGCACATAGTCGTTACCTAAAGTGATATATATATATTAAGGCTATAACTTTAAGACCATGCACTTGAAAAATGACAGTAGGGACCTCAACAAATCTTAACACAAGATTTATTTAAAAGACAAGAGCATATGCTTTTTTAAATTTTTTTACAAATTTAAATGTAGCATTTACTTCAATGTATTAACTAATTTTTACATAGTCTCAGGTTTTGAATTATATTTTCAAATTTCAGATAGTAGCTTTTTTTTTTTTTAAAAAAAAAAAGATATTGGAGTCATTCATTCTACAATGAAGAAACTGCATTATCATAACTAAAAAATAATTTTATAATACTGAAAATGGCCATCATATTTTAAAATTACTCTTGTGAGCTTCCTTTTCTATGGAGTTTTTTTTTTATTGCTCTTCTCATCAGATAGATGTAGTATTCCTATCTGATAAGAGGCAATTTCTTCTCTTAACCTATTTTGTGCTGCTGTATTCGTGTTACATTGAATGCATCGATATATCAGATGGATTGACGTTGGTTTAACTGCGAACTTTTGGCCTAAGATTAAATAAGGATAGAATATTTTCTTTTCAAATGCAAATCTATGTAGTCTATTCATACTCGACACTCTAAATAAAAATGCATTAAATTTAAGTTGGGTATAGATGCTTGCATGGATTCGTTATTGGTTAATTATGTTTTTGGTTTTCATATTTGATCAAAATATATAGACATTCGGTAAATAATGATACCTTACGGTGAATATCTAAAATATATTTATTCAGATGTCTTTTAAGTTATTGGTGTCAATGCGGCATCTTATGATGAATGCCATTGGGTTTCTTATAAATTTCCCTCTGCTATTCCACCAATGATTTTATATTTTGATCGTTTATGTTTATTTTGAAATGTTTTTAACCATGTAATCTATGTAACTGATCTATACTCAACATTATAAAACAAGCTTTTATAAACCCATCTGTGCGAACTTATAAAAATTAAAATGTAAATTAAAATCTAAAATCAAAGTTAAAAAAATGTAAGTTAAATTTTAAAATGTAAAACTGATACTAAAATAATTTTAAATATTATATATGTGCGTAAATAAATGTTTGTGTGTAAAATTACTGGCAGTGGCTTATTTTATTCCTTTTTATATATTCTTAGATAAGAATTTATTATAAAATATAAATCTCTGTTATTCCACTGAGCTAGTGACAAGGGCTAATGACCGGAATCCAAATATATTAAATAAAAAAAATTTTTTTTTAACTTACGTATCTGCCTACTATATAAATTTTTTAGGGTTCAAATGCCTAGTGGCACCCTGTAGTGTAGATACGTTAAGTCTCCTATTTTTCCGGATTGTTATACTATGGAAGATGATAATCTGGACTAACTGATGAGTGCTGGTTCAACATGAAATACATATATTGATGATTATTTATCTTTTCTACATGTGTGTGGTCATAAGTATCAGTAGTATGAGATAGTGTGGATAGTTGAAGGTTGCTTGAAAGATGGTTCAAATCTATATGTGAAACCAAAATCTGTTTATATTAGATTAACTTCAGTATGATGATTTATCTATCTAACAATATATTAGTTCGCATAATAAAACATTTAAATTAGCTGCAATAATTCCAACAATTAATTTCAAAAACTCTGAATATGATAGACACACAGAAATATTATCTTCATCAAATCTGTGATTATTCCTTATGATTTCATGAAATTTCTTGAAGTAAATTAAAATATATATATATATATATTGTACATATACATACAGTATTCAATTATTAAAAAAAAAAAAAAAAATTTTTTTTATTCTTTTATATATACAGAGATTTATATGTATAGTTTTATTATTATGAATAAGCAGTTCTTTTTATGATTTATTATATAATTTTTTATTATTAAATAATATGTGTTAAATTTATTTAACTTTCATTTTGTTAAAAGAGAGTAAATCAGAAAGGTGTAAAATAAAATTGTTAGATTAGGAGATAAAAATTGTACACGTGTGAAACAATGAATAGATCTGTACAAACACAAAGATGCTTTTACACTTATTTCTGATGGCTATAGATCACCAGCTTTGTTGTTATCTGTATCTTAAAATTATTTTTACAAAAGAGGTGCTTTGATGTAGTAACGATAGCATCAATTTTAAGTCAAACTTGTGAAGCTTTGATTTTTTTTTTAAGATAAAGATTTCCAGATGTTTTTTCGCGATATAAACGATTAAAACAATTTTTTTAGGCAAATTTTTTTAAGAGTCAGTAATAAATTTCTTTAGAGAGATGGCAGTTAATCATAAATTTTTTTAGGAGTCAGTAATAAATTTCTTTAGAGAGATGATCAGTTAAATTATTATTATTATTTTGAGACTCAACTCAGTCGGTCCTTCCTTGTTATAATTCTTAAGCAGAAATGTAAGCTCGAATCTTTTTTTTTTAAAAAAAAGAGAGTGAACGCTTTAATTCTTTTTTCTCACTCTTTGAAAGTTGAAAAAAAAAGAGCAAATGAAATGTGCGTTTATATAAAGCAATTTTCAAGCAATATTAAAGAATAGGAGAGAAATGGAACAAGATTGAATTTATTATAAGTTAGTAATAATTATAAAAATGATATTAACATATTTGGTTATGCATAATATGCCTCTGCATTGCTAAACCATTTTTTCTGCTTCCTGATTAATACAGAATGAGTCAAAATCGCTGATCTGTCTATGAAATCATGTATCCAGTAATAACCAACAAAATTATAGATTTTGAAGCCAACCACACAAGCTATATGGAATGCTTTGTTCCTAGTTCCTGTCTTATTAAAAGCTCATTGCCTTTCAACCAATGGAGAAGGGGAAATAGGAGGAAGAGAAAATCCATAACAGCCATGTAGAACCAAGTTTGAAGCCATAAATCAAATTTTGTTGATTTACCTCAATCATCTAAAGTGTCGACAGCAATTATTTTTTTTTTAAGAGAGACAAGCAAATCCACCGGTACCTACTTATTCAAAGTACTTATAATAACTTTTTTTTTAAATGGTAGAGGGAAGCCAATCAACAGTGAACAATAATGGAATTGAAGAAACAAGCAAAGTCAATTGATTCAGCATTATCTTAAAAGTATCTGCAATAACTTTTTTTTTTGTTGTTGTTGTTGTTGAGCAAAGAAAAGCAGTCTGATAATTCAAACTCAGGACATTAATAAGAAGTAAAAAGTAGACGGGTAAATATGAACTTTCTTTAACCGATTTTATTCTTATTAAAAGTAAACCTTAATTTACTGGTCAAAGCAATTTTCTTTTTTTTGATACAGAAACATTAAAGACTTGTTTATCTATAGTTATTTGCAATATCTCACAACATAGCACAAACATAGTTTAAATCTTTAAACTTAAATTTTTCATTATTTTTTTTTATTATATATTGTAATGTTGAAATGTTTTTTTTTTTAATTGTTCTTCAGTTGTTAATGATAATGAGCAACCTATAGATGTATGCATTTATAATGTTTTTTTTTTATTTTATTTTATCTTGTTGCATATTAAAAGTTAATATATGTATTTTATTTTCTTTCGCTATAAGGTTGCAAAAGAAAAAGATATTTTTATATATGTAATTTTTGGGTATACATTTTAAACATATATGTTAACATTACCGAATGCGTGAATGTGTAACTGTTTATCCAAACACATCAAAGAATAGGTTATATATGATTAGTTTAAAATAGTAAATTAAAAAGTAGGGCATTACATTTGAATGGAAATGAAATAACATATACAAGTTTCACCTGAAATTTATTTTATGATATGATAAGTAAGAAAAGTCTTAAATAAGCATTTATAGAATATGTATTTTTTTTTAATATTGATTTAAGTCAGCTTATTTTGAGATATCAAGAAAGATGACAAACCTATATATTAATTTTATTTGCTTATACTTATATGAATTTTTATATTAATAAGCCATTTATTTAATTGTCGATTTAACTTTAAAGAAGGAAAGAAAGAGTAGTAGTGTTAATAAAATATAATTATATATCTTAATTGGTTTCCGAGTTATTATTAAGAATATTGTGTTTTGTTTTTTTTTTGTCTTAATTCTATCATTTTAATTCAGCATCATTGCTCGCAGTTATTAAGTATTACTATTCGTATATATTGAGCAATCACTTGCAAATATTAAGCGTCCGCAAAATAATAGGTAAACTGGAATGTTGATATTTGGGTATTTAAGGATTATGCTTGAGAATAAATTAAATTTTGATAATTATAGTTCAACATAGAAAGCTAAAATTGTGTTGTGTCCATGAATTTAGATCATCCTCATCAAAGATGGATATCATGTTATTAGTTAAAAATGTTTCAAATAATACTATATAAAAGTTATGATCGCCATCAATCATCATTAATAAATTATAATCATTAAATTTAACGTTTAGCGTAATGAATATATTTTAGTAAATAGGGGTTTATATAAAATTGAAGATTATGCAAAGAGATTCATGATGATCAATCATCACCATTAGTATTATTAAATCCCAGTATGAAATAGGATAATTTTAATAGATGCCTATAAGTTTATAAAGATGAATTTATTGTTGTGAGTTTATTGATAAGCCATGGCTGGTATCATCATCACTATTATAATCATTATTATGACATCACTATTATTATCATTATTATGATATTATTATCATCATCATCATTATTGCTCTTCCGATCTGTGATAAATAATTTAGTTAAATGGCCATCAATATCAATAATGGTCTTCACATGCTTGTTTGGAAGCCATTAATAGGATTATACATGTCTGTTCATCAATATACGCTAATGAGCTAGCAATGTCTATAAGAATCTTTGATCTATAGTATAAACTTTGGTAATATTGGGATCGTGTAATTTTATCAATATAGATAAAATGTAAGAATGTCATTTTTGTTCAATAGTCATCCAAGCATGTGTAATAAATATGTACTGAATGAGTTTGAACTCAAGTACACTATAAATAGATACTTATCTAGATTGAAAACAATCTAGTGGCGCTCATGGGAAATACATGTACTTAGCTAAACTGAATAAAGAGTGAGATCATCCCTTTCCAACTTCATAATATTAGTTTTATAAAATATATTTTTTATAAGTTGTCATGAATAGCACCAGTGTGTGCATATGACCATGAATGGTCTTATATATTTGGAAAGAAGGATAGAAGGATTCTTTGTTAGAAGAATCTAGTATTGGAGATAAGCATAAGGCACTCCAGGAATCTCACAGTGGGTACTTTTATTCAGTTGCTATGTTTAATATTATTTTTATTAGATGACAATGTCCAGTATGTTTTACTGTTTAAATGACTGCCCCAATATATAAATAAATACCAAGAATCTTTAATGCTGATATTTTCTTTGTCTAAGCTATGATGAATTGATATAGTTACAAATTATAGTTACAAATACATATCTTTTATAATAATTTAATAATTACAAATACATATTTATATAATTGATAAATATTGTTACAAATGGCAATTGATTTATTTAAATTGTTACAAATATATATATATATATATATATATATATATATATATATATATATATATATATATATATATATATATATATATATATATATATATAATTTAGACCCTGCCAGTATCAATCAGCTTAAACTTAAACAAGTAATAATCACAAATCATTTTAGAATAATTTGAAATGTTTTCTAATCATCACAAAAAGTTTAGTATTATCCTACAATATTGTCACATTTTTGATAATCCTCATATCATTATAGTCACAATTAAACCCAAAGCATAATATATTTTCATAATTTGTAATGATTAAATTGCAGAGCCATAAAAAATATGATGTGACAAAACTTATACAAACCAATATTCATTTACAGTCATGAAGAGAAAATATCTCAATTAAATATACTAAATATATGTACATATATATATTTTGAATTTCACAAAAGTTATTTAAACATGTGTCACCAAATATATATTGCATGAAATATCTCAAGATGAAATACAAAAAAAACCTTTAAAAACCCTTCAAAAGTACTTCATAGTGTCAAAAGAAAATAAAAAAACTATTAAACATAGACACAAGATAGTTATCAGTTTGATGATGCATTTAGGCATTTTAAAGTATGTATGCTTTCTTCTCGATCAAATTACTATCTGAATTTTTATTTAGTATAGGTACCATAAAAAATTAATTCTAACACACTATCTCTACTACATATTGTTAAATCAGAATTTAAATAAAAATACATTTAATATATTTATTTGATCAGCTCCATGACCTATGTACATGTATGTATAGATCAGGGAAAAGTATTCATTTGTTGAATGGAATGAATGCTTCCATAAAAAAATTCAAAAAGTTTTCAAAAGCTTTAATTAAAATTCAATTTAAAAATTCACTAAAATATGTACATATTCAACCTCACAAAATTGATCCAACAAATTGACATACAATAATGTAGTAAGAACAATACGTGCATTAGTGTACATAACTATTTTACAAAACAAAAAAAAAAATCTCAACTATTTTGCTAAACATAAAAAAAGAATGAACTATTGAAACTTTTTTTTTATTGTATAAAATTTTTGTCGATATTCAGCTTTTTTACTAAGAGTTGAATTATTTTTATATATGATACTGAATGAGTTTGATGAATGCATTATTGGTTGATTATAAGAAGTTCTCACAATACTAAAATCTAATTTATAATTAAAACTTAAGAGTGTTAAAAGCATTTGCAAGATAAAAATATATTGGTAATGTATTATCTATATTTAAACTAATCACGGTCTGATTAACAGATAAACGAGTTCCAGATTTTTCAAGATCTACTGTACCGGTCAAAATAGTATGCTCACTTAACAAGATTCAAATCCTAAGCAAAAGTACCTCGAATCCGATCATGCTCGAGATACACAGGTCTGGAGCAATCCTGAATTCTAACCTATTTGCCTATTCTTCGAATCTCTGACCCAATGAACAACAATTCTGATGATACAGTACAATTATTTTAATTCCGGGCCCAGAAGCAAAGCGGTAGAGCATAAGATCAGACTGATGATGATGATCGAGATAAGAGTAGCCCAGGAATTACATTTATTACAATTATCTTTATTAATGCTAAGTTATTAGCTAAAAAAATAGTTCTAAATATTAATTAGAAAATAATAATTCAACAACAAACCAGGATTTACATGAAATATATATACTTAATAAAATATTAAACACACACACACACACACATATATATATTACAAAAATGGTTTCACGCTTGGGGTGACATTATATATTTACAAACTTGGGATTTGTTTATATAAAGTCCTCTTTATTAATTATTTCATGAATATAATTTTATATAATATATTGTAACTTGTGAGGTGTTAATATACCAATTTAACAAATGTTTACAAATAAAATGCTGTGGATGTACAAAACAATCTACAAGATCGGAACAGATTCGAATTACAGAAAGATACCTGATAATTTAGCATTAATCATTTTGACAAATAAATATAAATATACGGTCTCAATCATTTATTTACAATCTTAAAATCATTATATATGTTTGATAGGCATTGTTTGGACATAGCGTCTTTAGAATAAGTATACAAGAAACAAACAATGTGCTACATTTACGAGAATAAATTATACAATCATTAATACAAATTAGATTTATGTCTATGGGAATCGATAACGGTTTTTAAAAGAAAGCAGTTTTAAAATCAACATACTGAATGTATTTTATGAAATGAATCATCATCTTTAACACATCATTGTGACTTACTAAGGTTAGGCAGATGGTGATCAAATTAAGGAGCAGAGTAACGGTACTAGCATACAATAAAGAAATCTGGCCTTCATGGCAGTTTTGGATATTCTATCATTTTTAAAAGAATATTTGAAATGAACTTAGATTTGATATGCCCACGCATTCTGGCGGAGCGATATTGAAGGAGAGGCTGGGTTTGAAAGCCTAGAGCTGGATGTACTGTCATCCACAGCACATCAACCTCATAAGCCTCATGTTCCACAAGGAGTAGTGTCCCTGATTACGAACGATTTTAAAAAAGTAGGATGGGAGCTTCAGGCTTCCGATGTTCTCAATGACAAACAATCAAGAAATGGAAAAGATAAAATACCAGAATAAAGGAAAAGGTATGCCAGCAATGTTTGTATAATTTTATAATGTAATTTTCATATAATATTATTTTAAAGTTCGGAAATGTTCTAACCTCTTGCGCAATAACCTGTTTTCAATCCTGAATCATTTAACAAAGTGTAATGACTAATAGCTCTTTTCTATAGCATTAAACTAATAAAATTTATATTTAAATTCGATTCCCATATATGTATTACGGATTACATTAGCCTTTTAGGCAACAGCAGAAAAGAATGGACTAATTATATTAATCAAGGTTCATGACCTTTTAAAATGAAATTTTAAAGACAAATTCAAAGTAGTAAATTTAACAGAATTCATCCACAGTAAAAGTTTTTAATTAACTTTAAGAATAACGAATTTCAAATGAAACCAAACTCGCAAGCAATTTCTATTTAATATAAACAAAACTTTATTGATAGGTTTTAAATAAAGCCCAGCTTCTTTCCAAAGAAAACAATTATTTCCCCCCGTTCCAGACTCGTGAATTTGGTGATTTTTGGCTTATTAAAGAAAATAAATTATATCTATACATTAAACAAAATACATAAAATCTTAATGGAACTGCACAAAATTATATATATGAGTTCAAGCATTAAAGGTAAGTTAAAATACATTATATTAGTATGGGATTACAGAGAGAGAATTTCAGAGCATAATTAGCAGAAACTTATAAATTAATATCTGAATTAAAATACAAATGTTTAACTACATCTTATTAGAAACTACAAAAGGAATTTATGTATTAAGGCAGCTCTATATTACATGAGGTTACCTCAGCAAGAAAGTAGATGCAGTGGAAGCAGTCATCTTGTATGGGTGGTCTGATGGAACATGGCAGCAGCAGGCAAACAGTTACACAGTTCTCTGAGAGAAGAAGAGAAAGTTGGAAAGAGTCCACTAATCAAACTTCATAGTGCAGAACTTGGTCTGGCTTTTTAAAATATATTTTACTGAAAGTAATTAAACTGAAAAGTAACTAAACTAACTCCACTGAAAAGTAACTACACTCAACTAAAACTCCACTGAACTCAATTAAAAAAAAACTGACTTTTTTTTTCTATTGGCCCCTTTCATACACATTAATCCTGCCAAGAATGCAATCTCAGTTGCCCACAGCTATCTCTGTAATCTCTTAAAAACATTTAAATAGTAAAATATTTTTAAAACAGATAAGGCTCGAAATACCATTTGAGCTACTTTTAAAGATTTGAAAACAACTAACAAAAGAATTGCTTGTGATTTCAATTAGGGTTTATAATTTTAATTAATGAAAATGATCTGAATCTAGATCAAGATAATTTCAGTATTTTGAGCCTTCCCCATTTTACCTTGTTTTTACATTCCAACCCTTTAACTAAAATACATACATATATATAAAGATTTACAATTATAAAGAAAACATCTAATTTTCAGCAATAAATATTAATAAAATTATTGCTTCATTCACATATATATATGCATCATGCAAACTACTGTTTCACTTTACTAAATATAATTAATTTTACTAATTTCTCTAATCATTATGCATACAGTATGTGGGTGAATGGCATATATATATATATGGCAAGGTCTGAATTGTGGGCCACACATGAGGTTAGTGTCGATGGTGAAGCATGAAGCTCGATGATGATTAGACATCGACTGCTTTACTCTTCCCCACTTAAAGTGATCATAAAAAAATCACTAAAAAAAATTACATTCATTAAAGTCTAATATCATTTTGGTGAGAAAAACAACCTTAGTAAATGAGCATGAAAAAAAAACTGCCTGTTATTTGAATCGAGTTTCTAGGATGGAAAATAAAAAAAAATCATTTTCTTAGTTTTATTGCAACTTATTATTACTTTTCATTAACTGAAATATTTGGCGTAGGAATTCATAAAATAAAATGTCCATTTGCATTTTTTTTTTGTTTATTGTCTTTGACTTTATCTATGGCTGCTTAAGGATTCATAATATGAAAATGTCCATTTTCATTTTCAATTGTCTTCAACTTTGTTATCCATGGCTGCTGCTTCTTAGTTCCATTTTCCAGGATCTGGAGGTACATAAGGTTTTAAATCCCTCACATTGTAAGTCCCTTTTATTCCTTGTTCATCCTCTAATATGAAGGCATTATTCACATACCCCTTCCGAAGGGTATATGCCCCATGGTATAATGGGAAGAACTTCTTAAATTTTTTCCGGCCCATATTGCTGGGCTTGGGTGCCTGGAGCCAGACTTTTTTCCCTTCCTAAAATTGATGGCACTGGATAGGTCTCCTTTTATGAATTGTTGCCATACATGCTAATCATAATCGTGCAGCTTCCTGGTCTCTTTCTGGATTGACCTGGGTTTCTTCCATATGCAGTGGTATTTTGAAAAGGTTTGGACAGGGCTTTCCTTGGTGGAGCCTTCTTGGGGTAAACCCAGTAGACTCATTTACAGAATTATTAATGTAGTCCACAATCTCCTCAGTTTTGTTTCCCATCTCCTGTGATTGCTAGATGTGTAGGTGCGAAATAGTCTGTTTATCTCCCTCATTACTCTTTCACATGGGTTTGACTGAGGGTTTCTGATGGACGCAAGTTGATGGTTCAGCCCCTGTTTTTCAACCCAGTTCTTCCACTCCTTAGAGGTAAATGCTGAGCCATGGTCCAAAAGAATGGTGCAGGGCTTTCCCACTTCTGGGAACTGTCATTCTTGAAGGATGTATATTGTTCCCCTTGAACAGGCCCTTGAATCACTGCCCTGACAGGGTAGGCTCAGACATATTTGGAAAAAATGTCATATGTGACAACTAAATAATGGAACTGCTGAAATTTTGGTAAGGGGCCATAATGGTCAATTGCCAATAACTCATTTGGATGTGATTCAAGGATAAGATTAGTGATCCCTGCATATGATTTGTTCGGTGGTTTGTGTTGAGCGCAAATGTGGCATTTCTGTAAGACTTGCAGGATTTGAAAATACATCCCAGGCCAGTAGAACTGGCGCCTAAGTGCCTCCTCTGTTTTTCGGGGTCCATAGTGCCCCAATGCCTTATGTCCATGTTCGATAATTTGGCTTCTTAACATGCTGGGGGCCAATATCTTCCAGGGACTATCTTGGCTCCTTGTTTTTATTTGTAGAATCCCTTCCTTTAGCCTATATTGTTGGTATTGCTTGGTATTGGGGTCACCTTGATGTACTGCTTTTAATTTTTTTATAATCTGATTGCCCTGCGGTTCATTTTCCTGCCATTCCCTTATGTTTTTTAGTTTGGATTCTAAAGTTACCTCTCTGTTAGTCAGCATGATTTTTGCAGCTTGGTCTGTTAGCCCAAGATTTTCTATATTCATGGGTACTGGGTGGAGGCTTAAAATATCAGCCACAATGTTTTCTCAACCAGGGCAGTATATGATGCTGTACTGAAATTGTTGGAGGATCAAGCTCCATTGAATCAGTCGGTCATTGGTGAGAAAGCTTTTATTTAGAAATTCAAGACATTTGTGATCAGTTATGATGATCACCTCTGAACCTAGCAAAAATTGCTTGAACTTCTGGCATGCCCAGATGATAGCAGGTGTCTCTTGCTCAGTGGTTGTGTAATGAATTTCTGCCCCTTTAGTGTCTGGCTGCTGAAATATAATACCTGGTGTTCTCCAGCATTGCCTATTTGGAATAGAATTGCTCCCAGACCCCTTTTGCTGCTGTCCTTTTGCAGGTAAAATGGATGAGTAAAGTCAGGATGGTGGAGCATGACAGTGTGCAAAAAATTTGTCTTGATTGATTCAAACTCTCGATCATGAATATGGGTCCACTCCCACTTTCTGTCCTTTTTTAATAGATTAATAAGGTGAGCAGTGTCACTAGCAAAGTCTGGATAGAATTTATGATAGAAATTGCAGGGTCTGAGGAATGATCGGACCTGCTTACAGTTAATGGGTTTTGGAAAGTGCTCAATAGCTTTAATTTTGTCCGGATGCACCTTAATTCCTTGTGCGTTGATAACATGACCCAAAAAGGATATTTCTGTGATTGCAAATCTACTTTTTTCAAGGTTGATGGTAATATTTTCTTGTGTACATTCCTGGAAAAATTTCTCCAAGTACTGTAGATGTCTGTTAAGTTTCTTGAAGTGATAACAATATCATTGACATAGCAAACCATTTGCTGCTATAGCTCTTCTGAAAGCACCTTCTTTAAACACCACATGAGTCCCACACCACTATTAATGAGTCCAAATGGGACCCTTTTAAAAACATGGGTTTGCCCATAATATCAAAACAGTGTATTTTCAATCATGGGGGTCAAGATTCATCTGCCAATAGCTGGCAGTAAGGTCCAAGGAGGTGAATATCATTTTTCTGGCCAGTTGAATGAAAATTTCCTGGATGGTAGGAGGGACATCTCTCTCTGGGATAGTCATGCTGTTTAGATGACGTGCATTCAGGCATAGTCACAAATCCCCACTTTTCTTCTTTACCACAACTAGAGGATTGTTGTATGGTGATGGGCCTCATTCAATAATACCCCAGTCCCTCTTCTGTTGGATTTGTTTTTCAACTTCATCCTTATATTGAAAGGGGATTGGGTACATTTTTGCCTGACTATAAGTTTCTTCCCTGACTCTTATCCGGTGAGTATAACCCCTTATTTGACCAGGGGTATTGGAGAATACTGAGGCAAATTCTTCCAAAATTCTCCGCATCCTTTGCTTATCCCTTGGTTCTGTAATAGCAGATTCATCAATCTTGGTGTTGATTTGCACTGGGCTATAGGCTGAATTAGGCAGCTTGTCTTTTTTTCTATCAGTTGTGGGAGTAAAATTGAAATGAAAAGTGCTCATCGGAATTCTCCATTTTTTCACCGGAAGTCAATAACACTCTGGTTCTGAGTGAGAAAATCAGATCCCAGAACCATGTCATACAATAGTCCAGCCATGATAAGGAAGGCATGACCTATCTGTTGGTTGTTAACACTAATTTCCATCCACACTTGGTAATTCTCACTTTTCATTGTCCTTCCATTTGCCAACATGAATTGTATAGGGCATGTTGGTAACTGCATAATGCTAGTTTTATCTTTCAGTGAGGTAATCCATGCCTTGGAAATAATTGACACCTGGCTTCCTGAGTCCAATAGTGCCTGGATTGTGTGGGTGCCTATGGTTACATCAATTGTTGGGTTAACATTGAGATTTTCTTTGTTTGAATTGTCATCCTTCTCTTGAATGATAGTCATCCTTAGGCTGTTGTCATCTATCTCATGA
This sequence comes from Epiperipatus broadwayi, assembly GCA_028023455.1. Classification (NCBI taxonomy): domain Eukaryota; kingdom Metazoa; phylum Onychophora; class Udeonychophora; order Euonychophora; family Peripatidae; genus Epiperipatus; species Epiperipatus broadwayi. The sequence continues at coordinate 9,076,554 of JAQFVV010006205.1, read as the reverse complement.
TTTTGGCATGGGTCTTGACACTCTAGTGTTGAATTCATTAGTGTTGGTATGGTTTCTACAGCATCACAGTCTCCTTTTACAAAAGTCAAAAATTTTCTTTCCTTAGATACTACTCATTTCCTTACTTCAGGGAATCTTAGCACTTCAGGTTCTGAGGTGAGATTTCCATAATCTATTGAGGTCAGGAATTTTGTTATGCTATCCACTGTGGAAAGTTGACTACTTAGCATCATTCTTTGTATCCCTGGTGGCATATTATTACAAATGAGATGTATAATGTGGCAGTCTGAATATTTGAATTCGGTTAGTGATTTAAATTTTGCCACTTGGCACAGGAAGAACTGAGTATGCATTTCCTGGAGATTGTTCTGCTATTTTTCATTCATCAGGGAATGCAGAATACTCTCTTGGCTTTCTTCACTCCAGTAGTGTTGCAGTAAAATCATCTTGTAGTCATCATATGTCATCGTCGGCTTCTGCAGTGATCGCCACCAGTCCTTAGCTGTAGATTTTAAGTAATGGCTAGCAATGGCTACTTGTTCGACATCACTTGCTTGGTGGAAAAAGAATAATTCCTGCAGACTTTCAAGGTGCTCTAAAGGATTCCCACCAGGTTCACCACTAAAAATCTGTACTTCTATGAAATGTGATAGGGATGAAGATCCCCAGGTGCATGCGGCAGGTTCAACTTCTTTACATTTTGTACTGGTAACTGCTTCTGGTGATTCTTCATTTATTTATTTTTTTTGTTATGATAATCTAGTTCCAGGTTGGATTTTGGGTCTCTGGTAGTTTGTGGTAATTTTATATCTGTATCTACATTTATCATAAGTTTCATAGTTCTTTTGGGCTGACTCACTTCTTGTTTCAGCTCTTCTATGGCTTCTATTTTTTTCATGTTGGATTATGGCCATCGTTTCTTCCCAGTATCTTCGGTCTTCTCTCATTTCTTGTATAAAATCGATCATTTCTGCTGACCTGGTTTCATGAAGCTTACTCTCCTGGTGGGCATCTTGTTGCAATTTCTTCTTTGTAGTATCTTGCATCTCATTCACAACTTTCATATCCTCCATTACTGTGTTTTCCAAAATTATTTCTGTACAGGTTATCTTGTCTTTGGTCACATCAATAATTCTCTTTGCTTGGGAACAGATACATTTTTGAAACCATCAGCTTGAATGTCCAAAGTAGTACTAATCTTACCAATATTTAAATTTTGGCTTCTTTTAAATTCATCATTCTCCCTTCTAAACTCCTTCAACATTTCCATATGCCATCTCTGAAATTCTGCATCTCTTTCTGCTCGGTCTTTATTTTGGTTCATCATTTGTTGTATGAGTTGAAAGATCTGCCTTTTCTTCCTCTGGCATCATTGCTCCTATGTTTTCTTTACAATTCACTTTTTTTCTTCTTTTTTAATGTAGTCAATTTTAAATGTTTCTGAAAATTTTAAGGCTTTGCTTTCTTTTCTTATTTTATGCAGGATATACCCTCTCTTCCTCCTCTCTTCAACTGTCTCCATTTCTGCCATTTTTTGTTGCTGCTGACTGCTGCTTATAAATGAAAAATAAATATTTGATCATAATGTGTATGTGTATGATCTATTGGAATTCAACACTGCCTTGCTGCTTGACTTTTGGTTGTTTTTCTGCACCTATAATAGACTCTTACAAAAAAAATTCATTAGTGATTTGTTTCAACAATATCATATATATTTGCTCATTACAATTATACATAGCAAAACAGTGGAAAAATAATTTAACTTCTCTCTCAACCCCTAACATCCTGGTTTGAACTCATTTTGATACCTTAATTTTTTTTATATTACCTGTTGGCACATTTATATAAAGGTGCCAGCCAACAGTATATAAAAAAATTCCAAACACATCTGGGCTACTCAACTAGTAAATATAAAAAGATTTAAGTATTTGTTACACATTATTAACTCTATTACATATATAATGTACAGAAAATTAATTAAACATGAAGTGCACCTTGTTACAATTTCAAGGTTTATAACTGGTGAAGTAGGTTTTATTTAAAATTTTTATTGTCATGTATATAACATAAGAAAACATTTTATATTTTTATAAAAAGATAAAAAAAAATCACTTATGGGTGAAATACATGGGTTTTATTTGCAAAACATTTTTATTTTCACGTATATAACATAAGAAACACATTTTATATGTTTATAAAACCAGATACAGAGAAAAGAAAATCACTTATGGTTGTAATACATGGGTATCAAAATTCTTTTTCTTTTTAAAAACAAGATTTTTACATTTGTAGCTATAAACATGGAAAAACAATATTTTTCTAGAGTTGCAAAACCAGATACAGGAAAAAAAATTTACATTTATGGTTGCAATGCATGGACATTGGTTTTAATACAAAATTTTCACATTTTAATATACATATAACATCGAAAAACAAACTCGGATAGGAAAGAAATATACATATATATCATCAATGATCTCTTCAGGGTACGGAATTATTAACAAAGCCCCACAATTGGGCATACAAGCCTGGGAAAAAAAATCTACTGTACCGATCAAAATAGTATACTCACTAAACAAGATTCAAATCCTAAGCAAAAGTACCTTGAATCCGATCATGCTCGAGATACACAGGTCAGGAGCAATCCTGAATTCTAACCTATTTGCCTATTCTTCGAATCTCTGACCCAATGAACAACAATCCTGATGATACAGTACAATTATTTTAATTCTGGGCCCAGAATCAAAGCGGTAGAGCATAAGATCAGACTGATGATGATGATCGAGATCAGAGTAGCCCAGGAATTACATTTATGAATGTTATATTTATTAATGCTAAGTTATTAGCTAAAGAAAATAGTTCTAAATACTAATTAGAAAATAATAATTCAAGAACAAACCAGGATTTACATGAAATGTATATTTAATAAATATATTAAACAAATGCAATTATATATATATATATATATATATATATATATATATATATATATATATATATATATATATATTACAAAATTGTTTCACGCTTGGAATGATATTATATATTTACAAACTTGGGATTTGTTTTTATAAAATCCTCTTTATTAATTATTTCATGAATATAAATTTATAGAATGTATTGTCACTTGTGTGGAATTAATATGCCAATTTACAAATGTTTACAAATAAAATGCTGTGGATACAAGATCGGAACAGATTCGAATTACAGAAAGATACCTGATAATTTAGCATTAATCATTTTGACAAATAAATATAAATATAAGGTCTCAATCAATTAGTTACAATCTTAAAATTATTATGTATATTTAATAGGCATTGTTTGGACATAGTGCCTTTAGAATAAGTATACAAGAAACCAAAAAAGCGCTACATTTACGAGAATAGATTATACAATCATTATTACAAATTAGATTTACGTCTATGGGAATCGATAACAGTTTTTAAAAGAAAGCAGTTTTAAAATCAATATACTGAATGTATTTTATGAAATGAGTCATCATCTTTAACACATCATTGCGACTTACTAGGGTTAGGCAGATGGTGATTAAATTAAGGAGCAAAGTAATGGTGCTAGCATACAATAAAGAAATCTGGCCTTCATGGCAGTTTTGGATATTCTATCATTTTTAAAAGAATATTTGATATGAACTTAGATTTGATATGCCCACGTAATTTGGCAGAGCGATATCAAAAGAGAGGCTGGGTTTGAAAGCCCAAAACTGGATTTACTGTCATCCGCAACACATCAACCTCATAAGGCTCACGTTCCACAAGGAGTGTGTCCCTGATTATGAACGATTTTGAAAAGTAGGATGGAAGCTTCAGGCTTCTGATGTCCTCAATGACAACAATAAAGAAAAGGAAAAGGTAAAATACCAGAATAAAGGAAAAGGTATGCCAGCAATGTTTATATAATTTTATAATGTAATTTTTATATAATATTATTTTAAAGTTTGGAAATGGTCTAACCTCTTGGGCAATAACCTGTTTTCAATCCTGAATCATTTAACAATGTGTAATGACTAATAACTCTTTTCTATAGCATTAAACTAATAAAATTTATATTTAAATTTGATTCCCATATACGTATTAAGGATTACATTAGCATTTTAGACAACAGCAGAAAAGAATGGACTAATTATATTAATCAAGGTTCACGATCTTTTAAAATGAAATTTTAAAGACAAATTCAAAGCAGTAAATTTAACAGAATTCATCCACAGTAAAAGTTTTTAATTGACTTTAAGAATAACAAATTTCAAATGAAACCAAACTCATGAGCAATTTCTATTTAATCAAGACTTTATTGATAGGTTTTAAATGAAGCCCCGCTTCTTTCCAAATTAAACAATTATTTTCCCCCCTTTCCAGACTCACGAATTTGGCGATTTTTGGCAAATTAAAAAAAATAAATTATATCTATACATTAAACAAAATACATAAAATCTTAATGGAGCTGCACAAAGTTATATATATGAGTTCAAGCGTTAAAGTCAAGTTAAAATACATTATATTAGTATGGGATTACAGAGAGAGAATTTCAGAGCATAATTAGCAGAAACTTATAAATTAATATCTGAATTAAAATACAAATGTTTAACTACATCTTACTAGAAACTACAAAAGGAATTTATGTATTAAGACAGCTCTATATTACATGAGGTTACCTCAGCAAGAAAGTAGATGCAGTGGAAGCAGTCATCTTGTACGGCTGGTCAGCATGCAAACAGTTAGACAGTTCTCTGAGAGAAGAAGAGAAAGGTGAAAGAGTCCACTATTCAAACTTCATAAAGCAGAACTTGGGTTGGCTTCTTAAAATTTATTTTACTGAAAGTAACTAAACTGAAAAGTAACTAAACTAACTCCACTGAAAAGTAACTACACTCAACTAAAACTCCACTGAACTCAACTAAAAAAAAATAACTTCTTTTTTCTATGGGCCCCTTTTATACACATTAATCCCACCAAGAATGCAATCTCAGTTGCCCACAGCTATCTCTGTAATCTCTTAAAAACATTTAATTAGTAAAATATTTTTAAAACACATAAGGCTCGAAATACCATTTGAGCTATTTTTAAAGATTTGAAAGCAACTAACAAAAGAATTGCTTGTGATTTCAATTAGGATTTATAATTTTAATTAAAGAAAACGATCTGAATCTAGATCAAGATAATTTCAGTATTTTGAGCCTTCCCCATTTTACCTTGTTTTTACATTCCAACAGTTTAATTAAAATGCATATATATAAAGATTTACAATTATATAAAGAAAACATCTAATTTTCAGCAATAAATATTAATAAAATTATTGCTTCATTCATATTATATATGCATCATGCAAACTACTGTTTCACTTTACTAAATATAATTAATTTTACTAATTTCTCTAATCATTATGCATACAGTGTGTGGGTGAATGGCATATATATATGGCGAGGTCTGAATTGTGGGCCCCGCAGGAGGTTAGTGTAGATGGTGAAACATGAAGCTTGATAATGATTAGACATTGACTGCTTTAGTATGTAATATGCACATATTACATATTACGTAAAAATTGTTGTGGCAAGTAATATAAAAACATCCAGCGATTTCCACCACTGAAGATGCCAAAGTAGAATGTAGGTCATCGCCTTATTATTATTTTGTATGCCTTGAGGCCAGATTATGTGGCTATATTACATTATAAGTATAATAGTGTTAGCATAATTTAATTCATATGTAGTTTGTAGGAATAAACCTCAATAGTTATTAATTTAAGTGTTATAATTAAGGCTATCAAATTTAGCCCTGATATCAATTGAGAAGGAATTGACCCAACATATTAAACATAAAAACTATTATTATGATAATGTAATAAATCATTTTGCTATGAAAGAACAGAAAATTGAATTAAAATATAAAATTAATAATTTCAAATTTTAATTATAATATACTGGATTAATTAACCAATGAAATAGAACAGATTTTGTTTGATATGGTTATATTGTTTTATTATATTAATTTGTTTTATATGAAATTTTAAACTATGAATGAAAAATATGTGAAAATTGTTGTGGCAAGTAAAATAAAAACATTTTTTAAAAAAGATTATGTAGTGTACTTCCGTTCCTAAGAAGTCATGCTTCGTCACTGGTGTAGGCAAAATCTCAACTTGAAGTACAAATTCAATTGGTTAATATACTGGCCTCGGCATCAAAGTGGCAGGGATATCAATTTGTAGAGAATAGAATGCATGATTAATAAATTAATAAATCTTGGTGTGATGTACTTGATTTAATGTTACTTACGAGAAATAATCAAACACACCCAATTCAAGTAACTATTACTCTCTTGCATGAAATTAAGATATCTCACTTAACAGATACAAGATTTTATTAGTATAAAAATTAACAAGCATTTATAAACAGGATTATAAGTAGTTTACTAGTGCCTGTAAGGCTTACAAAAATAATAATAAGACAGGTATAGTCTGTATAATTACCCAAGGTTGGTCTTTAGTACTTTCAGACCCGAATATCTGTTTCTCCTCCCATCATTGGTCCTGTTCCGAAATTCATGCTACACATAAGTCTCTCAGAAAAAGAGGACTGACACTGACTTGACTTTTTCCCGCTAGATTGTATCTACTTTTTGTTCTATTGTTTATTCCTTAACAATTTTATTCGCAAAAGTATTCTGGGATTATTTCTGAATTAATTAATTAAATTGTTCTTTACATTTTTAATCCTTCATTTAATTATTTATTTATTCGGATCTTCCATCTTATTTTACACCTTGCTTTTTATAAAATATATATATGAAAAACCATTTGTAATTTCGGTAAAAGTGACTTGTAGCGGCTTAAACACTTTGCCCTCTATTTTTAAAAAACTTAACTACTTTTTCCCCTCTAATAACTGTATCCAAATTTAATAAGTGTATGTAACTGTATCTAAGTCTAAATGTTAATAAAAAAAATGAAAAAAAAACTTACATTTACATGCGTATTTTTCACTTATAGCAGTCTTTGCTGTATATATAACTGTAAATAAATTAACTATAAATAGAGTGGAGATAGACACCATTAGAAAGATCCAACTTTAATCAGTTTATCTAGCAATAAATAAACTCTATCTAAATGTAAATATTAATAAATAAAAAAATAATAAAACTTACATTTTTATGTGTACTTTTCACTTGGAATGTATATCTAGCGGTCTTTACTCTATATATAACTATAAATAAATCAAGTACATTAACTGTAAATCTTTTGACATAAAGATGAATAAATAAAAAAAATGAACTTATATTTAGGATACGTGTGTCGAACTACTTCATTCTCACTATGTAATTGCAAAGTATATCTAACTATAAATGTATTTTTTACATGAAGATTAATAAATAAAATGTAATAAAACTTACAGTTTTATGCTCTATGTAGAGATATGGGCTGGCATAAGTGTGACCAAAAAGTCACTACTCTCAAAATTAGGAACTACTTTTGTCATGTGTAATTTTTCCCACGTGTAATTCCCCCCCCTCCCTCACCGTCCATTTACTTTTTTGCCGAAAAAAGATTCAAATCAATGTTAAAACAGTTGTTCACAATTTGACATACTTATTTTTAACATTGACTTGAATCTTTTTTCGGCAAAAAAGTAAACGGATGGTGGGGGAGGGGGGGAATTACACGCGGGAAAAATTACATGTGACAAAAGTAGTTCCTAATTTTGACAGTAGTGACTTTTTTAGTCACACTTTTGCCAGCCAATATCTCTACATAGAGCATAAAACTGTAAGTTTTATTACATTTTATTTATTAATCTTCATGTAAAAATGCATTTATAGTTAGATATACTTTGCAATTACATAGTGAGAATGATGTAGTTCGACACACGTATCCTAAATGTAATTTCATTTTTTTTTATTCATCTTTATGTCAAAAGATTTATAGTTAATATACTTGATTTATTTATAGTTATATATAAAGTAAAGACCACTAGATATACATTCCAAGTGAAAAGTACGTATAAAAATGTAAGTTTTATTACTTTTTTATTTATTAATATTTACATTTATACAGAGTTGATTTATTGCTAGATAAACTGATTAAAGTTGGATCTTTCTAATGGTGTCTATCTCCACTCTATTTATAGTTAATTTATTTACAGTTATATATACAGCAAAGACTGCTATAAGTGAAAAATACGCATGTAAATGTAAGTTTTTTTTTCATTTTTTTTTATTAACATTTAGACTTAGATATAGTTACATACACTTATTAAATTTGGATACAGTTATTAGAGGGGAAAAAGTAGTTAGGTTTTTTAAAAATAGAGGGCGAAGTGTTCAAGCCGCTATAAGTCAGTTTTACAGTAATTTCTAATTTTCATTTTTATTAAATCAACTCATTTACTTTCACATGTAATTATTTAACACTTTTAACTTATGGAGTACACACAGTTTCACACGTATTTTTCTTAATATTAATCGTACTATAACATAACAATTCCTCCCCCACTCCAGAAGTTACGGTTTATCCGTCTTATACACATTCTTTTAAGTACAAAGGTCTTCTTTTACATCGTATTGGTCTGGTCTGTATTTTATCCTCTTTACCACATCTTCTTGGATGTCGGTCAGTAGCATCTGTTTATCTAAATTCTTTTCATTTGCATGTTGAAACTGCTGAAACATATCTAGTTGTATGTCATCTTCACTTTTACGAATATGATTTTTGTGACGCTTATATATAATTCTGTTTTCATCTTTAATATCATAAATTTGCTTTGATCGCGCCCATTCAATTTTTCCATTAACCCATTGTTTACGTACTATATCTCTGAATATTACCATGTCTCCAATGTTAAAGTTTTTCACTGGGTCTTGATTATATTTATATATATGTGCATCAGGTCGCAAAAAATCTAAATTAGTTTGTATTTTTCGACCGAATAACATTTCAGCTGGTGATTTTCCAATCACTGTTGATGGAGTTATCTGTTGATACATCATGAATTCCTGTAAGATGTTTTTCATATCCATATTTTTGTTTTTTCTTAAATATTTCTTCACTTGCCATACCACGTTTTCCACCAAACCATTTGATTCAGGGTGTTAAGGGGGTGTAAATACATGTTTGATGTCCCATTTCCCAAATTGTATTTTTAGTTCTTCACTCGCAAATCCAGTTCCGTTGTCCGAGACGATTACTTGTGGAAATCCATGTATATAAAATATGTCTGTTAAGCATTTTATTGTTTCGTTTGCACTCGTATTTTTAACCTCGTGACATTCTATCCATTTAGAGAAAGCATTGATTAAAATTAAATAATTTCTTCCCTTTATTTGACCCGCATGGTCTATATGCAGTCTTTGCCACAGATATATTGGTCTAGGCCAAGAAGAATATTGTTTATTCGGCAGAGCTATTTTAGACTTACATTTATCACATTTCTTAATATACTTTTCAATATCATTACTTATCTGTGGCCACCAAACATAACTCTGAGTTAGAGCTTTAGCTCGCACAATGCCTGGGTGCCCCTGATGCAAAAGTTCTAGAACTTTCATTCTCCCTATAGGAGGTATAACTACTCTGACTATATTAATACACCCTTTACAGACCGACAATTGGTCTCTATTGACCCAAAACCCCATTGCTAAATTTTCAGGTTTTTTATTAGGCCAACCTTTGCTTATCCATTTCTTAAGCAACACATACCCATAATTTTCATTTGTCCATGTCTGAACTACTTTACTATTTATGACTTGTGATTTCATATTGTCAATATGATTAACTTCCACATCAGTTTCATAGTTGTCATTATTTCCGGGCACTCTGGATAGAGCGTCTGCATGGGAAATTATCTTTCCTTTTTGATATTTTAGATTGAAATCATAAGCAGTAAGTGTATTAGCCCATCTGAGCATGCATGGACATAAATGCTCTGGCATCGGACAATCTTTTCCTATAATCCCTAACAAAGGTTTGTGATCTGTTACTAATTCAAATTTTTATCCATAAATAAACTGGTGAAATTTTTTCACAGCAAACATAACTGCCAAAGCTTCTTTGTCCAGCTGACTATACTTTTTTTCAGCTTTAGACAAAGTCTGAGAAGCATAAGCTACAGGACGTTCATGACCGTCTATTTGATGCGCTAAAACTGCTCCGATTCCATATTGTGATGCATCTGTAGTAATAGTGATGTCTTTGTCACTATCAAAATGCACTAATAAGTTACTAGAGGTTAACAATTCCTTAACTGCTTTAAATGCTTTTTTATGTTTGGTATTCCAAATCCATTTCTGATCTTTGCGTAGCAGTTCGTAGAGAGAAGTTGGACCATTGCTTTGTTCTTTAGAAAAGGTTTGAAAAAATTAATCAAACCTAGAAAAGCTTGAAGTTGCTTGACATTTATTGGGCTTGGAACATCTTTGACTGCCCTAATTTTATCAGTTAATGGACTTTTCCCTTTTTCCGAAATAAGATGGCCTAAAAACTTTAATTCTTCAGTTTCCCAAATGCATTGTTTAACATTTAATTTTACCGCTGCGTTATTTAGTTTTTCACATACTTTTCAAATTTTACTTCTTAATTTCTCCGGTGACGTCACAGTAATCAAAATGTCGTCATAATATGGCGTCACTCCTTCCAAGCCTTGTAATATTGAATTTATTTTTGCTTGAAATATGTTTGGAGCTGATGTAATTCCAAAAGGGAGACGATTACATTTGAATAATCCAAAAGGGATTGTAATTGCTAATAACTGAGCTGTATCATCCGTAACTTTTAGTTGGTGATATGCTGAATTTAAATCCAATTTTGAAAATTTTTTTGCTTTAGCTAGATTACTGAGAATCTCACGTACATTCGGCACCGGGTAAGCTTCTTTATTAAGATATTTATTTACTGTTGTTCTATAATCTCCACACAGCCTAATTTTTTCATCTGGTTTTGTTAACACAACAATTGGCGTGGCCCAATCCACCTCCTCGATTGGGGATAACACGTCTTTTTTAACTAACGCTTCTATTTTTTCCTCTACTAACTGCCTTTGGGCAAACGGTATTTTTCTCGGTTTACAAATAACTGGTTTAGCATTTTCATTTAAGTGCAAGTCAATGGGCTTTGATTTTATCAAACCTAAATCTTCGGTAAATAAATTCGGATATAACTCTATCATTTCTTTTTCAACCGAGACCTTTTTAACTATATTAAATTTAATGCCTAAGTCTTTAAACCAGTTTTTTCCTATTAATGGATTAATATCTTTATCTACTATATATATAAGTAATTTGTAGTTTTTATTTTTAAAACCAACTATTACTTCGGATTTCCCAATTAAGTTGATCGGGTTCCCGTTTACATTTCTAACATTAATGTTAGCTTTCTGTATTTAAACTGAGGGCTCTCTGTGGATATTTCCTTCCACTTTTTCATGGATATTAAAGAAATTCCAGAGCCACTATCTATTTCCATTTGTACTCTTTTGTTACTTAACTTAATCTCTAGCATTAATTGATCCTGCTCATTTTTTAAGATATTTCTTTTAATTACTGTTTTCCACTGTTTCTGATCTTTACCATAATCAGGTTTTCGTTTAGGTTTTTTGCACACTGCTGCTAAATGACCTTTGCCCCCACAGTTATAACATTTTTTGTTCCTCCATTTGCAGCTTTTAGACAAATGACCTACTTTTCCACAACAAAAACATTTTATTTCAAAACTTTTCCCTTCTTTAGTATAATCCTTATACTTTCTCTCTATTTTAAAAATATTATTCCAAGAGTTTTCCTCCATTCTATTTGAAAAAGCTAAAGCTTGTTCTATCACTGATTCGTATACTATTCCCTTTTGAATAGCACCTTCATATGTTATCTGAGTTTCAATTAATAACGATTGATGCAATTTATCGTCCTTCATTCCCCATAATAACTGATCAATAAGAATTTCTTCCACAAAGTCACCATATTCGCAATTCTTTGCTAATTGGCGTAGAACAATATCATATTCTTTAATCGATTCGAGTTTGTCTTGTTTGTGGTTTCTCAATTTCAACCTAGCTAAATACTTCGATGGTCTTGGGCTAAAATAATCTGTTAGTCTTTGAACCAGCTCATCGTAGTTACTACTATCTGTAACTTGTCCATTATACAATTTGCTTACTATTTCAATAACTTTTCTACCTGACAAACATAATAACGCTGCTACTTTCCTGTCATTTTCAATAATATTATTTAACTTAAAATAATTTTGTAATTGAAGCACATAAAAGGGCCATTCGTGCGGATTATCTATCCCAAATTCCGATATATTAGCTTGTCCTATCGACATTTTAATTCTTTAATAACTCACCGACTTCTGAATTACTGTTCGGTGTACTTCTTTCATAAAGCTTGAAAAACAGGTTTTCTCCTGACTGCACCAAAATTGTGATGTACTTGATTTAATGTTACTTACGAGAAATAATCAAACACACCCAATTCAAGTAACTATTACTCTCTTGCATGAAATTAAGATATCTCACTTAACAGATACAAGATTTTATTAGTATAAAAATTAACAAGCATTTATAAACAGGATTATAAGTAGTTTACTAGCGCCTGTAAGGCTTACAAAAATAATAATAAGACAGGTATAGTCTGTATAATTACCCTAGGTCGGTCTTTAGTACCTTCAGACCCGAATATCTGGTTCTCCTCCCATCGTTGGTCCTGTTCCAAAATTCACGCTACACATAAGTCTCTCAGAAAAACAGGACTGACGCTGACTTGACTTTTTCCCGCTAGATTGTATCTACTTTTTGTTCTATTGTTTATTCCTTAACAATTTTATTCGCAAAAGTATTCTGGGATTATTTCTGAACTAATTAATTAAATTGTTCTTTACATTTTTAATCCTTCATTTAATTAATTATTTATTAGGATCTTCCATCTTATTTTACACCTTGCTTTTTATAAAATATATATATGAAAAACCATTTGTAATTTCTAATTTTCGTTTTTATTAAATCAACTCGTTTACTTTCACATGTAATTATTTAACACTTTTAACTTATGGAGTACACACAGTTTCACACGTATTTTTCTTAATATTAATCGTACAATAACATAACACTTGGTTAAAACTTCTATATAATTATTGATGTTAAATGTAAAAATCATTTACAGATATATACAATTTATAAGGAAGTTTACAACACGTAATAAGTAATATAGTATTTCTGAAATTTATCTAAATTGCTTTTGTAATTAATACCTGAAGAAAAAATAGTTAAAAAAGTTCAATAATTTAATTGTAAATCTGACCAAAAAAAATCGCTCTTTTTTTTTTTTAGTGGAGATGAAAAGCAATATGAAGTTAATGAGTTTCACAAAAAAAAAGAAAAGAAAATCTGTTTTCTAAACCATTAAACTTTTATGTCGTGAAAACAGTAATAAAGAAAAAAACATTTGAAAGTTAATTTCTTTCTCTCATTTCCTTTACATATATATAAAGTTTTTTAATTTTTGATTGGTGCCCTGAACCACAAGGTGTATCGTTTTGCGGTTCCATCTGTCAATTTTGGTTTTTGAATTTCTGACCAATAAACCAATCAATTCCTTATTATTTATTAGTGATATATTATAAAGATAGGATTATAAGATGTAACAGTTAGAAAATATGTAGAATAGTAAAATTATATCATTTATCCAAGGCAGAACGTTATAGAAAAAAAGATAGCAAAATTTATACAATAAGAAATACCCTATATATATTGAAACACGTATGTAATAAGTCTGTATTTCAGTTAATAACAAATAAAGTAAAAGAGAATGTGTGAACATTAAAGGTTGTTGCTAATCTTGTATAGTGGTTCAAGTTGATGTACGATTATAAAGCTAAAACTGCCATGTTGGCATGTGTACAGTATTCAATTATATATGTGTGTATATGAAAACTTAATCATACATAAACGTATGTAAAATATGCCATACTACTTAAGTAGCTAATTCGTGAGTCTGTGAATTATATAAACATGTTTTGTGGAATTTTATTAAATTTGCTGCTATAATTAAGTTGGGAAAAAATGAGTAGATGTTATAATTAAGTATTAATTACATTTAATATTCAGTATGATATATAGCAATGGAAAAAGTTGCATTGAAGTTAAATGGAGAGCATGATATCTGTGACTAAACATAGACTATATTGCTTATGTATTTTTTTTATCAGTATCTAAAACACTATTTTTACTAATTAAAATTGATGTACAGGAAAAATTGAATGCTTTAATGTGTAAATTTTAATTTTATAAACTCCAATAGTATTTAAAGTCAGAATATTAGTTAAAGTACGAGAAAGAAAATATAATTGCAATTAAGTTGCTTTTCTTTTATGTCCAATTTTATTAATTCAATCAGATATTAACAAAGACTGACTAATAAATAAAATACATCATTATCAGGTAAACAGGTTTTTGAAAAACATAGTGTTTTTTAATTGAAATTAGCACAGATTGTTTCATAGAAACTAATTGATGTTGAATTAATCAAAGTGGAAAGCTGGATGCTTGTTGACAGAAAGAGTTTGGCATTTAAAGGGATTACATATAATATATTATAATGATCAGGTAGATTAACTCTTATTCTATCTGCTGTACAGGGTGCCACCAAGCAATTTGAACCTGAAAAATTTATATATTAGGCAGATACTTCTTTGAAAGATTCCATTTTATTCAACCGATATGCCCTAGTCATTAAGCTCACGGAGTAGCTGAGATGTAATGATATATACTTTTTAAACACATTTTTAATAAAGAAAAAAGATAATAAGCCACTGCCAGTTATAATCACATAAACATATATAAATTTGAGAAATAAATTTTTTAATATTGCTTTAATTTGTTATTATTATTTTAAACTTTAGTAAATCTGCACAGATGGACAGTTTATACAATTTAATATATTAGAAGGTAAGGCATAGATAGGCTACACAGGCTATATGCTTGACTAACTCTACTCTTTTAACCCTAGGCTATAAGTTTGCAGCTAAACCAAAGCCAGCTTAATGATATATTGATGTGATCAATGCAACATGAAGACAGCATAAAACCATACTAACAGGAATGAACATCTGCAGCATGATATTATTTAAGGAAGAATGATCCTCATCTAGTACAGAAATGCACATCTGTCTGGCGAATTAAGTAATCATTTAATATGAAGTACTCCATATGGAGGGAGAGCAGTCTTTGCCATCTTATAGACCCAATCCATAGAGCAAGAAGAATCTGAGGTGCAGGGAATACATCTGTGTCCATTGGCAATGTGATTGCTACATTTTTTGGCCATGCATTCAATTGGGATACTAAGCCCTGTATGCTAGCACACTTCATATTACATTGACATAAAATGCTCATACATACATCCACCAACTTCGATTCAACTACAAGACAGATAGTTTGAAATTAACCCCCTTAAAGTAACATAAACATAACAAATCTATGCAGCCATCTACACCCAACTTAAATTTATCACAAATGAAAATTAAAAAAAATGCAAATGATTGATTAGCAAACTTATTGGGAGAATATGACTAATTTAAACCTATGCTCAATCAGACAAGAGATTTTTTTAGAAGTTTATGTATTTGAAAGTTCTTAGTTATTATTATTTTTTTTTACAGTTTCTATTTCAATTTAGATAAACAAAAGTTAAAATAAATAAAAGTTCAAACTTTCTGTGATAGCTTTGAAGTCTGTCTTGTTCATGATATGTCACATCCATCCAACCAAGTCCATTTAATATTTATATCATTTCTGGGAAGACCAGTCCATTATTTGTTGTCTTCAGCAATCATCAATTTGGAAGCTGCATCAGCTGGTGCATAACAGGAAAATAAATTCATTATGATATCCATATATTTCAGGATCCACAATGCAGTTCAAAAGTCAACAGTTATTTCATTTTCTAAATGAGTAAAAAGGCTGTAATAATTTGATATTTCCATCTTTTATCATTTTTGGCCTTTCTTATCACAAACTCTCTGGATCGATCGATCACACATGATGTTTTTTCTTTCTTATTGTTCCAGATGTTTTCCTTTCTGGCCCATGCATGGCTTGATGCTTGCATTGGTCAATCTGCTTTAGAGTGGGAAACAATCTATAATTTTTATCTTTTATCTGACCTTTACATTACAAAGTTCCCAAGGGCTCATTTGCTTTAGAGTCAATTAATAGAACAACCATTTCCATTCACTAAGATTTAAACATGATTCTTTTAAATAGAAACTAAGTAACATTTTCTATTTTCATTTATATTACTTTTTAACAAAAACTATTAATCTTTATTTTTTTAAACTTTCTTTTAAATAATTTTTTTAAAAATAGTTTTCCATCTGTGCGGTTATATATATGTTAAAATAACTTTTGCAAAATACTACATTTTAACAGTACTTTTAATATTTTAAATCATTAATTTTTAAATTGGTGTCATCTTTTTATTTCTTTGTTTTAACTTTTATTTTTGAAAACTGTGTCAGCTTTTTTTAAATTTTGATCTCAACAACTTTAAATGGGGGGGAGGGAGAACTTCAAATTATATATGTGAATCAACATGTCTGTTTTAATATATAAATGTATATTAACAGACTATAAATTTAAAAATTACATTTCCATTAATCTTAAAATTTTCTAGCCAAATATAACTAATCACTCATGTCAACATGAAGAGAAAAATAGATAACTATCTCATCACTATATGTATTTTATTCCAAACAGGTAATTCATTCAAGTGACTCTGTAGATATAAAATCATCCTCATTTAATGCACAGATATGGTGATGTCTAATATATAAACTAGAAAACATGATTTAAGAAATTTAAAAAAATTACAATTTTTGAAAAAACAAAGTCTGGAAGTTATATTTTATAAGTAATAAGTTGGAAAACTAACCTCATAAAAATAACTATATTTACTAAACACATAATTAATGCATAAAATATAACCAAGATATGTGAATCTACTCTTAACCTTTTTATGACACAAGATATCTCAAGAGGATGTTATTGTACCACTGGCTATGTTGTCTTGGATATCTCAGGATGCACTGTTATCATTGCAGTTCAAATTCATGAATTCCCTTGTAAAACCAAGTATAGTTCAGTTGTAATTTTGGTTCATAATTGGAAACTTTTGTATATGTTTATGTTGTAGTGAAGATGAGTATAAGAGGAAAGACAAAACTTTAAAAAAACATCATTAATAGTGCTAAAGAAGATAAAAAAAAGTTATTTTTTTTTACATTCTTTTAAAAATGTTATATACATATTATTTAATAAATAAGTAATGTATATGTTTAAAATTTAAATGTTTTTAATAGATAATTTGAAATAAAAAATATGCAGTCATAGTATTACTCTATTCAGGTAAGGATTTTTTAGTAGTAATGTTGTAATATTTATTTATTTTGATATTTTTACTTCTAACATTTTTAAAAATATATTATTTAAATAATTTTTTATTATTTCTAGGTGTATATATTGTGATATGCAACATCACGTGTCATTTAAAATGTAATAAAATTAAATCTTTCTAGTAACAGATAAAGATTTATTTTCAAAAATCTAGAGAAATATAAAATAAAGATTTCTTAGTGAAGTATAACAATGATTTGGCAAAATAACTGAATAGTTTATTTTGTTCTATTAATAGTAATAATAACAAGTCAGATGTCACATGACTTATATATAGCTTGCACTTACAAATATGTAAAATTAAGAGCATGCTAATAGCTCTAAACAAGCTTTTTTTTTTTTTTTATTTATGATAAATGCTACTACAAGAGAAGTAATAGTGTTATAGGAAGTATTTTGATAAGTGAATGCATTTTCTTAAACAAGAAAATTTAAATATAAGAGAACATGAAAAGTTATTTTATTAATTTTTGATATTACTATCAAAACTTGAATAATTCTTTGTAATAAATAAAATAATATTCAGAATTCTGTAGTAAGATTTAAAATTAATTGTTTTTAAAATTATAAATAAGTAAACGATCTTAAAATATTATAAAAAACAAACAGTAAAATATAGTAAATTGTCAGTAGTATATATGATTTTATTTTAAATTTGTAGTAATTATTTTTGTAAATTTGATATTATAATTAAAAAAATGTAAGTCTTAAATAATTTCAAGTAAAACTAAATAATAATCAACTGATAAAGTTAGATTATTAATATCTACATCCTTAAGAAAATAAGTCTGAATTTAATTAATAAATGATAATTGAAAAATAATGTGGGATTTTATGACAAAAGAGTTTATGTTTATTTTCAAATGTGTGACAATGTCAAAAGATATATAAATACTAGATTCGAATAGTAAAGTTAATTGGTGTTCAAGCATAAAGCACTGGATTACCAAATTCATAGTAGTTGGGTTCATGACTTAAGTTAACATCAAGAAGTAGCAGTGAATCTGGAAAATCACATCAAAGGTGAAGTTACTATTGTACTAGAAGCATGAAGAAGGTACAATTCACAGAAGCAGCCTCCAAATGGATAGTTAAACATTTCAATTACATCTAATCTGCCATAGCTATTGGCTCCAGATACCTAAAATCTATGTTTTTCTCTGTCATAATCAAACTGGTTAGAGATTATTAAATTAAAATTTGGTGTCATTATATACATAAAAATTTTGTTAGCTTATTTTATTTTAATCTTAAATTAGTTTTCAAATAATTAAACAATTTACTTCATTATTAGATAGTAGTTTTGTCAACACAACCTAATATAAAATGATGTATTTTAAAAACAGTGTATCAAAATGTTAGTTTATTTTGTATCAGGCAGAAATCTAAAATTAATATTTTATATTCTTAATATAATTTAATAAAGTTAATGATGTGTATATATTATATTAGAATATACTGTATAAATGATTTTATGTAATGGTAATAATTAAATATAGTAAGTATTAATAAATACAGTTGTTGATATTTCATTTTCTGCATGCATTTAAAAATTAATATGTAAACATAAACAAACGATATTAAATCATTATTTAAAGTATGTGTATGCATGTATATGTATTTTATGTTAATATGATTACAAAGTATTAAATCTTACATATTTAAAAACATTATTTTAAAATATTTAAGTTGCAAAGAATATATTTAAAAAAATTTATTATAGTATATTAAATAGATGAATATAAAGGAATGTATTTATTTTATTTAAAATATAATTTAAAAAATGTATTTGTGTTTTAATTTGTAAATTTATGTGTTTTTATTATCTTAAAACATATTGTAAGATTTATTTTATAAAGTTTAAAAAAATTTTTTTTAACATCATGACATGCTGATGTATTTGAAAGAACTTTTATTGATTAGATATATGGATAAATTTGATTTTTAGTAGCAAAGACCTTAGAAAAAAACTGAACTAGAGTTAGTAAAATGAAATGTTATAAACACAATATCTAGGCTGATGATATAAGAATGACATTATTGGGGAAAACCTATTTAAGCCCCTGATCTTAGTTTCAATTGCCCCCTTTCAATTTTTGTCTCAAGAGTTAAACCATATAAAATTTTATGCATTATGTATATCAATAATTTTATTTAATAATTATGGATATGGTGAGTTAAGTTTGTAAACATTTGTTCAAAAGATTTCAGGTCTTTTGAAAATATAAATAATAACATTAGATTAAAAAATCATCTCATTGTATTAAATATTAAATTTAAGAGTTATAATATAATTAATAGAATGTATGAAAATTTTGACAACTACTATTTATGTTACCTAAATAAGAAATTATTAACTCTATAAAGCCTTAATTATGAAATACTTTGGTTGAAAATAGAAATGTAAATACATCTATTATACTTTATAGGAAACCTCATGGAACTTTCAGAAAGATCTTTAAAGAAATTTGAACTGTAAATTATTATTATTATTGTTTATATATATATATGTATATATATATATATATATATATATATTTATATATATATATATATATATATATATATATATATATATATATATATATATATAAAGTAAATCATAATAATTTAATATATAATCAATATTATTTCCATGGAATTATAATTTGACAAACAATTCTCATAAGTATGAAAAGCAGATTTAAATAGGTAGTATAATTTTTTTACATATGTTTTTTAGAATGCATGTGTTTGTTTAGTATATAGGAACATGAAGCATTACCAAAAGGAAAAGGTTAAAGTAAATAATAAACAAAATCAAAAACAATATATTTCTAACTATAATTTTAATTTATTTAAATAAAAGTATGCTTTTTTGTTTTCTTCAGTTATATTTAAAAGAAAATAGGTTGATGTACACATATTTATGGGTGATATTGATGAAAATATACATTTAATAAACATTTAGTATTGATATTTTATGTATGAAAATTAATATTCTTATTGTGATATGAAAGTAGTAAACAAATTACAAATACTCATTAAATTTTGAAAAAAATATTTTTATGTATTTATTTGGCAATATCTATGCTAGTATATTTTTTGGGTATTTCTTAGTATATCATTTACAGCACTTTGAAGGTATGTTTAAAAACCATATAACACATGTACTAGATAAATAGTAATTAATTGAAGATTAAATTACTCAACAAGAAATATTTTATTTGCTATTTAATTTTTATTTTATTGTTATTATTGTTTATATTAATACATTTTTATTTTGTCAATTAAATTGGTTCTTCATGATCTTTGGTAGTTAAATGATTACACTCAACATATATATACATATCATTAAAACCAGTCAACATTTAGACAATCTCAGTATCATTCAACACTCTGAAACTGTTGTCAAGGCAACCTCCTTTTAGCAATAAAGATGGAACCCCACCTTTATTTATGGTCCAATATATTTGTATAGACTCTAAAGATTGGAACTAGAGCACAGAGATTGAAAATATTGACAGAAAGAAGTTTAAATAAACTTTCTTAAATAGGTAAGTATAATCTGCCCTGAATTCAGGCTAATAAATAATCAATTATAACATTATTGTTATAGTACTCCCTTCTCTCAGAAGTGGACTATTCCAGATTCCTCCTTATCTGATTGGATTAAAAATTGTTTGCCACAGGCCAATAGGCTGATGTATAGCTAAAATATAGCCAATGATTATTACAGGCCAATAAGCAACAATGCTTTCTAAATCCTAGTGTTCTCAGTAAGGTCAGGGATCTGGCTTAAATAGTCAGCCTTTTGTGAGAATCAGTGAAGAATGTCTGTCTAACCTGAAAAGACTGTATGCATTCTCCCAGGGAAGTCCTGCTAACCTGAACAGCAGTCAGCATTCCCACTAATAGCAATCTGCTATTTGTCTATACAGCTAGGAAAGTCCACAGAGGGACCAGACATTGCTAAGACTATTGTTGACTTGAGGCAAGCTGTCTTGTACAGCCAGAAGAGTCATTCTCCCTACCTGCGAGGCAAGCTATCAGGTGTAGCTGGAAGTGATAGAATTACAAGACTCAGATTCAAGAGTTCATATTATAACTATTATTTATTGTATGTATACTGCATAATTTATTGTATATATTTGTGATTAATAAATATTATGTTAATTGTAATACTGTTATTATATTATTTTCTGTAGGTTGGCTCTGTAATCCAGACCAAACACAACAATTATAAACTGCAATTATAATTTTCAAATTGCACCCAAAATATTATTTACGTAAGTGTAATAACATTCAAGGCTAAATGGGTCTATTATTAGCTAGCTAGAACATTGAATAAACATTTTGCATGTTTTATTCATTTTATTAACATTATATTTGGCAATTCAAATAGAGTTTGAATAAGATCTTTTATTAGAGATAAGTATTATTGCATTTGGTGCACGTAAATTTGAGGTTTGATTAATTTTTATTTATTTATTTATTTGTATTATTACATTTTGATCTATATTATATGGCCTGATAATAATTAGCCTGAAAACAGTTCATCAGTTACATTTTGCATTATAGTGACTAAGTGATTAGTAAATATTAAACTAATGTTTTTTTATTAATGACTAACCAGTTAAGCTATTTATTTATTCTATTACACTTTTGGTGTCCAGCATGTTAGGCAAATTAATTTGTTTGATTTATTAATTTATTTTTACTTTATATTATTACAATTTGGCATCCAATGTCATCAGATATTTATTTATATTTTATTTTATGCTATTATAAGCAAAAAATACCCAACACAAATTTATCTTCTGGTAAAATAACAACAATTTGATCGTGTCTTTAGTCCAAAGGATGTCAATCTAGTCTGCATGGAACAAGTCAACAAGAAGAGAAATGTTGAGGAAAAATGGTTCATTGCTAATGACAATAATTTCATTAATAAGAAAGAAAATAATTTTCAATTTTTGAGTAAGTGGAATATTCAAAACCTAATTTAAATATCATAATTATTCCTCAATAAATATGGCAGCAAAACTATCCAATTAATAAGAGCTATGATTGTATCTTTAAAGTAAATAATAAAAACTTTTCAGTTGCACATGCAAAAAAACATTTTGCTAATTTACTACAAACAATAACAAAAAGGAAAATAAAGAATGTATATATAATTTCTGAAAAGGACCAGTAACTTGAAATCTCTATTAAGAAATCTATAAAAATGAAGTTATCTATTAGAAAGTCAGAATAATCAAGAAAACTCAAGAAACAGTTTTCAACATGTATTAATATTAATATTAAGAATCCAAAGATATATGTAAATCTATAAAGTTGCAACTGAAATTGTCTCTAGCTATTTTTTAATCTATTTTTCTACCCAAGACTTAAAAACTAATAGACATTATTTGGTTAATTTGAAAACATGTGTTTCATTTAAATTATATATTTAATTAATTTATATTTTTAGTTATAGTTATTAATTTTGTGTAATTGTCAAAAATAATTATTTTTTATTTTTTTGATATTTGAACATTTCTATTGTAGTTTGATTGGAGGAGGAAAAAAAAAGATTCTACTTTTACAGTCCCTTATTCAATACCTCTTCACTACCTATGTTAATATATTATTTATTACTTTAAAATTATATACCTAAATTTATTGTCTTCTATTAGGAAATAAGTATTTTATATGTATTTTAATCAACTTATGATAAATAAAAAATACTGAAATAAGTTAGAAATTGTAACAATAAGATTATAGTTTATTTCCACCACTAATATTTTTGACTCCTTATATTAATATTGACATATGCTGATAGAGTTTTATTGTATTATTTGTACTGATATAAGTATTCTTATTACTCTGCCTTTTTTTTTTTAAATTAACAGCAGCCATAATTCTTTCTCATTTTATTTTGCATCTATGGTATGAATTTTAGTAGGTGACTGTAAAATTTAAGACTTATTTTATATGCTCAATCAATATTAATAATAACTATGTTGAATGAGTCTAGAAACATGCAAAATAACATTTGTATAATAAAGTTGTATATGTTGTAAGATATTCATGTTATATGATGATTATAATCAATACCTAAAGTTATTGTTGGTCTTCTGATGACATCATCAGTAATTGTCAATTCAAGACATTATCCTCATGTTACCTTTTTGGCTGACTTGGAAGAGATGTTATAATAAATTAATATCCAAGGCAGATATTTAAAAAAATAATATATATTTTCTTTGGTCACATTAAAATATAATCAAGTACATGCTAAAAGTGTGAATTTTTAAATCATTATAATAATTATTTTTTATCCAGACTATTATATTGCCTTACTCATTAGTGGCCATATTTGGAGTGATGTTCTGTATAGTTTTCATTCATGTATTGTGATAATTGACAGCTAAAGGAAATTATGCATGCTATATCTTTTTCCTTTAAAATTAGTTTTTGTTGTTGTGTTGTTCCAGATGTTTGACTATACTAATGTGGGCACTTTTAAAATCATATGGTTTGTGCTACTATTATAAATATACATAGAGATCTTTTTTCTTTTCATATTCTGCACCATGATTCTGATAAGAATTTTCCCAAAGCTGGCTTAGTGCTATTAAGTTTTGTTGTACTTACCTTTATATCTTTTCATAGTGGCTTGACTCAGTTCAAGTTTTTGCAGTATTTTATTAGAATATGAAAAGAGATTAACGTTGGATAATTATATCTTTATATATAAGTTATGGTAAAATATTTTTATTTTTTACTTTATTGAAATGTCATGTAACTAAAGAAAAAAAAAACAAGTTTATTTGTAAATTTAAAAAAACGTCATAGAGATGGTCCTCGATTTTTGTACCTAATTGTTTCCTGAAACATGTATAAAAGTTGAAATGTGCAAAAGTAGAACAATGTACAAAAAACATTAAAAAGTGTTGTTAAAATATTTATTTTTTAATGAGGTGTATTAGCATATATGTAAATAAAATTTTATGGGTTAGTGTCTGGTGTTTTCTTTATAAATTTATCAAGAGATATTTCAATTATATTCTTTTTTTTCTTGATAAAAAGTTTCATAACATGCTGTCTTTTTCTATTACCCTTCATACAAAACAATGAATTGTATGAAACTAGAATGTATGAAAGTCAAAGATTGCTTGTATTGATGACTAGAAGTATATTTTTGCGATTACTTGTTTGCTAATTTTAAAGATAACTCAAGTATGGTTTAATTTATTTTCTAATTGTTAATATTAATTTTATTCACATTTAAGTATGGATAAACATATCTTGACTACATTTTATGTATGAGAATATGTTTAGATATAGGGTTATTTATTTATTAATGTTCTAAATGAGATTGCAATTTCTGTGAATTAATATGAATGATTAGCTTTGCACTTGAATTAACTATTTGGATAAAAACAATAAAAGATGTTTAATATAAATGTATTCATGACATCAATATAAATTACAACAAATATATGTAATAAATAAATAAATATATCATGGCAATAATTAATTTTTAAACATTGAATAAATGAATTGGAGAATTAATTAGTGACATAATCATTATCAATTGCATACAAACTTAAAATGACATTATCTCTCATAATTCACTATTTCACATAATCTTCCATGCTTCATAAATTTTCACATTAGTTTCTTGTTGATTAAGCAAATTATTTCATTTATTATTAAAAATAGTTGTTTTTTTTTCTTCTTCTTTTCATGTAATATTTTAATATTATCCAAATTGAATAATAATCTATTAGATTTCGATTTGTACTCATTAAATACATTATTTTTTGCTTTATATTAATTCTATCTTTAGTATTATTAAAGAGCTTATTTACATTATATAATAACATTATAATGCCTAATATCTATCACATCTAATATTCAAAATTCTTATGAAACCTCAAGCAATTAATCACTTGATTATTTAAATTTTATATATTTTTTTATTATGAGAATAAAATGTTAACCATCAATTTATATATATACAATTAGATACATATTATATATTGAAGGATGTGTATAAATAAAATAAAATTGGACTCTTTTTTATATATATAAAATGAATAATTAAACAAATGCTGATCAATTTACATAAATAAATTTTATATATTGTAAAAATTGAATATGAATATTTTGCTATATGTTGATTAATAAGATGGAATGATAATGAAATGAAGTAGTGTTTGAATAATTATGTATATCTATATTGTAAACTATAATTAATGCTTCTTATTTGAAGAGCTGTAGTTTGTTCTAGTAGAAGTATATAACTTTTTACTTTAATTTTCTTTCCTTTCTTTTTCATTGTCAATTTTCTTAAACAATTGCTTTACTTTTGGAAAACTATAATTTCATTCTACTATTATAATAAGTGAATGTTACAGGAGAATATTTATTCTTATTTTATTGAGTTAAAATCATTACCTTTCTTTAAATTTTATAATCTTGAAAACCCTTTCTAATCTTTAAATTATAGTCAAAAATATTTATAATAATAAACAAAAAAATAAAAAAAAAAACAGTAACACTTTTAATTAATAATTTTATAGAAAATAATTTCATATTTTTTTATAAATAAACATTTTATAAGTTCTAAAATTAAATTAAAATCAAATCAAATAGTGTTTAAGGCATTTAAATGTCAAATTACAATGAAGCAAAGATTTAATCTTTACAAAGAGATAGAGTCTGAGCCATGCACTAAAAAGTGTAACTAAAAAGCAGCCACTTTTATTGCAGCTGAGAGAGATTGCCAGAAGTGATCAACCAAGCAAATCCAGAAAATGTCAGCTAAAGCAGACAAATCAAAGCTAGGAATTTATGCAATCTTTTAAAAAGATTCATTACATATCCCTGTAGCAATGGTTAAAAATATTTTACTCACATCCTGTTAGAGTGATTCCTGATGTGGAAGCTGCAAGAGATGAATTGTGTAAACTGGACCTGCGCGTTGTCATCACACCTTCTTTTGTATTTTTTTCTGGCCGAAATAAAACAATATATACTTTAGGAACAAAAAGGCAAGCTAATTGAACCATGCCACTAAGCCCCATTGAAACACTTAATGTTACTATACGAATAGCATTGTTTGTACTTGCAAAAAATAATGGCACAAAAGCTAACCATATGATACATGTTGTATAGTTTGTGAATGCAATATGACGGGCTTCATTGAAGCCATCTGGACATTTCCTTGTTTTAAAGGCATAAACAGTACATAAAGCTATTAAAAATACAGGATATATTAGACCAACTAAATAAGAGGCATTGTCAGATCCAGTACAGACTAAAATATTATCCACCCTAGTAGGATAAATATGAGTTACCCCAGGTGGATAATATGTTAACCATAATATACTAATGAGTACTTCTACTAAACATAATCCTGCCAGAATAATTAACTGTGACTTTGGACTTGTATATCGTGGTTTTTGAGGTGTATTTCTTCCTTGGTTAAATATACGAGCAATACGATTGGTTTTAGTCAAAATTGAAGCATAGCATAAGGCATAACAAAATCCCATAAAGAATCGAGTTGCTGCACATGTTGCTGTTGTTGGTTTACTCACTAAAATGAATGATACCACATGGCTGAGAAAAATACCAAAAAGCAAGCAAAAACTTAATTCTCTTCCTGATGCTTTTATTAGTGGTGTGTCTATATATAAACAAAATATAACAGCAATAATTATTGTACTTAAAATTCCAACGCCAGCAAATAGGAGAGCACCCAATGCCCAAGAACTTTCATAATCAATAAATTCTTCAGGAATAGGAACACATGTATTTCGTAATTGATTTGGTATTTCTCCTAAAGGACAGTCTTCACAATGATATTCATCATATAAATACTGAAATTCAGAGCAATTAGTACAAATCCAACAACATACATCTCCCTGCTGTTGATTCTTGGCCTGATATGATGCACATGGTACGCTGCAATAAGATTCAGGATACCAGAGTTCACTGAGTCGAAACCGCAGCAGGGATTTGTTGATGTCCAAAACAGGTTCCATATTTTCTCCTACTAAAAATAGAAAAAATAAATAAAAATTATGAACTTTATTTTTAATAGCAACTATTTTTATATATCTTATTTATAATTATATAAATATGTTTATGTTTTAATATCTTTATTTCAATATATATGCATACATGTGTACTTTAATTTATATAAATTTGCTTCGCCCATTTCCATGGAGTTCTAAAAAATTAGTGAACTAGTTGAATATTTGAAGATTCTCTATCTGATAATGTATATTACACATTTGCTGTTTTGGTCATTAATGCATTGTGTGTGTTAAATACTTTTATTATAGTAGACATATAAATTCAGCTTATATATAAATACTTGTTATTGTATCGAAACGTCAATTATTTAGCTATTATATTTTTATTAAACGGAAGCTCCCGGAAATAATACTATGAATTTATTATTTATCCGTAAAAATATTAGAATTAATGTATATATATATATATGTAAATCACTTAAGATAATTAAATAAACATATTAGTAAAATAAGTATTTGGCTATTCAAAAATTATCTCAGAAGTTTAGATGAACACATGTATACACAAACACAAACACACACACATACATATAATCAATTATTTTAATGATTAAAAATGTTTGTATATGACTTTTGAGCATGGATTTTTGAACTTGTATTTAAAATTTTATAAGTTTCAAAACATAATCATTTTAAAACAAGTAGGAATATATACAGTTTTATAATTAAAAATTACATCCATATATAAAAAAATACGCTATATATATATAAGCACAGATCAAAGAAACTTGTTGATAAAAAGAAATTCATTAGTGTAATACATTCTATATATAAAGCAAAATCTACATATATATAAACATACAGATGAAAAAAATGTATTCTTGATCGAAAATTTCAGTAGTATAACTAATATTTAATTGTATATACAAACACATTATCAGAAGAATTTGTTAATAGTAACGAAAGAATATTTCTTTTAAATTATTGTTACTTAATGAAAAAAGATTGTCATTGTACTTTGCCTAATTAGATAAATGACTTTGAATAAACAATTACTAATTTAAATGGGATACTAGATGACAAACGATATTTCAAGAAAACATTTCAAATTCATCAAAGAAATAAAACATCAGTGCCAAAAAACATATAACTTAAAGAAATAATTTGTTCACGATAAAAATCCCAAAATAAATTAAAGTAAAATGAGTTTAAAAGAATTTCTTTTAAAGTTTTATTTATTGTTCCAAATTTCATTTTTGTTTATAAAAGATTATTGGTTATTTTATATTTAGATCAATATAACTAGGTAAAAATAAGATATTCAAAAACGTAAAAATATATATATAAAATAATCAATATTCTCATATTTTCTATTTTCAAATATGGACATGGGAAAAAATTATATATTCTTTAAAAGAATATTTGAGCCTAGACCTTAAAAGCAAATTAATAGTTAAATATTTGAAATACTATTTTTATATTATTAAATGCAACTGCGGGGGTGTATATGTAAATCTAAACATATCTTGATGATACTTAGCATTTGTGTGTATTAACGATATGGACAAAATTTAAACAATATTACTATAACTATTGTTTCCTACTTATCTAATAATTAATGCCAAGTAATATTTATAACCAAGTTTTAATCAGCTATGATAATCCATTTATGATATACTAAAGATATTTAGTTCTGTATGTTCCTCTCACCACTACCATCGTCATCACTATCACTAGTTTTAAAGACACTTCATTAAATTACTTGTACAATTAAATTATTTTGTCAATTAAGGTTTTACATAAATTGTTCATATTGCATAAACAAATCTTTTATACAATTCTACAGATGAATCAAATTTGTATATTGTTTTACATCAACTTATGTGATTAATAATTTACAAACTAAGATTCTTCTATTCACAGTAGCATGGGTAAAGAGACCAGACTCCAAGTAGCTGCAAATATATCTGCAGGGTAAGAATCTGAACTCATCTTAATTTTTGATAATTTGTTTAGAAAAATCGATTTTAACCTTTGTGATGTCAGATTGAAAATAAAGTGATAACTCATAAACTAAAGACTGAAAAGGAGATAAATAATAACTCTAATCTGAGGAGAAAACCCCTTTTTAATATTTTCAATAATGAGATTAATTGTAGGTATTTGAAAGTGAATGATTGTTGAAAGAAATTGTTGATAGATTTGTAAAGTAGGACATGTATAAATAAAGTGTTCTATTGTTTTCTCATCTCTCCTACACATTCTACATATTGCATCAATATTTGCATATGTCATTTAACATAAAACTCCTTTCACTCAATCTCATTGACTATTCTTAATTTTATTTCATAATGATAATTACTGATCTCTAACAAAGAATATTATTTGAACTACATCAGTTAAATCTTATGATTCACATTAACATCCAAACCCTCCAATAATAATTAATTAAAGAGCCTTTAAATAAATGATTTAGTATTCAGGCATTTATTTATAAGGTACTTGTGTATATTGTTTCTATTTCATTTCTTAGCTTTTATTACTTTGAAGTTAGTAATAATATATTTTAGTGATAAACACTCTTCTTGTGGATACAATAATTTACTCAGTATATTAAATTTATTTTTATGCCTTCTATTTACTTATTATACTCATTATTACAATTTATTACTAACACTTTCGTATTACACAGAATTTTTAACCCACATATCAAATATAATGCTGCTTGGTGTCATTTTAATTCTTTTTAACTTTTTGACTTTATAACTCTTGATCTCTATGCCAATTCTTTATTATTAATCCTGTCTATAGTTTAATATATATATATTTAGAAGGCAATTAAAATCTTTTAATGCTTCATTTAATTAATTATTTCATATTATGTTAGTATTCAACTATTTTTAAAAGATGAAAATGATACCATTTCCTGTTGTTTTTTAAATTTTTTATTAAGATGTGAGATTATTCTAAAACTATTATTACATGTATATCACCTTTTAAATATATTATTACATATATATATATATATCCCCCTTTATGTGATTATTATTATCATTATTGTTGTTGTTGTTGTTGTAGCAGCAGTCATATTGAATCTACTATCATGTGAATAATATGGTGGGCACAGCAGGTTATGTTCTTAAAAACAATGGTAATGAAAACACACCAAAATTTTTTTATCATATTGTTCAGCATATTACAAATCTATCAAAGAATATCTACTACTAAGCTATTAATGTTATTATGATAATTGATAGTCTAAATAAAATATTGGTGCTTTAATAATAATAGCTTCAATGGAAAATAAAAAAAAAACATTATTGCTGTGTTTACAGGGGTATCTATAATCTCAGCTGTGTTAGCAACAAAAACTAATCACATAAACAATTTTAAAATATCTCAATAAGAATATCAATAAAATGATAAAAATAAATAACAATAAAATAATAATAGAATAATATTAATTATCCCTTAACTTTGGCAAAAACATTAGAACAAATTTATGTTTATTCTCTCACTGTGAATGTATATTACAGTTCATTAATTTAAAGTTTCATTAACTCTTATCTTTTAAAGTCTATACTTGAGTATCCTTAATTCACAATTGTTTCCATTAAAACAGTTAAATCTGATAACTTCATTTTAAAGTCTTTAAATTATAAATACTACTTTAACTTAACACTGCTATTTTCTCTTTTTCAAGAAACCAGTTCGTTTCAATTTACCACTTTCTCATTAATTTTGATGCTTTCTTTTTCTTTTGATACTCTCACTTGATCTTTTTATCAGGTGCACTAAAGAGCATAATTATTATTCAATTTCTAATAATAAAGACATTTTTTAGAATGCTCTATTTATTGTGTAAAACAATATAAAGTACTGTCTGCACTTTTTCACAAATCTAACAATACACTATTTAGAATATCAAATATAAATGTTCAATCAGTCCACATCTCCCCTTCACTCTAGAAAATAGTATTTAAACTTTTCAAGTTTTCTGCAATTGCAGTCTTCTCTCATCTTCAACTTTGTTTAACTCTGTTTCATTTTCTGATCTTGATGATAAGTTGTCATCACTTAATTTGATCTGACACTAGCTTTAACATTTTTATCAGTTGGCAGTTTATTATTTGATGCAATTGAGAAGGAATCATTGTACTTGTCACATGTAATAGTTTCCAATTTAGGAATGGATAATGTAGGTTTAGGATTCATCCTATTTGACATATCATATAAGTGATTTAAATGACTCCACATAATTAATTAATTTTCTAGTTTAATGATCCTAATTACACTTGATGCAATCTTAACAATAATATCTGAAAATCATATCTTTTTTAATACATCTTTAGCCCACATGGCTTCACCAACTTATAATCTCCTAAAATTAGCATTAGCATTTTCTTCATATAAAATACTTTTCCTGTTCCTTGAATGAATTGGTAACAGATAAAACAAGTGTGTAAGGCAGGGGTCAGCAACCTTTTAGTAGCATAATGCCGAACCTATGCTACAATGTTATTCCACATGCTGACATGATTTTACCAATCTTATTATATTATTAAAATTGGTTCACTTATATTGGGCTTGAAAGTTATATATAATATTATAGTATATAATATATACTACTGTATAACATATACTTTTGAAGTCCATTATAACTGGATCTTATATTATTGGTCATTCAGTATTTTAAAATACTTAGAATCAAGTGAAAAGTACCTTTTTTTAAATTTGTAATTTTTAACGTGTGTATTAAAAATATATATTACAAATTATAAATTACAATTTTTTACCTATACAAAATATATAATTGAAATAAGAAAAAAATATCATGAATTCTAATATGATTAGCCATTTTTTATTATTAAAATAAATTAATGTGAACCTTGCCCTTGTATCTCTTTGCTTAATTGCTCAATGTCAGGTATGTAATTGGACACTTTTAGTTTCACACATGCTTCTGAATGTTCAGGTTTTAGGCAATTTCTTCGTGAACTCAAAATATTTTTCATATGTGAGAAAATTTATTCACATAAGTAAGTTGAAGCAAATGCTGAAAGCAGAGGACAAGCAGTTTTTTTCAAAGAATTAAATATTTCAGGTAATGATATCCAACAATTGAGAAAAACAGCCAAGTTTTCTAGACAGTTCCCTTCAAGAGTTTTTCTTAATTCTACAAATTTAATTTTCCACAATTCTGATGACATTAATTCGATTAATTCCATTTCAAAACTATCAATATACATCCACTCTAAAAGAGATAAATCAAATGAAGTCACATTTAAATCAATTAAGTCAGGTTTGATAAGGAAAGAAAATATGGGTGTGTGTATTTGGAAGTCTTCACATCGTTTGGAAAATTCTTCTCTGAGAGCTTCAATGTATTTTTGAAGTTCATCTTTGTTAACATTAAATTGATTAACATGGGCCTTTACATTTGGGAAGTACTTGTAGGTATTAGTGGTAATATCATGGCAAAATATATCTAATTTTGATACAAATCATTTCCAATATTCAAAAAGTTCTAGTACTGTTTGACCCTTCCCTTGCAAATGCAAGTTTATGTTGAGTTACTCAGTCAGAAACATCAATTTGCATAACCAGTCTTCATCATTTATTCCCGGATAATGTTCTTTTTCATCAAGAAACATCTTGATTTCTTTCAGACATGATATAAACCTGTTCAAGACATTACCTCGACTAATCCAACAAACATTGTTGTATAGAGAGAAATCTATCTATGCACTATTCATTTCTTGCAAAAGGGATTTAAATTGCCTATTTGTTAATGAAGAACAAGAAACTATGAAATTAATTATTTTAATGACAGTGTCCATTACAGAATTCAAGCATTGAGATACGATTTTTGCAACTAAATTTTCCTGGTGTATAATGCAGTGGTAACTCAATATTCGATGTTTAATATGATTTTCAAGAAGTTTAACAAATCCCCTTTTCCTTTCCAACCATTGCAGGGCTGGCATCAGTGGTAACACTAAATATTTTATTTATGTCAATTTTCTGATTTTCAAAATAATTGAAAAATGCAGTGAAAATA
Organism: Epiperipatus broadwayi; assembly: GCA_028023455.1. Lineage (NCBI taxonomy): Eukaryota > Metazoa > Onychophora > Udeonychophora > Euonychophora > Peripatidae > Epiperipatus > Epiperipatus broadwayi. The sequence goes on along the minus strand of JAQFVV010006205.1, from coordinate 9,043,031 downwards.
TCATGTCCCTTTGTTGTACCAGTAAGAGGAATCAAACAACACAATTCTTCATAAATATGATTGTTGTCATAATATCGTGCAACTATTGCTAGGCGTGCCACATCATTTATATCAGTGCTTTCATCAACAACAACACTGAATGCAACAGTTTGTTGTAAACTGTTTTTCTGCTTTGCTGTTACATCTTCGGCCATGAGAGTTATTCTTCTTTGAATTGATTTTGCAGAAGCTGGTAGTTCTCGATTTTGAGACAATATTGTTTGTTTATTTGGTAGATCACTGAATAAGATTTCAGCACTTTTCAAAAATGCTTCATTTGATGAATTGTCCATCAGTGAAAGGTTTGCTTTTCGAAGCCACACAATGAGCAATTGTATAACTACATTCGGTGGCTTTATTTTGGGTTCCAATTATATGACCAAAATAAGTAGTTTGTTTCTTAAAGGCAGAAACAGTTCTTTTTATAGCTTCACTTTTCTCATCTGAGTTTTTAAACATGAACACATTTAGTTTGATAATGTCTTTGTACACTTGAGGTACAACACACAATACTTTCACAGCATAAAGTACACATAGCATGATCTTTTTGCTGTACAAATTCATATTCATTTGTCCAAGAGTCTTGAAAAGAGTGAATATCATGTTTTTGTCTTTTGTGAGACATTTTGGGAATCTTTCAGTCAGAATGCCATGAGATATGATGTGATGTACTGTAGCTTCTCCTTAAAAGAAGTCAATAATCTCCCAACAATTATGCCCAGAGAAACCTGTTAGCCACTTTATTTTCCATTCTCCAGTCTACGTTTTTCCATATTCTGCTACATCCTATTTCCACAACATAATCTTTATCAACTCTATGGCCTTTATATCTAAATCCCCCTTATCTTTTCCCAAACCCAGCATAAAAACCAATAATCCACTTTCTGTATAATCATTTTTTTCATATTTATTCTTTTTTGAAAGAAGCGCCACCAATGAGCATCGATTATTTACCATTCAACTATCGAAAATACCTTTCTAGAATTGATAATGTAATAAGCTTTTTATTTGGATTACGATCTCATTTTTTAATATTATCAGAAGTAAAATGTGAATATGTAGAATTTATTTCGCTTGCAAACAAAAGTACATTTTAAATGAAGTCAAGTGTGTTATTTTCTGATAAATAATGATTTAATTGTAAATTCAATGTTGAATGTAAAAGAAAAAAAAACGCTGTAATTAAAAAAATATTTTTTTACTACAATTTATTCCGAGTGCCATTGATAATCGTTGGCGTGTCAAGCATGGCACGGGTGCCATAGGTTGCCTACCCCTGGTGTAAGGCATTTTCAAGGTAATAATAACTGTAGGTATTTTATTACCAGATGCACTTGGAGTAAAATATTGATAAAAGATAACTTCTATTAAGTCAAAATAAATACAAAATGTATATTTAGAAAAAGATTAGTTTAATACTTTAACAGCATGATATGTTAAGCATGATTTTGACTATCTGGTAGTCATGTTCAGAAAAGTTTTTTAAAACATTTTAATTACATATATAACTTCTACTAATGCATCCTTTAAATCCACATGTATTTTCTTCAAAGCGTATTTAGGCATTGTATTGCCTTTTCAGTGATTCCATTGGACTCTGGATGATGAGATGAGATTAAAAGGTGATATATCCATTTATCTATTGAATATTTTTCCAAAAACAGTAGAGTGAATCCTGTTCCATTGTCAGATACAAGGATTTTGAGATAGCTATGAGTAACAAAAACTTTTTGAAGAGATTTATACAATTACTATTCATAGTTATTACAAGCTTATATTCAATTCAATGGGAATATAAATCCATTATTCTTAAAAATAATAACTATTTATAGATCCAATAAAGTCTATGTTAATGTGTTGCTATAAACCTCAGTCTATGATTGATAAGTTTTTTATGAATGACAATTGCTATAGGCTTTTACCATCTGGATTTGAAATTTCTTTTTCATACTATTATTTATATCCTTACTGGTGCAGATTCCTTTCCCTGATTTGAAATGCTTTTGCAAATCATCTTTTTTTTTTTTTAATATAAATTTTAATAGGTCTAAAACCAGTTTCAACCTAAAAACAGTGTTATAATCCTTTTCACAGTAAACAGCTTTGTATTCCTTTTCATAGCAGTAATACCTTAACTCTATTATTGACTTAAATACTTTTCCACATATGTAATTCTATTGCCATTTATATCAGTGGCGAATATGTCTGTATTTTCCAGATTCTCTTTATTTTTCCAATTAGCATTGATTTTTTTTTTCATAAGTCTACAGGATATTGTAGGCCACTGCCAACTTCCATGTTAACTTTATTCAGGCAAATGATCATGTCCAGGGTAATTTGGCCATTATCTGAATCATTTATTACCTTTATCTCTACATTTTTACAAGGTTCACTTTGATTTAAAGACCAAGTGTGGTTTGGCTTTTACATTATTTTCATTCCATCTACAGACATGAGTTTAGATGCCATATCATAAATGTGGCATTTCTCCATTTTTAAATGTGCACAATTTCATTGTGTGTTCTTTAAGTCCACAACAATAACATGTCATGTCATTCCTTGGAAGATTTGTACATGCCTTAACCATTTGAGTTTTATTTACACTTATCACATTTTTTATTTTATTTCTCACTGCTTGGTATTTCGATGCATTTTTGATTGCTATTTTATATACTATGCATTTCACAATTGCCATCTTATATATTAAATACACTTCACAAGAACAATTTCTTTCTATGATTGTTGTCTGTCATTCTATAAACATATCATCCAGTCAGCTGTGAAACTATATTGTATAATGAACACAATGTTAAGTTATAATCTTGATAACATTCACAAAGTAATTGTTTCTATATCCTGAAAAATAAGTGAGCCATTTTTTAATCACTACTGGTTGAGAATATACACTAAAATTTTCCACTATTTCTTTATATGGTATATCCTTTAGGATCTTTGGGTTATTCAATTGTTTTGTTATCTGTAAAACATCACCACTATCAGAAAAAAAGCAAAGGATAGAAACTTTATTCTTTTCAATTTTATTTATGCATATATAACAGTGAATGTGCTTAACATATACATTCCATTATGGTGATTTATTTACATCAAACTCACAAAAATTATGAGTCAGTACTGACATAATAATACTTACTAAATTTCATGTTTAACTTTTATTCACTCATGAATTAATTGTGCCATTCTATTTTCATTGATCCTAAAGAACAGGTACAAATTTTTGACTATGCAAACTCTGTTATTGTTTTCATAGGTTCTTCATAGCTGTTGTCAGTGACAAAAATTAATCATTCAAACGACTTTTATATATCTTTCTCTATGCTGAAGAATAATTATAAAATGAAAAAATAAATAACAATAAATTAATAATAGAATAACTAATTATTTTTTAGCTTGGGAAAAATATTACAAGATTTTATTCTCACATTGCAATTGTATATTTCAATCCATTAATTCAGAGTTGAGTTAATTCTTATCTTTTAAAGTTTCTACTTGAGTATCTTTAACTCATAGTTGTTTTTCAAAAACATAATTACAGCTGAGTTCTCACTCCAGTCTTATCATTTTTACATAACTGACAACTTCATTTTAAAGTTTTTAAATTATAAATACTACTTTAACTTAACCCTAACATTTTTCCTTTTTGAAAAAAACAACAACATAATTATCAATTTAGCAGTTCCTTCAATTTACCCACTCTCTCATCATTCTGATGCTTTTTTCATTCTTATTTTCTCAGTTTAACTTTTTATTAGTTGCACTAATTAGCATAATTGTTATTCAATTTCTTTCCTCATCACTAGCTCCATGCTATAATATTAAATGATGATAAGTGCAAGGATAATCTTTCCCCAGACACTAAAGAAAGACTGAGAAAATAAGGATGACCATCTTATTTTCAAACTTTAACATCTAATATTAACACAAAGGGAATTATAATATTTTACAAGTGCTACTAAGATTAATAAAAATTTAAAGTGAATGATTTATATATTCACACTCTCACTTCTAGATGCTTAAGATTTTCTCATATAAATGCATTTGAGTTTGAAATAAGATGATCATTCTTAATTTTGCAGGGTCACTATCCTGTGGATGGGGTGAGATTATCCTTGCAGTTAACATCACTTTAATATTTTAGTATGGCACTAGTGATGAGGGATGGTTACATTCTATATAATTATGATTTAATACTGTACTAGTAAAATTTATTGATTATTCAATTTCTCTTAACAAAGAAATTTTCTAGAGTGCTCTGCTTTTTGGGTAAAACAATACAAAGTACTGCCAGCAAGAATTTTCACAAATCCAAGAATAAACTTTATTTGCACTATCATATATACATGTACAGACAGTCCACCCCATCCCTTCACTCTAGAAAATAGTCTTTAAACATTTCTGGTTTTAAAATTTCTATGATTTCTTTGATCCCTGGCAGAAAAAACACGTTTGTCTTGCTAATCTTGATGATGAATTATTATTATTCTAATTTATAAAAAAAGTAAAATTATTATTAATAATAATTTATTTAAAAATAAAACTTATTTTAAAAATATTGTCTCATAATTACAGTAACTCTCCATATGATCAAATTATATTTATCAATTTTTCAAAACTTCAGTTTGGAGTACTAGTAGAGTGGCTGCCTCTGAAATGTGAAGTATGGGATCCATGTTATGTTGTGGTAATTTTTTTAATAATATTATTTTTCTCCTTTTTTAAATTATGCCACATTATCTTTTTGCAGATTTTACTAAATAGCTTTAAAATGATATGTAAAAGAAAAAGATAATACCATTATTAAAAATAGTCTTTTTACACTTTTACTAAACAGCTTTTGCTTAGATGTATTATTTTAGTTAAAGACTCATAATTGATCCATAATCAATACTATGGTCTAAATATTAAAAAAAAACAGAATGAGTAAAAAACATACTTTTTAAAATGATATTATTGCATGCCAAAATATTTAAATCTTAACAAATTTCATGATAATAGTATTATTTAATGCAAACCCCTATATGTTTTCATTATTGGCAAAAGTAGAGCAAACCAAGGGTTTGATTTTTATACTTTTCCAACATAACCTCTAATTACTCAAAATAAAGTGCAAGGCATTTTAATTGCTTCTAAACACCTATTTATTGAACAAATAATTTAAGTATGAAAATTTAAATATCTTTCCTTGAATAAATCCTGGCCAAATTCCTAATTGTTGAACTATATAATAAAGTATAATATATATAATAGGATTTATTAATAAGCATTAAAAATTATAATAATGTAAATATTTTATTATTGAATGAAAACAAATGAAAGTATTTTTACTTTAATAAATGGTCTATTTATATATTTATTTGTTTATAAATTAGAGATTTATTCCCTTCTCTGTATTGAAAGTATTTTTGTTAAAAGAAAACATAGACAAGTTGTGTGTCTGAGAGATTCTTATTTAAAAATAACAAATGGATTTTGAAAAAAAAACTTTTTAACAAGAAGATATTAATGAGATGTAAGAGTTATATCAGCTGTGTTATTTAAAATGGATTCTAGTTTGGTGGTTTTAATAAAATATAAAGGTTATATCAATAAATAATGTAAGTATGAAAATTTAAAATTTTCAACTATATATATGTAATAAATTATAGTTTTTTATAGTTGAATAACATCAGATAAAAATTAAATAGTAGTGTAAATATTTAATATTGAAGGAATACAATTTTGTTAATACAAAACAATAAATTTATGCATGAGAATTTTTTTAATGAGTTTTTTTAACTAACAACTACTTTTAATGAATTACTGACTTTTTGGTTAAAGTTAATCTAAATATTGATTGAGAAAAAATAGTGGAGACAAGTCAGGTGCAATGCTCTTTTTGCTCCTTGCTATATTGGATGGAGATAAAAAATGAAGTATTCTAAAAAATCATATTCTTGATATACACCTGGGTCTCATTTTATGCGGATTATTTTGATGTGATTTTGAAGTTATGCGATTTATATTTCTTCTTAATATCTTTCATATTTCACTATATTTATTAAATATCAAGAAATTTAAATTATTAATAACTTATTTTGACTTGAAATACTTTTTTTTAAAAAAATATAACGTTATAACCTAAACATCAAATGACAAAACAAATAGTTCATAACAATCTTCAAAAGGTTACTAAGAAATAATGAGAGAGATCATGGAAAAGCCATAATAACATGAAAGAAAGAGAAAAATCCACACTTTATTTATAAATATTCACTTTCCTTTTTTCTACAATTGATCTACATCTCAGATGATCCAAGCCAACATGTGACCTTTGAGTCTCAACTCAGAATTCTCTCTTATATATATACTAAAAATTATTTCATAAGCTACATATAAATAAGTTTAAAATTTAAATATGATCAAGATTATTTGGAGTTTCTATTTTTAAATACAATACAAATTTGTTTTAAATGCAAATTTTTTAACTTATTTTACAAATACACACAATAATAATTATGACCGACTACAATCTAATTTGATGAATACACAGTTTAAAACAAATATTTAAAAAAATGTTATAGAAGTAAATGAAATTTACTCTTATCTGCTTTCAATTTTTTTTAATAAATTCTTGCTGAGAGCATTTAAAAATTATTTTATTATGGAAGAACGGTCACAGGATAGTTGCATGCAAATGTAACATTATCTAAAAATAATACCATATAACATTATTGAATTTTACAAATTTCCAATTTATTTATAAAGTTTCTATCAGTCACTAACACAAGTGGTTAAAAATATTAATAAAATGGAAAAAGCTCATTAACTTTTATAACAAACCATTAACAGCTTTTAAATCTTTGCTAATGTCACTCTGACATTTATTAAATATTTATAAATCAATGGTGAAAATCGTTCATTTTATATCTTGTGCTAATCAAGTATTTTTTTTTTTTTTTTTTAGTAAAAACTGTTAGAATAATTGAATTTATTAACATATTTTAAACTAATATAATAAAGTTATCACGAACTTTAAAAAAAAAAACGAATAATTAATGTTACATATGCATACATATAAATATATAGCAGATGTGTGACATCTGACAAGGATGAAAACTAATAAGTTGTTTGAATTTGATATTTTGAAGACGAAAAAAATTATTGCCACTCACCCCAAAGAACTTTTCTAGATATACTTATTTGTTTGTTTTTTATACAATTTTTTATGTGAATTTTTTTTTTTCAATTTTGAAAATCTGGGTACATGTTCTTTCTCGTTATTCTATCAATGTTTAAATATCAGTTTAGTTGATTACATATTTATGATTTCCTTGAGTTGTGTTAATAAATAAACATCTTTTACAATTTGCTGAAATGGGTATTATAATTAATTATTTATCTACGTAACATTATCATTTGCGATTATATTGTAATAAAAATATTTTCTGAAAAAGATTCCACTTTTTATACTCATAGACATACGGCAATTGTAAAAAAAATATCTGTCTAATAAAATTTTAAATATAAACAGATGTTATTAATACTTTTATTATTATTTAAAATAGACATATTGTATTAAAACTGGAAACTAATTATTGATTTCTTTTTCTATTATTAGAATTATAGTAAATCATTTCTTAAAGTTAGTTTTAAAATATATATTATATATTTGAAAATTATTTCAAACGTAAAAAAAGCGTAAATATTGAGAATCATATAAAAAAATGTATTGATTTTATTAACGTAATCTTATTTCAACCATTTTTTATTTAAATCCTCAATTTCAGAAAGGTGTTCTAACATAATTTGTTTGATTTGGTACAGAAATACTGGCATTTTGATTGGATACAAATGACTAAATGATTAACATTTACCATAACTCATACTAAGTGATATGTATAGCAACAATATTTATAATAAAAAGAATAAAACTAGATAATAGTTCAATACATTATGTATATTGTTCCAAAACATTGAAAGATTGAATTTATTAATAATTTGATTTTTTTTTCTTCAAATTTTTAAAAATCCCATACAAATTTCAAGAAAATACAATAAAAGACAAATGCCCCTCAAGATGCATTTGGGAGTCATTTGGCTTTTATTGTATCTTTCTTTATATAAAAAAGAAAGAGGAAGTATGAAGATTATTAAAATAATCGATAAGATAATACGCATACGAGAAGGAAGGTGAAAAGCCATGTATGTGTGTGTGTAAAAAATCAGATATAATAATCTTTAACTTGGATTAAAGTTTATATCTGTGATAGAGAAAAACTCTAGTTTAATAAATGATAAACATAGTTAGATTTATCAAAAGCGTACCAAGTCGAGATGTAACAATTCGCCATAGATAAATACTTTTCATGTAATAAAGATGTGTATGAGAGCTGGTGACCTGGGCCAACTGATGAGTACTAGTGCAGCATGAAATGCATCTTGGGGGTCATTTGTCTTTTATTGTATCTTTATTTATATAAAGAATAAAAAAGAAAGAAGAAGTATGGAGATTACTGAAATAATCAATAAAATAAGTTTTTTATATATATATAAAACAATAACAATTTCAACTAATAATAAAGTTTATTTTTAATAAAATATAAATGAGCAATTACAACTCAAAGATATATATATATATGTAAATATTAGATACTACAGTGAAGCCACAATATATGCTATATCAATATATACTTTTTCAATTATATACTATTAAAAAAATGTAAATAAAAATATACTGAATTTCAGACATTTATAAGTTTTATGATATGATAGCAACCTCTTTTTCATATCATTAAAATTACTAAATTTAATAAATTTTACAATATGGTAGTCAGTATTTTTTATTATCCCACTATGTGATCATGTTTATTAATAACATTTCTTCAGCTCCTGTTGCTAGCAAATACATTTTATTATTCACATTATTATCCTTTCAGAATTTCAGCTACTGCATTTCATGCAATATAATGTTTTCTAAGCATAATGCTAAAAGTTTTATGAAATTTATTATAAAGTTGATATAAACTTAAAAACAAACAAACAAAAAAAAAAACTAATGGAAGCATATTTTGTTAGTACTACTTATGTAGTACTACTTATGTATTGTAAAAAAAAAAAAAGTTATTGAAAAAAAAAGATATTACTCAGTGTGTATTTAATTGCAATGAAAGTCAAAATTCCATTATTCATTTTATTTAAAAAAAAAATAATTATACAGTACAGTAAGTTCTTTTTATTCTTTTTATTTTTTAATGAATAAGAATGAATGAACATATACACAATAAATACTTATGTAAATATTTCTTTAGTTTATTATTAATAACTACATTATAATTTTTAAATATTTTATATTATAATCTTAATTTATATCTGCTTGTTATAAACATAAAAAGTGTTTGTGTGCATGATGAAAAGTATTATATATTTGAAGTTCAATAAACAGTACATATTCTATTTTAATCAAAGCTTATCAACAAAACATGAATTACTATATATGATTATGTTGAATATGAGAGGAAGGAGCTTGCAATAAAATATAATAGATATCATGGCTTCACTGTATCACAATTGTTTTCAGAAAATAATAGAAGTGATTGTCAAATAATAGATAAAAAATTATTTATATTAAATACTTTTATTTACTGTGCACTAAAAAGGAAAAATAATTGTCACCATTTGTAATGGTATGTAAGATAAGGGCAATATGGGGAGATGGAAATCATCATTATTCCCAAATATTACAATAAAAAGGAATAAATATCTAAGGATTAACTAAGAAGAATGAGACTCAGCAGATCAGCATGGAAGAAAACTGTATAAATAGTTATAATAACTATACTTATAAGCTGCAATAAACATCACCAGCAATACACAAGAATATTTAAATCAACAACAATTTGCAATGTAATAGTACAGATGGTAGGATGAATAGGGAGATGGAAAATTACATACTGCCATCCCCACAATCATAGTAATATATTAAAGAAAAATAATTATGAGCATGAACAAGGAATATATAAAGAGCACAAGATCATGTGATCAGCAAAAAATAATAAAATAGCTATACTAATAATAATAATTATAATAATAATAGTCAGCATTAGACAAGAATATCAATTAATTTACTCATCAAAAACCAACAATAATCAACATACAATATTGTGACTGGATTTAAAAGAGAAAATGGTATGAAAGATAGGGATAACATTGGGGAAATAAAAAACTATCACTGTACCACATTTAACACAAATATAAATAAATACAATAAATAAAAGCAGAGAATCAACATAGAACAATATGAATATACTATAAATAGTTATACCAATAATATCCATTATAATAAACTACAGTATTAACCCAGATGTTGAAGAGAATGGTAGAGGTAATTCTTAATTATACTGTTGAGTAGAGCAGTCAGTCCTGATCAAGCTGTTAAAGAAGACAGTAGGAGAATTTAACTGTGGAGAACACATTAACTTTAACTGTAAAAATGTTTTCTAAAATAAAGACAACTATGTGATCAGTTTACTTAAAAGCTGAACATAATCTACCTCTAAATAACTTGATTCATTGGAAAAAATATAAAAAAGATTCCCCTGAAGTAATCTGCAACAAACCTTGTTTCCACTTTAAAGCATGCATGTCATATTTATTATGTGTTACCCTGACCTGGTTATTAGAAAGAAAAATGGATAAATTCTTTTTATGTATTAGCCAAAAATATTCTATTGCTAAATGAAAAAAACTTGTTTGTGTAAATTAATCTGGAATGGAGAAACCTTCAAAAAGAAAACTTAATGGAAAAACCGTAAATTGCAACTGCAAAGAACTCTAAAGAAAATTAAAGCCATAAATACAAGGTATTTTTTTTATTGTGCACATTATATTTTCATTTAGAGATAAAAAATTTATTATAGAAAAAAATAATTGATAAGAATGAATAATTTTAGTAAGATAATATTCTCTTGTGAAACATGTTTTTTTGTTCATTTGATTTTTCCTTTCAAAATTGTAAAAAGTTTTTAGGCAATTTAATTTGTATTAAATTTAACATTTCTTTTAAAACATGTTTTTTTATTCACTTATTTCCATCCAAAATTATACAAAGGATTAAGCTAAGTTAACTCCTTATAGAAAATAACTCAATGATAGAAAAAGTTAATTAAATTAATGAATAAAAATCAAACTGTTAGTCATTTTATTAAATATAAAGCTATATTTTTGACAAGAATGTATAAATTTAAATTATATTATCATGCCATTTTTTATTTTTGTGAATTACTAACAATTTAATAAATAATTGTTTATAAAAATGTTCTTGTGTTAATGTTTTTATTCCTCTAGCTATCTGTTCTATAAATTGACAATGTGTGTGACTTGATTTCAATATAACTTAGTGTTTTAGGGATTTTTTAAATTATCCCAGTAAAAATATTTTAAAAGTAATGTTAAATATGCTGTTATACTTGTTTCTCTTATTCACAGTTACATACCTGAGTCATGATTTTGAGCTAGCTCTAGAGAACATAATAGTTATATAGATATAGTTTGTTATATTTGTGTTTGGACATCCAGATGATAATTCTGGATAATGCAAAGGGCATCACCTTTTAAGTCCATTCACTATATTTTATTTTTTTGTTAAAAAAAATTTAATTTATATTATTTGGCATTATTTTTTATTATGAGAGATGAATTAGCACTTAACCAAAAGACTGTTTTTTACGAGGCTCCTCGTCGACATCTGAAATCACTCTAACTCAGCCAGTTTTTATACGAAAATATTTGTTAAATACGTATTGAATTCGTTTTTAAAAGTTCTGTACGATGGTGACATCTTCCGATTTATTTTAGAAGTAAAAAATAGAAAAAAAACGCATTTAAACCTAAACAAAGAAGGAACATTATTTGTGATTGGTTCTTAGCATGCTCTCAGCCGAAAAAGACATTCTGATTGGCTGGAAAGAACAAAGAAACTGCCTGATCAAAGAAAATAAAGAAAAACGCTGAGATTTTCATTTCGAATACGATTTAATTATTATAAAAGAATATTTTGAGAAATTAAAATTATTTTCAGAGAGAATAATAAAAAAACAAAATTATTTTCGAAAAATATTGAAGATTTAAGTAAACATATTGAAGATGTAGTAAAAAGAAATATTTACTTTTCTATAACGTAAAAGTCGATCTTTTTGTTTACATTATAACTTTTATGTTGCCGATATTGAATATTTTAGAATAAATAAATAGCAATTTATTTTTGAAAGAACTTTCGTTTCTTCATAACCTGAAAAATTAATTATATACTTTTTATAAACGTATCTGAGTTGAATTTAATATTATAGGCAAATATGTTTTAACAATAGGCTTTGTCTTCAGTTTGTGAGTTGGCCAATTAAAAGATTTGATTTTTATCTGATACAACCAATGATAAAATTAGCGGTTTAAGGGTTAAGTATATGCATTCAAATAATTGTGTTATATTCTGCCCTAAGTTTGTCAGTGGCTAAATAAGTATCCTCTTTATATCCTTTAAATTCAGTCATAATGATGACTGGTAATTGTTGATTTCAAGGTTGACTGTTGATTGTGGATTTGATTTTCTAGTATAATGCTGATAGTTTAATTGTTTATGTTTAATGCTGGAGGATGTAGTTTATATCTATTATATTTATATTGTATGCTAACTCTCATGCTCATTATTTAGCATTTTTATTATTCAATGGGGATGATGATTGTTTGAAATCTACCCATGTATACCCTTTTAATCTTTCCTTTTACATTTATGTTTGTTCTATGGAAATGATGATGTTATCTCATCTTCCCATATTTATCCCATGTCATCCCTCGTCTTAGCCCCACTTTTTTATACCTTCTGTATCACAACTAAGGTTTTTAGATTTAACTTAAGATAAAAACATGAGGAAGAGAATTAATTAACTCAACCCTTTATTATAAAAAGAGGGATTGGCTTAATTAATGCTTTTATTTCAAGTTAATTTAAAAACCCAATTTGGTTGAAAAAATAATTATTTTTTTTCTTTTAGTGCACAGTAAATAAAAGCATTTAATTAAAAAAATTATCTCTATTATTTTTAACTTTTAAGTATTAGAACACTAAATAAAATGTAAAATTATATTGTACTTAAAATCAACTTGATACTTATAGTTGATATATATATATATATATATATATATATATTGTAACAGTCAAGTTTGTACATTCGCATAACAGAATTCAGAATCCAAGCAAAAGAGACCAAAGCTGACCAGACTAGGACTGTGACATCCCATGTCTGACCACACTTCAACTTGTCAGCCAGTATTCCAAGACTCAAGACCCTATGAATGACCACCTTGAAATTACACATAATATACTCCTTTATTCACAGCCGACATAGGTCATGGAGATGCAGTAAGAATCTGATAAATAAAAGAAAGGTTCTTAATTTTCTAAAATATATCACTAATTTAATGGGATTATTAATGCATAGTTTCATTATATACAGACTATAAATAATAATTAGAATTGGATTGGATTAGATCAATAATGAGACAGAGAATGAAATACATTAAATTAATTACACATTTATTTACAATTCATATATATATATATATATCATTTATTTACAATAGCGTTTCAGCGTAGAATGTACGCAAACATTGGGTAGATAAGAGAACACATTCTCTTTTTATACTGAATTCAAAATAGCTTTTTATAAGTAATCATTAAATTTTCATAGATGAGTTAACATATGCCCATCTTATGAATTTCTTTACATCTAATACATAAGATAATCACTATGTTATGTCTATAAATCTAGTTATGCCAAATCCTATTAAATTTGTGGCTGTTATATAAATAATTATATTGAACCTTGATCATTCTAAAAATTCATTATTTATTAAAAATAAAATATCATTTAACAACGAGCGCATAAACCAGCTCAAGTAACGATCGATCGAACATAGCTTTCAAGAGAAAATTTCAGATCAATGCTGAAAGTGCTATATAAAGGTGGGAGAGTTGGCTGCCTAAGATTTTACTAATGCGCTATGGCACAGGTAAATAACAATAGGAAAAGTTGCTCTGCGGATGGATGAAGGGTTCTTGTGACCAACGCCGGTACCCTGTAACTGATCACAATGCTGTGTGAAAAGGAACATTGTGTTCAGGAATGGTGGTGGACTTACATGCTAACTTGGCCTTGGCTCAGGCTTTGCTACTGCTCTACCCTATAAGAGATGTGCTGGCGATGCCGTGGCTCCATCTTAATAAACGTATCATACGTATAGCAGCAAAATGAGAATAATTTTAATAAAGTAACATATCACATCCACCAAGCAAAGAATAGTATATTTCATACTATGAAATATGAGACAATAGCATATTAGTTCTATCAAATTGGGACCAACTCTTGTGTAGCCTGATAATAAATGTCTATGCTACTAAAGGGGATATTAATACATCTTTACTTTGACATGCTTGATCTATTAGGTTACTTATAGATAATAAATACTTTAAAGAGGGAAAGTATATTTCTATATGACATGAGACTTAAATGACAAATATACTTATAACTATGATCAAGGCAAAATTTAATTCTTAATTAAACTATAAAGTTCAAGTTTTTAAATGGTTGATTAAAAGAGCCACATTTCATATATTAAATCATCATAAATAAAAATGATAATGAGTGCAAGGCAAATCATTATTATTTTATAAAAATAGGAATTCGAAACAACGTGCAGAAAGTTACAAAACAAATTACATGAAGATTTTTAAATAATATTTTCTTAAAAGAATGAAATTAAGTGCTCGCTGTTTCAAAATATTGGCATATGGAATATGATAAGCATTTAATTAAAATAAGCAAAGAAATATAGACACAACCACAGTGATATAATGTTAAATGAGACACTAAATAATTTACTTTTAAATGAATGGAAAATATAAAAATAGTCAGATTATTTTACCTTTAACAACATTAATTTTGATAGCAATTTACATATTAAATGGATTTAAATTATGGTTACACTTAGTTTACAATTATTTTAAAGAGAGAGTTTGCTAACTTATTAAAAGATTTACACAGAGCTCTGCAGTTTGAAAAATAAAATGGTATCGGTATTATTTATCTGGACTGCAAGTTCTTGGCTGTAGGTTTGGTGAGTTTGACTGGGGAAGCTGGTGGCATCATCTTTCCCATTCTGTTAGGCTTGTCTCTGCTAGTGGCATGATGGTGGTTCAGGCATTGAAATGAGAGAAACCACTGTTCTCCCCATGGAGTAACAGCAAAGAAATGCCCACTTTTAGCTGGACATATTAAACATTAAACAATGTGAAGACTGGCTGCAATTTTCTCTACAAATATGGCTGTCCTTTCTCATTTAAAAATACAGAGTATTTATAGGTTTTCTCAAGCACTCGGAATCTATCACCTCAAGACTCATTAACTCAAGAATTTAATTAAATATCAAATTTATAATCCAGATTTTTAAATCTTAGATAACTTATGGAATGTTAGAAACATTCCCTAAGCTATTATAATTTAAGATTTTTCATTGCAAACTATGTCCAATTTAGATTTTTAAAAATAACTTTATCTCATCTAAGGAGATTTTAATTAGCAAATTTTGAACTAGTTTTACTTTTTACCAATTCCAGGTGTGGTCATTAATGACACTTGTTTACAACCAAAAATCTTTTTAATTACTTGACCAGCTTTTATTTTTAATCTTACATATAATAGAAACTCTTTTATTAAAAACCACCTTTTAACATTTTTTTAAAATGAAAACCTTTTTAACATATTTTTTTAAATAACTTACAAACATATTTTGCTATAACTTTTAAATATATTTATTTAAAGAAAATTTTTCCCTAAAATATATTTAAAACAAGAAATCTTTTAACAGATTAAAGAAACATTTAATATTATTTTTAGATAATGGCATTTACATATTTTAAAATCATGTCTTCCTTCTATATAGCACAGATTATATATCCACATATGAATTTACAATATTAAACAACAAAATTAATAATTTACTTCTAACTTAAATAATATAACAAACATTTTTATAAATATTAAGTGAATTTAGTATGCTATAACTTTACTAATCCTATCTAATTATAGTGTTGGTTCGCACATAAATATATAATACTGTTTAGACAGACATGAGCTAATTTTAATTTATTAACATTAAATAGGTTCGAACTTAGCACAGATGAGTGTGTCATTAGGTTTGATGGTGAAACGGTAAGGGCTTGGAAAGTTATCGTTTCAATATATATATATCACTAGATATTTTTGCTATAAGTTAATAAGTATACCTCTAATGTATATATCATATTTAATATGTATACATAATAATATGTGTAATAAAACATTAAGTGATTAAAAATATGAAATATCCTTTTAAGTAAAAAGTATTTGGCATTTTTGCTTTTGATTAGAAATTTTTATTTTACTTTTTAAAAATGTTTACCAAAACTATATTGTAAATGACTTTATTTAATATATATAATTTTACTGTGAATCAATTTGACACTTACAGTTTACATTTATATTACAAGATATTTCTGTAATAAATTAATATGTATACTCCTTATGTATATATCATTTTTAATATGTGCATATAATTAAATATATAATAAAGCATTATTTAATTTTTCTGTTGAAATTGTTTGATTTTTTTTTTTCCTTTGAAAATTTTTTTTTAAAAAAAGCTTAACAAAACTATATTGTAAATTAACTTTCTTTTTTTAATTTAAATGAAACAAAAAATATATATACATAACTTAAATCATTAAATTTCTAAGAACAATTTTTAAATTTGATATAAAAATATTCAAAACTTTTCCCCACTTTTCCATATCTAAGAAACTAAATCATCTACTTAAAATATTATTGTACTCTATTACTTTGGTAAATATTTAAAAAATATATACAAAATTTTAACAAATTATATTTAATTTAAATCTATTAAACCTCAATTTTAAAATGTTATTATAACTTCAAATAAAAAGACAAAAAAAAAAACTCTCTATACTCTTCTCTCATGAATCTTACTTAAAACATATTAAAATTTTAAGAAGAATTTTTAAATTTGATATCAAAATATTTAATATTTTCTCATTCTCTGTTCCATATTAATTTATCTACCTAAAATATTAGAATCTCATATTATATAACCTGTTATTTTTTATTTATGTACCAAATTTGAAACTATTCTATTGAATTTCAGTCTATTAAATCTTGATTTTAAAATTTTATTCTAACTTAAATAATAAAAGTGATTACAAAAATTTACAAGAAAACATACCAACCAACAAATAGATATTCTAATTTAAATAAAAGCATTTAATAAAAGATTAAAAATTGTATTTTATAATATTTTAATTGTTATTCTTTTTAAGTTATTAATGTAAATGCATTTATAAAAATGCTTCTTAGTCAGAGAAGTATATTAAATATAATCTTAATACATTGTCAGTGCAGATCACTCTTTTCAAAAGCAAATATGTGCATCTGAAAAGAGTAACCTGCATCAAAAATGCATTAAAGTTACATTTAATATCCTTTGTAATTTCTCAAATCAAAAGAAGCAGTTTTGTAAATGTGTCCAGGCATGATATTTCATTTTTTCATAATTAATTATATAATGAGATATTATTTTATTTTATATAGTGCTACGTTTTATACTGTAATAGTGATATTAGCGATTAATTATAATTTTATTTTTTTAATTGATCATTTAAAGTTTTGTATATATAATTTTAGCAGTATTTAATCAGAAATATTTTAGAGATATGTGCAAATGATATCAAAAACATTTAAAGAATATTCAAAACAATTTTTTATCTGAAAATCAAAGGATTAAATAATTTTTAATAGCATTCTAATTTCAAAATTTTCATTTATATCACTTTTCAATTCAGTTTGTTTTAGAGTAAAAAATTGAAAACCACATAACAATTCAAAAAAAAAGTCAGTGTTTCAAACTTGTAACAAAATAAAATGTCTAGAAATTGTTCATAGATTATTTTCTATTTTAATTAACAAATTAAAAAAAAATTCTAAATAAATTAGAAATTTAGATTGTATCTATATGCAGTAGTTAATTATTACTTTTTTATATTATAAATCATTTACAAGAAAACTTATTTATTTGAAATCATTAGAAAAAATATTCAAATTAAATTGCTATTTCTATTATCCAATAATTTCTTATAAAAATAAAAAGCTCATAAAAATAATAATGTTATTATTTTTTATATCATTTATTCCCCAAATTGCCTCATTAATCAATACTGATAATTATGTTATTATCATTAAAATATAATCAAATGGTTAGTTGTTAGGGAAAATCGTGATATTCCAGACAAAAGTAACAGATTGAGCTTCAATACAGGAACTTCTCAAGTCTTGAAGATATTATTTCCTAGAGACTTAAATTGCACAATGCATTAACAATTTAATAAATTTTACATAAACATATCACTTTTTTTTATAAATAATAATAAATATATTTTAATATTTACAGAAGTTTTTGATAATTTTATTTCATTTGTACTGAAGATGAATCAGTAATAGCCTTACACCAGTCCATAATAGTTTTTAATTTTTTGTACAAGATGGTCACTTCTATACAATGTTTAAAATATTTTTAAGACCTTGTTTTATTTAGTGCAGTGGTAGAATGGCATACCCCGAAACACAAAGCCTAAGAAACACAGCTCTGTTTCATTTCTTTTGATGCCCAAACTTTCCAAACAATAAACCATTCAGTTAATATTTTATTTTTCTATTTTTAAAACTTTTGCTGCCAATATTAATCTTGAAATTAAGATAATTAATTTTACAACAGTTTCTTCTATAAACAATCACACACAAAAAAAAAAACTTACAGTAGACAATTTTACTAAATTGTTATACAAATACCATGTTAAGTGCTCAGATCAAAACATTGAATAGTCTGATGCAATGGAAAGGAAAGTGATGAATTTGAGAGGTAACTCAGAAATTGATTATCAACTGAGTAAATTAAAAAGCTCAATTTAACTAATTAAATAAAACTATTGTGCTTTATTTAACACATAATTGTTTATGATTATATTAAAACAGGAAAAACTCACTATACATACTGGAAAACTCCATGTAATGTTATAAAATTATCTTGAATAGATTTACAAATGTCTAAAAGAAACATTGGTCTGCTCCATTCCTTTGCTGGACTATGTGAGCATGGTCAAAACATTTTCATTAAAATACATGTTAGCAATCAAATATATTAGTTTTATACAAAAAAATAATTTTAAAAGTATCTAATACTTACTCATAGCTAATTGCAAAAATAAATTACAAATAATAATAATAAAAAATAAAATCAACAAAATGTAAATTTAAAAAAGAGATGTATTTCCTAACAAAATTTTCAGTTACACTGATATACTTTCTAACCTTTTGAAACCAGCATTTTTCATTATCAGCTGAAGGCTGTTGAAAAGTTGATATGACAAACATTTCTTGTCACAAAAGAAAAAAAATTATTTATTAATGTCTTTCGTAAAATTCTATTTGAATAACAAAAAATGCCATATCAAGGCCATGTTCTTTGATAATAATTTAACAAGTGAAGCCAGCTACTAAATATGATTGTGTATCTCTATTTAAATTTTTATAAAGTTATTTTGTACTGCCATTTGTAAGTATATAGAAAACAGGGGGGAGGGGAAGCAAAGGGTGATTGCGTTCTAATATTCTTTAAAAATGATACTTTTAGGAGCTTGTTTTGCGAGCTCTATATATAACATTAATAAATGATACTTTTTAACATTTTTTTCAAATTTTTTTTTTAGTTTCTTTGTATGACAAATATTGAATCATATTTTTTTTTTATAGTTGATATTATAATAAAGTAATGAATAACATTTTAAGAATAAATCCTAGATGAAAGAGATTGTTACTGCTTAACACATTGTTCATATTTCTTCATTTTGTTTACATTTAAAATATATAATAATTAATCAGCAGAAATACTCGTTTTTATTATGTTTGATTTCAAATATGATATAGATTTATAAAGTTAATGTAAAATATTAAATAAAAGATTAATAACTTTAAAATTATTTAATATAGATGTGGAACTTTTTTATATGCTTCTTTCCCCGACATTAAAACCTAACTAATTTCTATTTGTATATATAGTTTTAACTTCATTTTCTTCATAAATACTTAAATAGTTCAAAAACATCATAGTAATACTGGGTTTATATATGTGAGATATATTAAGCTTATTTAAAATTTTATTACTAATTATTAGTTTATAATTAAATCATTGTTCTTTTTTAAAAATATTTTTAATAGAATTGATTATCTTGAACAATTAGGCCATCAAGAAAAGCATTGAACTTAAGAATTAAAGATTCGTGGATTAATTATCAATATACAAAAAAAAAAAAAACTTAGTCAAATGAATTAACATTATTTGACTGTGACTTGCTGAACTATTAATCATTAATTATTAATTATCATTTTAAATATATTGTTTTAGACTTTATATCTATGTTGTATACTAATAGCATAAATAATATGATGAAGTATCTGTATTTTTGAATTTTATATATTATAGTTGGAGTAAAATTAATGTATTTATATAATGCATATACAAATCATCTTTAGATGCTATATTTAAATTGCTGCATAAATTCATAGTAAGTACATATATTTGATTATAAATTATAAAAATAATGACGTGAATGTATATTTAAAGGGAGATAATATTTAAAATAGAATAGAAAGTCAAAGTAGGAATTTTGGAGATTGGATTAAGTTTTTGTCTGTTGGGGTTTGTTCAGCTGTGCTTTCAGTATTGGTGATGGATAAAGAATTTTGTCATTGGCTTGAGGATGCAGTATTTTTATGCAACTCCATGGAGTGTTCAATTTCAACACTATAGCAACTTATTTTCACATTTTGATATTTCCAATTATTTATCATGAACAGTTTGTGTAATCCTATGCCATGAATCATCCTCTAAGTCTCAAAAAAAAATGAAAAAGGCCTAAATTTTGAAGTTTTGTATTTACAAGCCTCTAAAACTCAAAGGAGCAAGGCTTTTCAAAAATTTTTGCATTATTATTTCTATTTTGGATTGTCAATAATTTATCATGTCTAACTTGAGATAGCTCTCCTGTTTTTTATGCTGCATTGTGTACTTATAGTCTGGTGGCTGAATTCTTTATCTATCTCAGGATTGCAGGCCACTATTCATTATTTTCCTGTTGTATTTCTGGGAAAAGAGTTTGAACAAATGATTTGTTTTATAAATTTCATTTTATATATATGTATGGATATAAAATAAGATAATTAGAATAAATAGTGAATAAGGAAATCAGTCACACATGCATGAATAGGATAAACTTGGAGAATAAAGCAAGCCAAAATAAGTTAAACAAGTTGGATATAAAAACAATCAGGATCAAATAAAGGCAGATTAAGGATAATAATAGTAGTCATGAAATATTGCATAGAAGGGAAGATAATGTGGAGCTTATTTTTTAAAATACTATTTAAAAAGATTTACATTATTCTGAAGATATAACTAATCAAATATTAATTTACATTTATTTTTTGTAAAGTAATTCAATACAGCTTTATTTAAGATTAAAAGTAATCTCATATAAATATATATGCTGACAAGAGTAAAATTAAGGAAAATGGAGGAAGAATGTGATCAGAAAATAGATCAGCAATCAACTGAAGAAACCCAGAGAAGATTACCTCAATTTGGATGCTGTAAATATTGCAAAGAATAGAAGAAAGCAATTGAAAAAGAGCAGAAAGTCAAATGCTGCTAAAGAAAATGGGAAAGGATAATAAAAACAAAGAAGAACAAAGAAAATAGTATAATAAAAAGAGCAGAAAAAGTCAAAGGCTGCTAAAAAAATAGAAAAAAAGAAGTTAGCAAAGAAAAGAAATACTGTTATAATAGAAAGTGATAATTAAAAGATGTTGATTAGAATGGAGGAAATCAATCAGAAAAGTGTAATAGGTAATAAAATAATGAACAATAGCATACAAGAAGAATCAGGATATTATCCAAACAACAGACAAATATAGGAAAGAGCAAGACAAGAAATAGAGGGCAACCAAAAGATGTTACAAAAAATTGAAAATTGAAAAGAAAAAAGAAGAAAATAATCATATAATGATTATGAAAATAAAGGAAGATATGAAAAAGAAGAATAAGAAAATAGTTGATGTTATGGATAAATTGCATAATATAATTTGAGAATAAGATGAAAAGATAGATCGATTAGTAGAAAGAATAGATCTTTGGAATTTACAAGTGAAGGAAGCAATAATAAAACAAGAGCAAATTTAAGTATCAAGGATTAAGCATAAAATGAAGATGAAAAAGAATGAAGAAATAGTCAGAAAGATTCAGCAGGGAAACTAACACAGAAATAAAAAAATAAAGAATTCCAATCAAAAGACAAATAAATTATTGATTGTCTGGAAAAAAATAAAGATTGACAATGAACAATTAAAAAAAATAATAACTTCACAAGTTTAAAGGAATTGGAATTGGTAAATGGACTTCAGATAGGATCAAATTCCATTGAAGGAGGAGAAATGGAAATCAAAATTGTGGTTAAAGAAGAGACCAGGGTGAATCAAGTTCATCGTACCTAATTTAGTGAACCTATTTCTAAAGATAAGAAAATTCAGAAGCCAGACTGGTGAAGCCCCTATTGAACATTCAAATAGTCTAGAGAAGTATTTTAGGTTAAATAGGATGCCAGGAGAAAAGTAAAATGATGAGAGCATGCATCAGGCATGGTGGTATTTCTTATTCACCAAGCCTAGTACTCACAGGAAATATGTTAACCTGGAGAGATATATGCTACTTTCTTTAGAAGGCAAATGCCTAAATTGAGAGCCTTAATTAACCATCCTCTAACTAAAGGTTAAATCATGTTAATCATAAGAAGAAATTTGCCTCTTAATGTTTAACAAATGCTGATTGGTACTGATTGCTAATCCATTGAGCAGATAAATGAACTGCTCAATATACTTGATTTAAACAATCAACTGATAGATTATATTAGTCACAAAGAAGAAAGTTATAATCAACAGAGAAAATCCATAAATAAAGTCAGTAATGAAGCACACATTGAGTGTATTAATGTGAGCAATAATTTCAGATTTCATCTACAAAGTTATCCAGCTCAAGAAAATCAGGTACTCCTGCAAAATAGTTCTCTTTATCCAAGTACAATTATGGAAAGTAGAGCCAGAAATCAAGGATCAAGATCAACTCCAGCATAAAGAAGTGAATAAGGATTTTGAAAATAGTTGAGAATATTCTAAATCACTGAGGATAACATCATTTATATTTAAAATCTTCAGAGGAAAAAGGTGATACTTAGAGTAACAATGAGATGGTTTATTTGTGAACAACCCTGGATCAGTTTTATGATAAAGTGATTTTATAAAATGTTAAATTATGTAAAAGTAAAAAAATTTAAAAAAGATTAATCTCAAAATATGTAAAATAATTCCAGCTTACTATAAAGTGCAAAAATGACTAATCACTAATATATGATAAATAAATTGGGAAACAATAAAATAGTCCAAAGATCATAATTCCAGCAAAGAGCTGATACTTATAAAAATCAAATACATTGTAGAGTGTTGAGGAAAAGTACCACAATATAATTTAAGGAGGGTTCTCCCTAATTAAAAAATAAATTGTCTAATAATGCAAATAAAAAACTTAAGCCATTGTATAGTGAAATAAAAAAAATGCAACTTCAGAAATAAAGTAACCATTAAGATGTAAATTTAAAATAAAGAGAAATGAAATGTTCATCACCATTTCAGTGTCTTATCATTATAAGGGAAGGATATTGCAATATTATCAGAAATTATAAACTTCTTAAATTAAAATAAAGTTAAAATGGGAAAATAATAGGATTTAATTTTCTGTTTTTTTCTAATATCAAGCAGTAACTTATTTAAAAGTTTTACATTTCTTAAAGGACATCATAATTTCAAACATTTTAAAAATAATAATATATTTATAATTTGTTAAAAATAATTGTAAAAAAGAAAGAAAAGCATAAAACAATTTGTTTAATTCTCTGTCTTCAGTAATTTGATCTACCATTTTTAATTTTGGTAAAAAGTGCTAAGGAAAAAATGTTTTCTCTTCAGTAAGTTATTAAAATGTTATAATTGTAACTTTAAAAGATGATAAGAGAGATAAATAGGCAAAATTTTAATTTTATCAGATTTTTAAAAGAAAGAAAAAATAAAGTTTTAATATTTTGTTAAGAAATGTTGTTTGTTGTTTAATTTATTTTATTTTTTTCTCTCTTTATCTTTCTAAAACAAAAGAAAATGTTGTCCAAATCAAAAGGTAATTAAATAATTATCTTTGGTTTTTTGGTATAAAAGAAAAATAACTACAGTGGAATTTTTTTTTATAATGGTGATTTTTTTTTATTTAAAAGAAAAAAAAGTGAAATAACCTTTTGTAAAAATACAGTCAATTGGTAAGGGTTTAATATGGTCATGGATGACTGAATGGATACAGAATAGTTCCAAAAATAACATTGGGAGGAAATTAGAGGAGTAAATCTCAATATTTTATGAACAGTTGTTTCTTGACCAAGCTGAAGAAATTGGTAGCTGCAGTCTATTTTTATTCATTTATTAAAGAAAACAGAAGAAAGCATCACTCTTTCCTAATTTATATCTTCAAGAATAAGAATCAGTTCAATTGAGAAAGAAACAACGAGAAAGAGGTTTGTAATCTGAAGTAAGACTCATCTCACTACTACTTATTTCTATAATAAATTTGAGGAAATCCATGCTGAACATTATCAAATCTTACCTTGTAACCTGTTCACTAAAAGAAAATGAAGAAAACCATGGAAGTAATCTGCAACAAGCTTTGTTTTAACTCAAATGCATGACTGTCTCATTCAGTATGTTAACCTAAACTGCAAGGTACTATATTAGAAAAATGTTAGATTTAGCCTGTCTAAAATCTGAAAATATTATATTGTAAAAGTGAATAAATGTAACTGCATACATTATTCTGGAAATATGTGTTAATGAAGAAGCTTACAAGAAGAAAAACCAACATGAAAAAAATTGAAAATTACAATTACTGAAAACAAATAAATTCATGGTAAAAAATATTTTAATGTGCACATTACATCTACAATTACAGATTAACTCGTTATATTAAATTATAATTATTATTTTTTGTTTGTTGAAGCATGTTTTTTCTCTTTATCTTATTTTCCCTTCAAAATATAATTGTATATGACTTTTTTAATTTTATAAGAAATCTTTGAAATGTTGTTTTACAAATTCAATCATTGAAGGAGGAAATAATTATTTTTAAAGTTAAGGTTAATTAATCAAATTAGTAAGAATTGACAATAAATTAAGATTACTTGCTTTATGAAATTATATTTTTTGATAAAATGTATGAAAGTTGGAATTATCATATTATTATGTCATTTATCAATTTTCTTAAGTATTTATTAATTAATTTATTAGATAATTTTTAAAAAATTAGTGTTGATATATTCATTTCTTTAGCTATCAGTTCTATGAATTGATAATGTGTTAGCTTGATTTCATTACAGCCTAGTGTTTTAAAGGATTTGTAAATTATTTCAGTAAAACTATTTAAAGTAGTGTAAGATTATTTGTTTGTATAATCTCTTGTTCACAAGTATAATCCTCAAGGTCCTTGTGATCTAGAGCTACTTTTACAGCATTAATGGATAATTTATTTATATGTGAGGTTTATGTTGTCTGGATGATGCAAAGATCAAGATCACCTTTAAAGTCCATTTATTGCATTTTATATTTTTAAGAACATTTAATTTATATTTGGCCTATAGACTCATAGTACCATATGGCCAGAGCATTAATGAGGTATCAGAATGTTTCAAGATCATTTTATTTTTATAAAAGATACTTTAACACTTAAATATGTACATCCAAATAATTGTTTGTAAATCATGCTCTACGTTTGGCAGTGAGTAGATAATTAGCTTTCCTTTTAGTATTGAATCACAAGAGATGACTGTTATCTTGTGTATTGCTAGTAATGCTGTTTAGAAGTATAATTAGTAGTATAGCTACTTATTTTTTATTCCAGTGCTGATCTCATGCTCTTTATATATTTTTTTCTTTTATATTTGATTTTTATTCCTTACTTATTCTATATTTTATTCAGATTTGCATTAAATGGTGATGATGATGTTTTCCTATTTTCCTTACACACACACACACACACACATATATATATATTGAAGCAGTCGGATCTGAGTTCGATGCTAACTTCATGACATCTAGCCATAAGACCACTTCAAACCCTGTACTAACTTTAAATTTCTGATGCAATGGGGCTTTATACGTTCAATCCACGTTAATTTCCATAAAGAATAACATTTCATAAATGCATATTAAAATTAATTCTTTCAAATTTGAATTGATCAATTCTAATAATAAATTCATGATAAATTTATTCATGAATTTATATATATTACAACTGTGTGGATTGTGCATATATATTTGTAAATATTTAAATATATATAATTGTTCGAAAGTTTCATTGCATTGGGAATATTTGTTTTTACTTTTAAATAATTTGTTAAAGTTTTATTGACTAAAAGCTACATTCTTTCGATAAGCTTTCAGATGTTCCTCTTTCAAAAACAATAGTTAAAGTTTTATCAATTAGAAAAAAGATAAGGATTTCCTAATTAAAATCATTTTCTGATTTTAAGAATTCATTTTTTAATTAGAAAATGAATTCAAGTTAATGAGTTTCTTATCAAAGGAATGTATCTAAAAACAACCAGTAAATCTAAAAACATTGATAATGAAAGAAGCGCTAGCCTGAAGGCATCAGAGGACAGTATATATAGCTCTAGTTTTGAAAAAAAAGCCATCTTTGTTGTAAAGAAGTGCAGTAAACTCTGTGCATTTTAAATAGTGTTTCGATCATGATAAGGGGCTAAACATCAGGAATCTGGCTATCAGTTCCTGAAGTCCCCTGAAAATCTTCAGTGGAGCTGCTAAATTCTTTCCAGACAAATCATGTTGCCAAAATCAAATAAAATTCTGTTCAAGTAATCAACTAAATGCATGCCTATTTTTTTACCAACTCGGACATGTAACCTAAGGACCCAGCCCAGAAAAAATGGGTAATATATATTTCTATAATGAACCTTAAACTTTCTGGCCAGTTCCGAACTTTACTTTACACTCCCTTTAAGAGCTCTTCTCATTTATAATGTAATAATCTTTGTAAAACTCTTTTATTCATGCTTTTTAAATTCATAGTAATTTTCTCACTCTCTAGTCTTTAACTTTCCTTTCTTATGTGGCGGTTCATTTATTTTATTATGTATATTTATTGAGTAAATTTGTTAATGTTATTATTTTTAATTATATGCCAATAATCCTTCGACTTGATGATCTCCTTCATTTTCTTTGCCTTATACAAGTAATGTAAACTTAATTCTGATAGTTAATTCTCGCCCATTAGAGCTAGATTAATACAGTTCTATTATCATCGAGTCGAAAGAAATTATTGTTTGTTATTTTTATAATTGGCTAATAATAAATTATTAGCTCCGTTTCTAATCTATGCCTCAGCTATTTTCTCATATTCACCAATGTGTATTTATTCATATATAATCTTAAAATGTTTTTTGCAAAAGGGTCGATAAAGGAATCAAATAAATATATTCTAATTCAACTTTGTTATTTTCTATTAAGATTCAGGAAGGGCACGAAGTTTGGGGCATAATTACTATCATTTATAAATGCAGTGAAATAGTTTTATATAAAAGCTTGTTTGACTTTAATTAATTAATCAAGTCATCATGTAGAGCATTCTATATGGGTTTTAGTATTCAATCGCTATCAAGTCATCATCTTCGAACCATAGGGTAATCTTTCGCTCCGTTAGGCTGGTCAGTGATAATATTTCTGTTATTTTAAATTATTGAGGAAGAAAGCACCTCCTCTCCTGTTTAAATTAGTCAAAGGGCATAAGACTTGTTAGATGCAAGCCACCATAGGACTTCGATCATCGACTAGCTATCGTCTTTCAATTTCACTTTATAGCTTATAATTCGTCAGCACCGTTACCTCTCTGTTCCAGTAAAGCCCGCACTGATGCTCGTAATTCATGATGAAGTGATTTAAATTAAAGTCCAACAAATTCTCAGTAAATAAGTTTTCCAATAAAGATTAAAGTTATGCCCTAAAATACGTATCTTACTCTTCATGAATGGATTTGCGAATGTGATAATAAATATCACATTCTTTCGTATAAAATTAGAGTAAAAATTTCCTTTACTAATGAATACCTTTATCTGCCTTTTATTCCTTGTTAGGGGCATAGACAGATAGACTTTCAAATATTGTGTAATACTTGT
Organism: Epiperipatus broadwayi; assembly: GCA_028023455.1. Lineage (NCBI taxonomy): Eukaryota > Metazoa > Onychophora > Udeonychophora > Euonychophora > Peripatidae > Epiperipatus > Epiperipatus broadwayi. The sequence continues at coordinate 9,014,506 of JAQFVV010006205.1, read as the reverse complement.
TGGCATATAACAAGGACTGCCACTCTTATTATTATTATTATAAATTCTGTTAAAGGCTAGAGATAATTAATATAATCATTATTTAAAATTTAAACAAAACAAATTATTATTAAATATTTTCTAAACACACTTGGTTTCTTAGTTCTTAATTCTTTTATAATTATTTTAATGTTAATACTCGCTGTCTGTGTTGGCAACCCGAACATATACATATGATTCGATTTGAAATTATTTTAGTCAGTTTATTATCAGATATTAATGTCAGTTCAGGGGTCTCTGATCCTCACCAACCATTGGGCTAGTTTCTTGGTGCATAGCACTGTGCCATCGATTTAGATTTCTACTAATCTGAGCTGGAGTTGGGTTTGAATTCAATTTGAAACGCCTGAGTTTGGATCTGACTTGCAGTTCTTTTGGTGGGTTTTTCGACTGGTACATGGTTATGTTTTTGGCTGCCCAATCATTGTGGCTCAATTTAATAAACCCCACACATGTCCTGGAGATAGTAATTATGATTTTAGTTACTCAGTCAATTGAGATCTCAATAAATTAAATGTTTCTGTAGAGTGATATTTTAAAGAGTGTTGTATATATTTAAGAGAAAAGTTATGCGATTTATAACACATAACTGAGATGATTTAATAAATTTAAATTTAAGAGAAAAGTTATGCGATTTATAACACATAACTGAGATGATTTAATAAATTTAAATGTCATTTTGTAATTTTCTTTCTTATAATTAAATGTTTTCAAGATTATTTTTTTAAATGCTCAGTCAGTAATAGAATTTGTTTGTTAAAATCCGTAATAGTACTGTTGGTTAAAATAATAAGAGAGAATATATATAAAATAATTATACATGTACTATATCAGTATATATATTATACGTTTGTTTATACGCGTTCATGACAGTAGGAAAAATATCGTTAGAAAAGTAGTAAGAGTTCATAGATCAAAGCAAGGGGTAAAATAAATGAAATATTTTGTCTGTGTCAAAATTAATTATATGTATCTCAGTTTTATAATTAAAAATATCCAATATGATATCATGTTAAAAGTTTTAAATTTCAAAGTATTGCTTGCTAGCACGTATATTAAATGTTTGCTCCATATTCTTAGTTCGCTCCATATTCTTAGTAGCCTCAAGTAGGCGAAGACCTTCAAACTGGGAATTATCTGTCAAGCGGTCCCATGCAGTGTGACATTACACTTTAATGACAATAATTTCTAGAGTAACCTCAAAGCAGGTGAAGACCTTTTGTGTACCCCAAGCAGCCAGATGCAGTTGGCAAAATGCTTAAATGGTTTACACGCTTTTATGCTAGCAAGATTAAAAATGATATCAACAAATAAAAGTTCTTGTGTAATATTAATTTTGACATTTTTTTTCTTTGTGTGTGAAAGCCTCATGCTTAGTAAAAATGAAGTAGTGAACTCCTATATTTAAATTCAGGTCAGGAATGTGTCAGTTGTTATTAAATAATAAATACTCATCATCAATAAAATTGTTTTATCAAAAATTAAGTCAGTCATATGTGGTTTGGGGATCAATGGGTTATATCACATGCCCTATTGACCTCATTTTGCTCACTGGTGCCCATATAAATAAATTTGTCAGCAAATTTGATTGTCAGCACAGTAGTGGGTCAATTGTCTAAATAATAAAAAACCCAAATGTGTCCAATACAGAGAATTACTTGTAATACCTGCTAATATATATGTATAAATATTTGTATATCACTAACCATCTGTATAGTTTTTTTTTCAGACATGGGAGAACAGTTAAACAGAGGGAAAGTGAGTAATGTTTGTTTTTCTTATCTTTAATAGTTTTTAAATAAAATGCATGCCTCATTCAAAGAATTAATAGAAAGAGCTAACCAAAAAAATGTAGGCAAACCAAAACTAAACTAAAAAAAAGGCAGATTACATAGATTGGGGAAATAATGTGCAGCAGCTAATGAAGATAGGGACAATGGGACCAGTAGTAAGAGACCTAATTAAATGTACTGAAGAAAAAAATTATTATTTAAGTATACAGAGAGTGCCATAAGTTTGATTCACATTGTTTATTATATTATTTATTCACTTTCAAAGATGGAAGAACAATTAGATAAATGATTGACTGACGATAGTGATGCACCTTCAACCACCTCCAGTGAACGAGAGATCACTTTTAAAAATCAGATCAATAGAAAAAAGCGCAACCATCAAAGCAGAAAGATGGCTAAAGACGATCATGACGATCAAGAGACTTTTTATACGATCCTCAGAGGTGAGAGAAGACAGGAAGTTAACGATGATGATGATGGAAAGGATTTTAAAGCTTGAGGAAACATGAGGGACCCAAACGAACCCAGAGATTGCAAAGCATCCTCAAGCAATGGACACTTACAAAGCTCCAAGAGGAGATGATGATCAGACCACACCAAAAAAAGTTGTGGATAGCAAAGAAGATGACAGTGAAGAAGATGAGTCAAATCAAGAAATGGTGGAAGAAGCTGATTTAAATACAGACAGGGAAAAGAAAAATGTTCAGACCACTAGTAAAATAAAACCAAAAGTAGAAATGGAATGGAAGATAAACCCTGAAATGAGTCTAAGAAATTTGCAGAGACCATCCCTTATATTTTGTGTGGAAATTCAAATTTTTAGGGGAAGCCCAGGAGAAAATCCCATAAATCATAAAGACAGCATTAAAGAATTTTTTTGTCTACACTCTGTAGCAGAAAAGGAAAAGGTTATCCTAGCCAGCCACTACTTAAGAGAAGCTGCCAAGGCATGGTGGAAGCTATTCAAAAAAACACCTACCATGAACCAAGGATATGAAAATGCCATTTAAAAGAAATATTGGAGTGAAGAAAGGCAGGAGAGCATTTTGCATAGACTGAACACACAGAAGTATCAAGAAAACTACAGACAGGGATATGCAGCCTACTTCATCCAGCAAGTGACCACATTCAAATCCCTCACAGCTTTCAAATACAAGGACCAACACATCATCCAGATGATCAGACATCATTTACCCCCATGGATCCAAAGAATCATGCTTGGGATGTGCCCTATGTCAATAGAAAAGACTATAGACTTTTTGACTGCAATAGACTATGGGAACTTGACACCAACCAGAAAAGACCAAGACTATGACGACTATAAAAAGTTAAAACCATATATGCCACTCAATCCAGGGAAACAATAAGACAAACATTAAATGACAGATATATATACATAAAACCAACTGACATGACCATAGGGAAAATGAGACTTGATTATTGGACCAATTTATTATAAGCTAGATATTTAAAAAATGATCACAGTGAGACATGTAAAATTTTCTAGTTTGTACAGATGATATTATTCACATTCATGCTGAATTCCCAGAGTCTACCAACTAGTCAAGTATACTTATGCAACTGTATCACGTATACGTAAAGAGATTTTTTTTCATTGTTTTTTTTGAAGTGAAATGAAATGAAGCAGTCGGATCTGAGTTCGATCCTAGCTTCATAACATCTAGCCATAAGCCCACTTCAAACCCTGTACTAACCTTAAATTTTTGATGCAATGGGGCTTTATACGTTTAATCCACATTAATTTCCATAAAGAATAACTTATTTCATAAATGCATATTAAAATTAATTCTTTCAGATTTGAATTGATCAATTCTAATAATAAATTCATGATAAAATTATTCATGAATTTATATATATTACAACTGTGTGGATTGTGCATATATATTTGTAAATATTTAAATATATATAATTGTTCGAAAGTTTCATTGCGTCGGGAATATTTGTTTTTACTTTTAAATAATTTGTTAAAGTTTTATTGACTAAAAGCTACATTCTTTCGATAAGCTTTCAGATTTTCCCTTTCCAAAAACAATAGTTAAAGTTTTATCAATTAGAAAAAAAGATAAGGATTTCCTAATTAAAATCATTATCTGATTATTCATTTTCTAATTAGAAAATGAATTCAAGTTAATGAGTTTGAAAGCCTTATCAAAGGAATGTATCTAAAAACAACCAATAAATCTAAAAACATTGATAATGAAAGAAGCGCTAGCCTGAAGGCATCAGAGAACAGTATATATAGCTCTGAAAAGTTTGGAAAAAAAAGCCATCTTTGTTGTAGAGAAGTTCAGTAACTCTGTGCATTTTAAATAGTGTTTCGATCATGGTAAGGGGCTAAACATCAGGAATCTGGCTATCGGTTTCTGAAGTCCCCTGAAAATCTTCTATGGAGCTGCTAAGTTCTTTTCAGACAAATCATGTTGCCAAAATCAAATAAAATGCAGTTCAAGTAATCAACTAAATGTGTGCCTCTGTTTTAACCAACTCGGACGTGTAACCTAAGGACCCAGCCCGGAAGAAATAGGTAATATATATTTCTATAATGAACCTTAAACTTTCTGGCCAGTTCCGAACTTTACTTTACACTCCCTTTAAAAGCTCTTCTCATTTATAATGTAATAATCTTTGTAAAACTCTTTTATTCATGCTTTTTAAATTCATAGTAATTCTCTCAACCTCTAGTCTTTAACTTTCCTTTCTTATGTGGCGGTTCATTTATTTTATTATGTATATTTATTGAGTAAATTTATTAATGTTGTTATTTTTAATTATATGCCAATAATCCTTTGACTCGATGATCTCCTTCATTTTCTTTGCCTTATACAAGTTATGTAAACTTAATTCTGATAGTTAATTCTCGCCCATTAGAGCTAAATTAATACAGTTCTATTATCATTGAGTTGAAAGAAATCATTAATGTTTGTTATTTTTATAATTGGCTAATAATAAATTATTAGCTCCACTTCTAATCTATGCCTCAGCTATTTTCTTCATATTCACCAATGTGTATTTATTCATATATAATCTTAAAATGTTTTTTTGCAAAAGGGTCGATAAAGGAATCAAATAAATATATTCTAATTCAACTTTATTATTTTCTATTAAGATTCAGGAAGGGCATGATGTTTGGGGCATAATTACTATAATTTATAAATGCGTTGAAATAGTTTTATATAAAAAAGCTTGTTTGACTTTAATTAATTGATCAAGTCATCACATAGAGCATTCTATATGGGTTTTAGTATTCAATCGATGACTATCAATTCATCATCTTCGAACATTGCTGATGTAGGGAAATCTTCCGCTCCGTTAGGCTGGTTGGTGATAATATTTCTGTCATTTTAAATTATCGAGAAAAAAAGCACTTCCTCTCCTGTTCATATTAGTCAAAGGGCATACGACTCATCAGATGCAAGCCGCCATAGGACTTCAATCATCGACTAGCTATCGTCTTTCAATTTCACTTTATAGCTCATAATTCGTCAGCACCGTTACCTCTCTGTTCCAGTAAAGCCCGCACTGATGCTCGTAATTCATGATGAAGTGATTTAAATTAAAGTCCAACAAATTCTCAGTAAATAAGTTTTTCAATAAAGATTAAAGTTATGCCCTAAAATACGTATCTTACTCTTCATGAATGGATTTGCGAATGTGATAATAAATATCACATTCTTTCGTATAAAATTAGAGTAAAAATTTCCTTTACTAATGAATACCTTTATCTGCCTTTTATTCCTTGTTAGGGGCATAGACAGATAGACTTTCAAATACTGTGTAATACTTGTTGGCATATAACAAGGACTGCCACTCTTATTATTATTATTATTATAAATTCTGTTAAAGGCTAGAGGTAATTAATATAATCATTATTTAAAATTCAAACAAAACAAATTATTATTATTAAATATTTTTTAAAGACACTTGGTTTCTTAGTTCTTAATTCTTTTATAATTATTTTAATGATAATACTCGCTGTCTGTGTTGGCAACCCGAACATATACATATGATTCAATTTAAAATTATTTTAGTTTATTATCAGATATTAATGTCAGTTCAGGGGTCTCTGATCCTCACCAACCATTGAGCTAGTTTCTTGGTGCATAGCACTGTGCTATCGATTTAGATTTCTAGTAATCTGAGCTGGAGTTGGGTTTGAATTCAGTTTGAACCGCCTGAGCTTGGATCTGACTTGCAGTTCTTTTGGTGGGTTTTTCAACTGGTACAATATATATATATATATGAAAAACAAAAACAAGTTATAAATCATGTAACTTGCTATCGCTTGCATTTATGATCAATAGATGGAGCTTTACCAAAACCTCCGAACAAGCATATTTTTGTTTACATAAACATCAAAAGAGTCAGAATTCACTATCTCTTTCATTGGCTCCACCTTCAAATCAGCTGATTTCAAGCTAATTTGCTATCATCAGTGAAGGATAGGGCTAGAAACTAGATGTAAACACTGACTCCAAGCGTTTATGCAACAAGTTCCTATCAGTTTGCAAGCATGAATTTTTTAGACATGTAATGTCTTCAAACCCAGCCTAACAAGCCAGATAGCTACATGGGTCTGATATCAGTTCAGTTTCACCACATACTCTGCAATATATATCATTGCAAAAACCTTTAAAGATAACAAAAACAAGTTATAAATCACGTAACTTGCTATTGCTTGCATTTATGATCAATAGATGGAGCTTTACCAAAACCTCTATCTCTTTCATTGGCTCCACCATCAAATCAGCTGATTTCAAGCTAATTTGCTATCATCAGTGAAGGATAGGGCTAGAAACTATATCTAAACACTGACTCCAAGCGTTTATGCAACAAGTTCCTATCAGTTTGCAAGCATGAATTTTTCAGACACATATTGTCTTCAAACCCAGTCTAACAAGCCAGATAGCTATATGGGTCTGATATCAGTTCAGTTTCACCACATAGTCAAAGCCTCTGCAATATATCACTGCAAAAACCTTTAAAGATACATTTATGAAAAACAAATTATAAATCACGTAACTTGCTATCACTTGCATTTATGATCAATAGATGGAGCTTTACCAAAACCTCTGAACAAGCATATTTTTGTTTACATAAACATCAAAAGAGTCAGAATTCACTATCTCTTTTATTGGCTCCACCTTCAGATCAGCTGATTTCAAGCTAATTTGCTATTATCGGTGAAGGATAGGGCTAGAAACTAGATCTAAACACTGACTCCAAGCATTTATGCAACAAGTTCCTATCAGTTTGCAAGCATGAATTTTTCAAATACATAATGTAACCAAAAATACGCTTGTTCGGAGGTTTTAGTAAAGCTCTTATCTATTGATCATAAATGCAAGCAATAGCAAGTTACGTGATTTATAACTTGTATTTTTGTTTTTCATAAATGTACCTTTAAAGGTTTTTGTAATGATATATATTGCAGCAGCTTTGACTATGTGGTGAAACTGAACTGATATCAAACTCATGTAGCTATCTGGCTTGTTAGGCTAGGTTTGAAGACATTACGTGTCTGAAAAATTCATGCTTGCAAACTGATAGGAACTTGTTGCATAAATGCTTGGAGTCAATGTTTAAATCTAGTTTCTAGCCCTATCCGTCACTGATGATAGCAAATTAGCTTGAAATCAGCTGATCTGAAGGTGGAGCCAACGAAAGAGACAGTGAATTCTGACTCTCTTGACGTTTATGTAAACAAAAATATGCTTGTTCAGAGGTTTTGGTAAAGCTCCATCTATTGATCATATATATATATATATTTACTCCATTTTACCACTTACATTCCATACTGTTACAATATATATAAAACTTCTACTCCATCACACATTTTTGAAACATGAATAAAAACACATATACATTTAAAGTTGAGTATTTAATGGAAACATTATGTTTATTTCTAAATAATTTTTTAAAATACTATTTAAAAACAACCATTACAAGCTGATATTACATCACTTAATAATTATATTTTTTGTTTGAAATACAGCTAAAAGTGAATTCTGTTTATGCTAGCATTCAAGATTTATATGAAGATTAAAAATGTAACAACTTTCTAAATATATTAACAATTAATTTAGTTCTATTACAAACAACCATAGGAATTAAATAGAAGGTTTTTAAATTTAAATGTTGAAAATTTAATGAGAATACTTTGACTTATTATACTTATAGAATTTTGGATACGAAATAAAAGCAGAATTGACTTTCAGCTTTAAAAATTTAAGGTAAAAATACAATATAATTAGATGATAAGTCAATTATTTTATATAGCGCGATGTTTTTTATAAACTATAATATTTAAGTGTTAGTATTCATTCATTTTATATTTAAAATCCAAAGCGCATGTGCAACAGTCCAATGCTGTTTAAATATTATAGTTTAATAATTAGATGATATAACTTCAGCTTATAATGCCTGTTTATTTTATAAATGATACTTTGCTTTATTACATCATAATTAAAAATTTAAAAATAAAGTATTTTCATTAAATTCCCAACATTTAAATCTATAAAAACCTTCAATTATATATATATATAGTGTATAAAAATGTATTTGTTATATCTCAGACTTTTATCTTTTCTAGGGATTATTTTTAATATACAAAAAGTATGAGCTATTTATGATATATTTAATTATTTCTTATTATACTAGTTATAAGCCATCAAAAATCACATCAATCCCTTTTTATTATTGTTACGCTTGTCATTAGATATCAAGATAAATTAAAATGTACATAAATGTTTTTTAAGTATAAGTTTTAATATATAAGAATTTCTAATGATATAAAATAAATTTACTGTATATGTATGTAAAGCTAAAAGCAAACTATAGCAATTAAACAAATAGTTGTTAAAAATTATCCATCTTTTTTCCGTTCTGCCTTTTTTCTCTCTCAAATCAACTCTAATCTGTTATCAACTAATTCCTTAGCTGTTCACTTGACAGCTATCCAAAAAAACTGTTCCTTAACTATTTTTACTCTTCTAATCTTGTGTAGAGATGGTAATCTGGACCAACTGATGATTGCTGGTTTAGCATGAAATACGTATATTGGTGATTATTTATCTTTTCAACATATGTGTGTTCAAGTGTATCAGTGTTATGAGATAGTGTGGAGAGAGGTGGGTCATGTGATAAATCTGTGCTCATACCCTGTCTATTACTAAATTTAAAATGAAAATTGAAAAGTATAAAAAGTAAACAAACAGAATTAAAATAAGTTTTATTTATTTTCACTCTTTTAGAAAAATTGGTTAATAACTAAATAACTATTTTATTTTTTTCATGTGTCAAATGCGTTGCGGGAAGCGAACCCGGGCCATCCGCTTGGAAGGCAGCTATGCTAACCACTAAGCCACCAACGCTTGACTAACTAAATAACTATTCTTCCCTTTTTTATACCCTCTTTCAACAATTAATTAATACAACACAATATTACAAGCTTTGAAAACAGTACATCTTCTCTCATTTTTTATCGTCAGTCTTCTACTAATTTTAATATTTTAATGACTTTATGCTAAATATTAGAATTCATTAAAATTTACATATAACTCTTAGTGCAAAATGTTTAGAATAAACTAGATTGAAGTATATGGCAAATGATCACTGATGATAACACTTATTGTCCTGTGCAATTTGATTCAATGGCATTTACTAGTGCTTAAGGCCCATGCATCACAATTTCTCTTTTGGTGTTTCAATTTCTGTAAACTTCCAACCAATAAACCATTCGATTATTTATTATTTGCACTTATTAAAACATAAAACAGATAAATCATGAGCTCAGCATCTGTAGAAGTATGGCATTTTTTTTACTGGTAATGAAAGCCACATCATATTTACTAATCAATATCATCATCTGACCAATCCAAATATTTATTCACTGATTAATATTGGATGACTATGAATCACCTACATAAAAGAAATCCTCTAATCCTTATTGTGACACTAAAATTTGTTCAAGGTGTACATAGCCAAATTTCAAACTCCAAATTGTGAATTTGGAGGTTAATGGCAGGAGACCTTTGATAGTATTTATTTCTCAGATAAATAAATATATTTTTATATATAAAATCATTCATATTTTATTTTTCCTTAAAAAAAATTTTTCTTAGTGAAACTACAAGATTACATTTTTATAATGAACCTTTTGTAAAAACAAATATAGATCAAAACGCAATTCAAATAAATGTAGAAAACCCGAAGAGTAAAAATCAAGGATGGAAAGGATTACATGCAAATAATGGAAATACTTTACAGATAAAAAACAAACCAAACCATTTTGAATACAGAATTTTATTTTAATGGCTTCTAATAATAATTATAATGCTATATTTATTTTGCTTAGAATACTTTAAAGTTTCCTCGGAAATTAACACCTAGCCATATCAATACAATAATATTTAGAAGTAGTTTGTAAAAAAAAAAAAAAAAAATAGGAGTAAGCCATGAAAATTTAACTTTAACAAAAATTTCACCTCACATATAGCAAAAGAATAAAGAACAAAAATAAATTGGTAGCACAATGCTAAAATATGCTTTACTTTTGAATTATACAATGTTTTATTATATATTAATAATTACTGCCATTGTTTACAAATACACACACATATATATAAAAGTTTATCAAACAAATGAATATTTATACAGATGGAAAAATTATTTTTAAAAATGTATTAAGTAAACACTAAAGCAAATACATTTCCAGTACTTATTATCCTTGCATTCAGGAATTGATAATTTAAATATCTTTTTGGCAAATTAATCACTTAGTTCTTAAATAGTTTGGAGGTCAGTGACGCTCTGTATTTATTTATTTATTTATGATTAAATCTATATTTGATTATTAGACAAATTATTAGTAATAATTGGTAGAAAAAGTTGATAATTATGTATATGAACAAACTTTTGATGTATGAAATTATCCATAGATTTAAAATTTGATATTAATGCATTAAATATTATATATATATTTTAAAAAATGATTTTTAATAAATGTATTTTATCAAAAATTAGTTAGAGATCAGAGACTTAAACATTTAAAAGAAGAGAAATATAAAGAGATAAAAACTAAAATTACTGGATGAAAAAAAAAAGCAAAGTTATGACTGATATTGTTGAAGTAATTAAAAACAGCTGAAATGGAGTCTGATTGATCAAGTCATTAGATGAGATAACAATGGATGGGTAACTAAAGTCTTAAACAGAATCCAAAAAGATTTTAAGAAACATAGAAAGAGATTCTGTGTAAAATGGATGGATAGATAAGGAAGTTTACTGAAGTGATATGAAGAAAAGAAGCTATGGGTAAAAAAAAACTGAATTAAACTTGGAGAAAAATGATGGTGAATCATTATATGACAAAGCATTTTAGCAATTTTATCAAATTATTTCAAAGTTTGATTATTTCTTTCATTTATTTAGATACTTAAAACATTTTGGATTTATTTCCATATAGATGTCTAACTTTTCTGTACTAAACTATTTTAATATTTCTCATTTTATCTGACCCGTTCTGAAGACCAGATAAAACTTGATGAAAAGTAAAATGATTTTAAAAAAATACTTATTTTCCACCATACATACTAACATCATTTTTTACTTTTATTTAAAACAATTTAATGTAAATATCTTTAAAATATGTTATTAAAATCATATAAATATTTATATAAAGGATTTAACTTGCATTGGTATATTAAATTTCTAAAACATATTTGCATAATCAAGTTTCAGATTTCTGAAAGCAATTCAGTAAGCTACGATTCTTTAACATAAACAGTATCTAGTTACATTTTAATACAAATTGTATTGATTAATCAACAAATTAAAAAAATAAAACAAAATAATTATATTTGAAATTACTCCTAAAATAGTCATTGTCCATCTTACCATAAAAAAATATAAATTCAGTTATATGCAATAATATATGTATATAATTAAAATAGTGAACAATATAATCTTCATTCATCACTAAATTAAGTAATCAATAATGTACAAATATATATTAAATTTCAAATTAGCTAATCAATAATATAAAAATTTTGTATTAAATTTGAATAAAAAATAAAATAAATAGTAAACACTTTTATTCTCAACTGATTTGACAAAAATTATTATTAAAAAAAAGTGTTTACATTTATATAATTATTATTATTATTATTATTTTAATTTTAACTGAATTTATTTATTCAGAATTTTAAAATATTTTTAAATTGCAAACAGATAACGCATATTTTTTGAAAGTTATTATATACACCTATATATCTACAGCATCAGAATATTTTGTTCTACTTTCATAAATATATTTGAAATCTTCATAAAATAATGGACAGTACATAAATTTGCATACTCATGACTGTGTTCAAATTTGGGTTAAATAAAACTAGAAGAGTTTTTCAAGTGATAAACATCTTTCACGTAGTTAATTTATAGACAATCCAGCAAAATAATCAAATTTATTACTAAATGAGTGAACAAGAAAATAAAAGTACTAAAACCATCATTATCTAGCAGTTGGCAAAGCTAGTAAATGATCTCTTCTTGATTTTTGCTTGCATTGAATTATTTAAAGGCTGTTTAACTTATTATATACATACACATTAAATATATTAGAAATTTTTGATAAAAAATAAGTACATTTTAATTTTAAATAATTTTGTTTTCACTTTTTTTTCAAACCCCTTTTACTCAACAGCATTTATTTTTCATTTCCATTTTTGTCATTCTTATCATTGATCACTAGGTGCTACTTTGGCTTGCTTAATTTGTCATTTCAATTTCTTTGCCACTTTCTTAAATTGCTGAGGTACTAAAATGTATGATATAAATATTCAATGAACATCACTAAAAATGAATTGATATTAATCAGCTATTTACAGAATCATACCTGAGATAGTTCTTGCAATATCTTTCTTGTCTATAAAAAGTAAACTATTTTTTCATAATTGTCCATGGCTGGTAGATGTTCTCCTAATATTAAAATGACTCAATGCATAAATTATTTATTTTTATTAACACCAATATTTTTTTGGATCTCTCTTCACAAACTTAATGCTTTTAAGGTTTTCAATTTTTCTTTTCCACAAAAAAATTAACAACTTGATAAAATAATCTCATGCTTATTTGCTTGGAAGATTAATTAATATTTGAGCATTAATGGAAAAATACAAATAGTTCCACTCAATTGATGAAGTAACTTTATTTCGTTTTTTCAATAATATTTAAGATTTTCAACTACTACACGGGAATAGTTATTGATTTATTTTACCCTCAAAGATTGAAATGATGTTTTGGTACTGATATCTACTGTTGTCAGTATGATTTTATATAAAATATTAAAAGTTAATGCCCCCCCCCTCAAAGAGCAGAAAACAAGATACATGGATTGTTAAAGGAGGAAAAATGAAACTGTATAAATTTTAATTTAACACAAAAAGTGCAATCAGCAGAAGAAATTGCAGCCCTTAATTAAGAAACTCATATTTCCAAAATTGTATTCAATGTTAGTGAATCTGAGCAGCTGATATTCTTGGAAAATTTAAAAACTCTTACTATAATCATATTTTATAGGCAGTTGTTTGCAATATAAAGTTTTAATGCCAAATTTGCCATACAAGCCAACTTTTAATGACATCCAGCTAAATTAGTGCCAGAACAAACTCTTAAAAAAATTATAGTACTAAAAATAATTTAAAAGTTGGCTTTAAAATGGTTGGTTTTTTTTAAAAATATATAATAAATGTTAAATATGTTTATGCTATTTTTTTTAAATAGTTTTAACCACATTCTACATGAAATTAATATTTTATCATATTTGTTATTAATGAAAGTCTTGACTTCTTATTGAAAATATAATATTTTTAAATGTTTACTTTTACAATATTATATTGATGAAATCTAAATGTGAAACCTATTTTATTTAGCAAATGTAAGTAATATTTACTAAGGCTGTAACCTCAAGAATATGCACATAAAAATGTGTTAATAGGGACTTCTACAGGTGTTAACCACAAACTTACATTTTGGAAAAAAAGAGGGAAACCTGAGGGAAACCCTTCTTTAATTCAACCTACTTTCTATATAAATAAGTGAAGCTGAAGCGGTTAGATCTGAGAGTGTGAAGCTATTCAATATTTCACTGATTAAGTCCACATTTCTTATTACACATTAATACTCGCGAAATGTAAATAATAAATTATGCATGTTGCTTAATGAATAAATGTTTTTAGTTATCAATTTTTACTTATAAATGCCTAAGTCTTACACATAAAATCAAAAACTAATCGAATGATTAATTGCATGGATATCATGAATATAGGTTTTGATCCAGGAACTTTAGCTTTTGAGTGCATTAATTTATCATTATTTTAATTTAGATAATCATACTGGCAAATAATTAAATAAATAATAAAATTATTTACTGGAATATTTGTAATAAATAAACAATTTGTTTATCAATTATTATAATGGTCAACAGAACCTCCCAAACTTGCCAGGGCACCACTAGGCTATTCAAATCTAGAAAATTTATAAAAATGTCAGATACATACAGGAGAGGTTACTCTTTTATCAAACCAAAAGCCCCATTCACTAGCACAGGGAGAAGCTGAGCTTAAAATATCACACTATATATTTATAATTCTAATTCTTAATTTTAAATGTTATTAATAAAATATATAAAATAAGTTACTGCCAAAATCAATTCAACAAAATATTTTAATATGCACATCACGATCATTATCATCATCAACAACCATTATCAATTCACTGCAGGATAAAAGGCTCTCCAAGTTCAATCCATCTCCCCTGTTCTTTAGCTTCTCTTCTCCACACACCCCTGCACACTTTCTTATTTCATCCATCCTTCTCACATGTGATCTCTTTCTGGGTCTTTTACAATCTCTTGGAATCCAGTTTAAGATTTCAGTTATCCATCTATTATCATCTCTTCTAGCAATATGTCCAGCCCAACTCCACTTCATTCGTTTAATTTTTTCAATGAGGTCAGTAACACCTGTTTGTTCTCTTACCCATATATTGTGTTTTTGATCTCTTCTTGTTACTCCCAACATGCATCTCTCCATACTTCTTTGAGTGGTCTGAAGTCTCTGTATTGCTCTTCTATTAAGTGTCCAAGTCTCAGATCCATAAGTAAGAACTGGTAAAACACATTTATTAAAACCTTTCCTTTTCAAACACATAGGCATATTTCCTTTTAGTATCAAGTTATTTCTACCAAAAGCACTCCAACCAAGTTTAATTCTATGATTAATTTCATCCATTATGTTTCCATCTGTATTAATAATCTGACCAAGGTATTTGTAACTGTTAACTTCTTCTAACTCATCATAATCAATCTTTATTTTCATACTTTGAGAAAATCCATTAAACATTACTTTAGTCTTTTTAACATTTATCTTTAGTCCTACTTTTCTACTTTCATCTGATAACTCCTGCAACATTTCCTGCAGCTCTAAAGCATTATTTGCAAAAACAACTACATCATCTGCAAAATCTAAATGACTTAAATAATCTCCATTTACTTTCACTTCTTTAGCTTTCCATTTTAATCCACAAAATACTTCTTGCAGCACTGCTGTAAAAAGTTTTGGAGATATAGAGTCACCCTGTCTTACACCCTTCTCAATGTTGATTTTCCCAGTAGCATTATGTAATCTAATTGTTGCTGTTGCATTTTTATAAATATTCTTTAAAATATGACAATATCCTGGATCTATACCTTGATGATCCAATGCTTTAATCACTGAAGAAATGTTTATAGAATCAAATGCCTTTTCATAATCTACAAATCCAAAGCATAATGGCAACTCATATTTATTTGTTTTTTCTATAACTTCTCTCCATACCTGGATATGATCTACTGTAATAAAACCACTTTTAAATCCAGCTTGTTCTCTTGGTTGGTGTAAATCCAATGTTCTCTGTAGACAAGTTGTAATTATCTTGGCAAAATTTTTGTATAAAACTGATAAATGGCTGATGGGTCTATAATTTCTAATATCTGTTTTATCACCTTTTTTAAATATTAGTATTAATACTGCATTCTTCCAATCATCTGGCACATCTTTATCATTTAGACATTTGGTATATAACTTTGCTGAAAAAATTTCTATTTCTTTACCTGCTTCTTTTAATATATCAATTATAATCCCATCATTACCTAGAGCCTTTCCTTTCTTCATAAATTTAATTCCATGTCTCACTTTTTCATTTATTATGACATACATACACATTAATACAAACATCTGAAGATTAAATTTACTATTAAATATATTTCATTTAAATTATATGCACAGGTGGGTACATTAATAGATTTATTACCATTTTAATATTTTGCTATGTGTAAATATATTAAATAAATTATGCATATAACTAACCCAATCCTTTTTAATTGTAGGCTAAAATCTCATGTTTAAACCAATGCTAGCTTATTTATATACTGATGTGACCAATGCAAAATGAGATTATTAGCATAACACAATTATGCTAACAGGAATTTACATCTATATCATGATACCATTAGAGAAATAATGAATCATAGTGGAAAGAATGGGCATCTTCCCCATGATCATTAATAAATTTCACCAACAAACAGCAATGATACACTGCCTAATTGGTGATACAAAAATGAAATTATTGAAAAATATATATGAGATGCTCTGTAAAAGGGGGATAGTGGTCTTTTCCAGCTTACTGTCCCAACCAGAGCATAAGAAAATCAATGGCATAGCAGAGGCAGACCAAGCCAGTGGGGGCCCTAAGTGGTAAAAATTTCAGGGCCCTCAAACTCAAGGCAGAAAAAAAAATTTTCAAGAAAACTCTCATTAAGTTATTAACAAAAAGAAAAGCAAGCAAAAATTTCATACCATAACACATTAAATGAATTTATTAAAAAACATATTTTTAATATGAATTTCCATCTTGCTTTATTTCTTGCAAATTCATCAATTATTTTTGCAGTGTCCATTCAACTTAAAACTTTCTGCTGTATATACAGAATGGCCATATTATTTAACTTTTCTTCTCCTATAGTATTCCTAAAATAATTTTTTACACACTTTAAAACAGAAAATTATCTTTCTCATGATGCATTAGATAAGGGAATTGTTAAAAAAAATTCAATAATATTTCAAGATTCGGAAATGTGCAAGATATTATTTATTTCTTTGGTGATTCGATAGATCTCTGGTATGGTTTATATGGTGTTCTCATTTTCTTTTAGAAATATTAAAAAATGGTCAAATTCATTTTCAAAATTACAAACATTAATGTCGTTTTTGTAAATTCCTTAAACTTTTTTATTGTGTTCTTTTTTTTTCTATTGATAAATTCCAAACAAAAAATATTCGAAAAGACTACGTCAACTGTAGATCATAAGAAAGTCCTCTTTAGTACACTTCATCTCTGTCTTTATAAACTGATTTTAAATGCTCTATATTCCTGATATTTTTTGGTTTGTTATTAAAAATATGATCAATAATAGCATCTGTTAATATTGTTATCCATAAAGCTATATCATGTATTACATTGATGTCTATATCAAAGCATCATTCTGGATTGTCTCTACCTTCTATATTTTTGCAATCTCTTTTTTTAATAGTAAATTCAACTAATTGATTCTCAACTTGTTCTTTTTCTTTCTCTTCTTTAGAAAAAGTTTCAAACATAGGCAATTCTGAATTATCTGACATAAATATCAATGGCAACTCTGTCTCTATATTAACTTTTAAAAATTTATGCAATGAATTTCTTTGGCTTTCAGCAATTTCCAGGATTTTTTAAAACTTTTTTTGCTTTTCTGCCCCACTTTGATGTTTATTCATTTTTTTGCTGTGAAGAAAAAAGTTTTTTGTGTGTGTGTGTAAAATAGACACTTTTAGGCTTACAAACAATGCCTACTAAAAATATTTTTTAATGATAATGTTGTTAAGATGTTTTAAGTTACAAAACTGATTTAAACTTTTGTTTAAATTTTAAACCTGGTATTTTTAATTTAACTTGGGCCATCTCATTTCCCCAAAGATTTTGTTTACTATAAAATACATTTTAGAAAAATATTATTGCAAAAATAAGATTTAAAACTTCACCGTCACGCTATATTGACACAGCTGTAGTGGCATTATTTTTGTTTATAACTATTTTAATTTAAAATTAAGAATTATTAGAAACTTTTAAATAATATTTCATTATGTATGTACCTTGGTAATATGTGAACTTCACACATATACATGCGATTTTTAATATAAAATAACAAATTAGCTCATTTAACAAAATAAAATGAGTAATTTAAAAGATTTGATTTTAAATAAAATATACATGCTGTAATATATATCAACCTATGATAATTCACATATATTTGCGTGATGATACATATATAACTGTGTTGATGCTTATATACATTTACTCATAGAGGGTTTAAATCCAACACAGCTGGAGCTATGGGGAAAAATAGATGAAACGTATATAAGGTCAGGAATATACCATTTCACTGAAGATAAATCAGCTTCAGAAAACAGCAAAATTTATTTGCAATGATTTTTTCAAAAGCAGAGGAGTTGAATTTTTTGTGTAATATATATATATACTTAATCTGGGTTTATTTATGCTATACTAGTTTTATCCCCTGATATATAATTGAAAGTTAGAATACTGCCAAACTCAAATAAATTTCTTTCAAAAGCTTAAATAATACTGCATTATAACATAATTTTCATCAAATCCTAATGAAAAGACATTTTAAAACCTAGGGGCCTCTTAGTATTCCAGCATGGCTTCTTAGTCTGCTTACTGCTTAATCTGCATCTGTGGTATAGGAAATATATCTACGACCATTGGTACTGTGAAGGCTACACTTTTGGGCCATACATTCAGATGGATATTATGCCCTGTATGCTAATGTGACACAAGGGAATAAGTATCCAATGCATCTAGCCAGATTACACTGATATAACACATCTATACATCTATCCACCAGCACTGATTCAACTGGGAAACAACTAGTCCAAAATTAACCCAATTAAACTAACACAATCTAAACAGCTATTTATGTCTATTTTCTAATAATTAATTTGAAAAGAAAATTATGAAAATGTAAATGATATTAAACACACATATAAAAAAATATAATAAATAATTAAAAATTTTAGTGAGATAGAGATTTCTTTTAAAAGTTAAGTGACACTTAAAATTAATACTTGAAAAAGTTTATTATATAATTAATGTTCATATTTAATTTAAAGCAAAAGTTTATACACTCCAATGCTGGAGGTTTACTGAAGTCCATCTTTGCATTCTTTGATGTGTCACACAATTCAAAGTTCCTTCCATTTCATATTGTTCTTAGTGGAGACAAGTCCATCATTTGCTGCTTTCTGAAAACCATTACTCTGGAGGTTGCCTCAGCTAATGCAAATATGGGAAACATAAATTATTGCATGATCCCCACATTTTGGGTATCTGCAATACACTTATAAATATATTTAGATAACATGCAATAAGCAAGAGCAATCCTAATATAAATCTTCACTTAAACATTTTCTTTTTATATTATTTTGAATTCTTATCATCAAATTCCAGGATTGATCTTGCCTGGCTTGGCACTGCTCTCCTTGGCAATGATGACTTTTCTCTGTGGATGATGTGGTTATTTCAATCATTATTGGCCAGCTTGCTTTAGAGTGAAAATTCAAAATTTTATCCCTAGTATTTTTTAATTTATCTCCTACCTGACTTTATGCCCAAGGGCCTGTTTGCTATTTAGAAAATTACTTTTATTCTAAGATTAAAATATTTTTTAACTTTATTAACAGCTTTTTTTTAATTCTTTTATATTACAATTAATCTTGTTTTTGGATTTTTAACTTTAAATAATTATATAATTAGTCTGGCATCTGTGCATTATATATATATGTATTAATTTAAATAAATTTTTTTAGTAATTTCTTTATATATATATATCTCCAAGAGTAATTTTATTTAAATTTTTTCACTTTTATTTGAAAGTGATGTAATGGCATATATGTATACCATTACATTATTTATTCTTTAAATATTTATTTTACTTTGTTACTTACAAAACCTATTTAAATATCATTTCTCTTTATATATATATATATATATATATATATATATATATATATATATATATATATATATATATATATATATATATATATATATATATATATATATATATATAATTTAAACTTTGTGTTTTGAAAATGATCTGAAAATATCAAAAGAGCTCTCAATTAAATATTAAATATCTAAAAAAAAACAATGAGTTTTAATAATCTATTAGCAAAGAGGCACTTTTCTGTAGTTATAAACAATTATATTGACTGTTTACTAGCCTCATTAGTTTATATATATATTTTCACAGTTGTATGATGTAGATAAATTAATATTTTTGGGAATAAGCTGTGCATTATTTTGCATTACAATCCAGTATTTCGATGGACTAGCAACCACCATTTTCTTTCAAAATTTAATCTTGATAATGACGGTTGTTAGTCCATTGAAATATTGGATTGTAATGCAAAATAATACACAGTTTATCCCCAAAAATATTAATTTATATATATATATGCTGGTGTGCATGCAATGTGTGTGGTAGTTTGAGAAAGAAAGTTGTTTCAATGATAAAAAAATATTATTACTAAAAAGAGATGATTTAATGAATTAAGTAGAAGAGTTCTACAAAAAATTATATAGGAATAAAGAACAATAAAAACAAATAATCCATATAATACTAGCAACAAATATCTCTTGAAATGCAAATATTTAAATAAAGAAATAAGATATGCAATTAAATTTTCGAAGAATGAATTGTCCTATGATAAAATTATTATAGATAACTTAAAAGCAAATACAAAAACAGAGAAATTGGTAGTAAAATTTAAATATCAAATATCTAAATGATAAAAATGTACTGTATTAGAAGTTCCCAAACTTATTTATCCTACTGATCTCTTTTTAATAAAAAAATATTCAACACCTTTTAAGTGAACAAACAAAAAAAGATGCAATAACAAATTCACATTCTTTTATGTATTTATGTTTCTATCTATATCCTACAAAAAGAAAGATGTTAAAACTTGAATTTATAAAATTATTATTTTTAATCAAATATAATAACATTCAAGTTACACACAGAAAATTAAAATAATGAAGGATAATATTAAAATAAAGATCACGAATAACATTAAAAATGATCCCAATGAAAATAATAAATTTAATATAATGCTATCAATTTATTATACTTTGTTTTGTTTGGCAGCAGCATTTTAAAATCATTATAATTAACTATTTGCAGTTAGTTTCTTTTTTTAGTTAATAGTTTGTAACCATACTAAACTCATATATCATTAAATATGATGAAGGAAATACAACTGAGAACTTTTGTATTATAGCTGATATTCCAGGATAAAGTGTAAGTACTTGATTTTGCAGATGGTGCCATTTTTGAATTTAAATTTATCATTTGTTGTTGCTTTTTTGTACTTGAAAGAGGACTCAAAATCTAACTGGTATGTTCATATAAGAATATCTTCAAATTGTTGATTGAAATTGTAATGAAGGGCTACCAAATGCTGACAACAGATAAGCAATTTTTTATCATGTTTTTTTTTACCATTAATAAATTTGGAAATTGACTGTATTTTAGTCATTCCAAATTTCATTTGTACAGAAGAAATTTTTTCACAAATGTGGAAATGACAGTTTTGTTTTGATTAATTAGAAATTACAGACCTATCAGCCTTTTATCAGTTTTATATAAAATTTTTACCAAGATAATTACAACTCATCTACAGAGAACTTTGGATTTCCACCAACCAAGAGAACAAGCTGGATTTAAAAGTGGTTTTAGTACAATAGATCATATCCAAGTATTGAGAGAAGTCATAGAAAGGACAAATGAATATAAGTTGTCATTATGTTTTGGATTTGTAGATTATGAAAAGGCATTCGATTCTATACACATTTCTTCAGTGATTAAAGCACTGGATCATCAAGGTATATCCAGGATATTGTCATATTTTAAAGAATATTTATAAAAATGCAACAGCAACAATTAGATTACATAATGATACTGGAAAATTCAACATTGAGAAAGGTGTAAGACAAGGTGACTCCATCTCTCCAAAACTCTTTACAGCAGTGCTGCAAGAAGTATTTTGTAGATTAAAATGGGAAACTAAAGAAGTGAAAGTAAATGGAGAGTATTTAAGTCATTTAAATTTCACAGATGATCTAGTTGTTTTTGCAAATAATGCTTCAGAGCTGCAGGAAATGTTGCAGGAGTTAACAGATGAAAGTAGAAAAGTAGGACTAAAGATAAATGTTAAAAAGACTAAAGTAATGTTTAATCGATTTGCTCAAAATATAAAAATAAAGATTGATTATGAAGAATTAGAAGAAGTTAACAGTTACAAATACCTTGGTCAGATTATTAATACAGATGGAAACATAATGGAGGAAATTAATCATAGAATTAAACTTGGTTGGAGTGCTTTTGGTAGAAATAATTTGATACTAAAAGGAAATATGCCTATGTGTTTGAAAAGGATGGTTTTTAACAAATGTGTTTTACCAGTTCTTACTTATGGATCTGAGACTTGGACACTTAATAGAAGAGCAATACAGAGACTTCAGACCATTCAAAGGAGTATGGAGAGATGTATGTTGGGAGTAACAAGAAGAGATCGAAAACGCAATGTATGGGTAAGACAACAAACAGGCGTTACTGACCTTATTGAAAAAATTAAAAGATTGAAATGGAGTTGGGCTGGACATATTTCTAGAAGAGATGATAATAGATGGACAATTGAAATTTTAAACTGGATTCCAAGAGATTGTAAAAGACCCAGAAAGAGACCACATGTGAGATGGATGGATGAAATAAGAAAATGTGCAGGGGTGTTGTGGAGAAGAGAAGCTAAAGATTGGAGAAGATGGATTAAACTTGGAGAGACCTTCATCCTGCAGTGGATTGATAATGGTTGATGATAATGATGATGATGATCACTTTAGAGCTGTAGATTTATTTCATTAAATTTATTAAACAAGTTTGTCAAAAAGACTGTCATTATTGAAATCAAATATTTTGGTTCATAAAGCATCATCTTTGTTTTTTTCAGAACTCTAGCAGTGAGTTAAAAAGTTTTTAAAACTTATTCAAACTGATATCTTTTGATAACCAATGAACTTTTTCATGAAGCTGCAAGCAATTTAATCCATTGTTTTCAGTACAAAGCTGTCCAAACAATGTCATTCACTGAATTGTTTCTGATTTTATTGATTGCTTTAATAGCATAATGACTTATATAAGTGTTCATTCAGATTTTTGGAAATTAAATGTTGACTATGAATAAGTACAGTGTACAGCAAATAAATATACAAGAGAACCTTAATAGCACCTTAGCATTGCTAGAGAACCATCAGTATCAACTAAGAAGATATTACTCAAGGAGGTTTTTTTTTTTAAAATAAACTTTTCCAATGCATTAAATATTGATTCTCCTGTAGTATACATTTGCAAATTTTTATCATATAATAATTCTTCAAAAACTTTTTATTCTTTAATAAATGACATGTTTGATAAAAGTAAGGTTTCATTTTCTAAAAAATTTAATTTATTGAACAAGATCTAGGCTGTTTTTAAATTTCACATACTGAACCATCAACATTTTGAGCCATTTCATCAATTCCTCTTTGCATTATATTATTATTAAAGAAATTCTCTTATTAACGTCAGATTCTGATTTGTGTGTATAGTATTTTCTCACTTATAGCCTGTAGAATGTTTTTTTATTAAGATTATGATGTTTTTCAATTTAACAATCAGTAATGAAATATTACAAGAAGCATGCAACTATCGACAACTTGTTTAGATTCTCTTGAGAGAAATCTTTCAATGTTGGTTGTCCTCACAACTTTTAAGTACTTTAAAATAAAATCAATTTTTATATTTCTTATTAGCATAAATTTTTGTCAAATGTTCATAGACTTGAAGGCTTCATAAAAAACGTTTTGGTAAAGTGGGCACATTGGTATTGGTTTTAGATGACTGAATAGTAATTTATGTAATTGAAAAATTGCAATTTCTCTTGCTTGAATTAAAATTTATTGCCATTATTATAATAATCCTAGGTTCACAATGATTGTTTTATAAAACAGCAAAACACAAACTAAAATATTAATGAAACTAATTAACAAAAATAATTAATTTTTAGAATATATCAATATGTAATTAAAAATCAGTTAATGATTTTAATTGTCATTTTTAAAATAATTTTTCCTTATTGACATAGTAGCTGACTCATAGAATATAAATAAGTGTTAACAGTTAACAATTTTTTTATGATTTCATTGCCCTGCTTTTGGTAATATTAAATAAAAATATGATAAATATATTGAAGAAACACTTAAATAGATCTGTATTGACACAATCTTGCAATGTTTTTATTATTAGTAAGTATTAGAAGACCCAGAAATGTATAGCAGATATATAAGAAATGTACAAAAAAATGCTGTTTTATTGAAGCAAATACAATTTGCTTTATATGTGATCAGAAAATTGAAGATATTGATTATGAATTAAAAGTTTTAAATACTTATTGCATTTATACATTGTTGTCACATAATTGAAAACAATCCAAATTAGATTTTATGTATGTTACCTATTTACAGTATTGTAAATAAATCATCACACCTAAATTTTCCTGTCATTGCATGCTGGTTTTTCCAATATTTTGTAACACACTTATCTGGCAGTGCTTGTTTGTTAAAATCTAAATGCAGATGGGACCACTGAATGATTATAAATTGCATTTTGTGTATTTATTTGGAAAATAAAATAATAACTACAACATTAATTCTATATTGCACAAAAAATATGTACAAATAATTTTTAAAAATTGTTCTTTTCTTTTTGCTTCTATCACCATTTTATTTTTATTGAACACCTACTAGTTGCATAAGGCTACTACTGCTCCATTGAATTGTTACAGCACCATCTTCTCAGGATGCAATGTTGCTGACTTTGGAGAAACACTATACTAGAAAACTGAAACAATCAGTAGTAATATTAATATTTTTAAAAATATAAAGATATTACAATTCTATAAGTTTTTTATCAGTTCTATAAAAGATCTTATGTAAGATGATTAGAAATTTTCTATAGAAAATTTGATTCAAATCAACCAAAGTCAACCTGAATATAAAAGTGGTTATAGTACAATAGATCACATCTAGGCTTTAAAAGATTTATAGAAGTCAATTTACAGTTTTGCATTGGATTTGTGAGCTATGAAAAGGGCATCTAACTTTTTAAGCATTTGGGAGTGATTAAATTTTTGAGATGTCAAGACATAGATCCACAATATCGTCAAATTCTTAACTGAAATGCAACAATAATGATTAGAATGCATGATGATACTAATAAGATTAACAATAATAAGTGTCCATGGCAAAGTAATTCCATTTCTCTAAAATCTTTTACAGCTATTTTATAGGAAGCATTTTATAAATGAAAATAGAAAGCTAATAAATAAAAATTTAAGTGGAAATTATTTAAATCATTTAAATTTGGCAAATGATGTGATCATTTTTGAAAATAATGCTTCAGAAGTCTAGAAAATATTATAAGAGAAATCAGGTGAAAGCTAGAACAAGTAGAACTAATTATAAATTTAAAAAAAAATTCAATAATTTTCAAAACAGAAAAAGTAAAGATTGATAGTACTGAAGTAAAGAAGTTACTAATTATAAATATCTTGATCAGATTTTTAATACAAATGGAAACATAATAGATGAAATTAATTATAGAATTAAAGTGGGAATATTTTTGATAAAAATAACTTAACATCAAAAGTAAATATGTCTAGAAATATAAAAAGATGATTTTTTAATAAATATTTAAATTTGGATTTTTAAAGAAAGAGTGTGCAAAAACATCAGTCTATGCAGTAAAATACAAAAAGAAGCAAGATAGGAATAACAATCTGGAGTTAAAAAATAAATTTCATGACAATGAGCTTTCGTTTTCACTTTTTGTTATTGGTGTGATCCTAAATCCTGGGTAAGCCTCATCAGATAATATATCTTGCTAATAAGCAGAAATTTAAAAAAATTCTCAGTCTAATCAATTGAGACAGAAATGTCATTCATTACCACCCTATCAAGTACATTTGACTTATTAACTAGTAATCACTAATTATCCCATTGTGAGAATGTAGCATATATATGTTATTTTTTTAAAGATAGGCGGAGTAACTGTTTAATAGAATGAAGTGATAGCACTTGATCATTATGTTTAAAAGTTTGACCTTGCTTGCATTCTCTTAATACAATATAACCGAATATTTCAATTTATAACTAACTCATCATAAAGACTGTTTATAAATAATTACAATTTAACAAAATTATATATATAATTTAAAACCATAAAAAAAAAAAAAAATATTTTATAATTTCGTAAAAAAAATATTTAATAAAATAAGTAATTTATCAAACTTTATGTAGCTATAAATTATATCTAATTTATAAAACATACAGTAGTATTTTATTACGCTGTAGTCATAATATAGTTTTGATTTGATTCATTATTTTTTGTCTCATCAATACACATTTGTTATTTATATTTTATTAGATTAGAAATCAGTATCTTATTAGTTTTCTACTGTTATAAAACAATAATTTGTTAAATGATCTTATTTACAAATAGAAAATTCATTTAAAAGAAAAAAAAAGAAAAATCATCCGACAGCCATCATAATGGATTACAAAGAAATAATACATTTTTAAATGGTATTAAGAGGAAAAAGGTCATTATAATCAAATTCACTTCAATTAGTCATCGCCGGAATCGGTTTCATCTTTCAGAACATCTCAGTTTATAACTGCTTGTAATAAACATGATTTCAAATGGACCAAAGTTGATAACCAAAGAATAAAACATGACAAACAATAGTAAAAAGAAAACACAAAATAAAAGATCTCAATATTCATCAATATTTTTGTTTCTAATTAATAGTTCAATCAAAGTATTTTCTTTTATTGAAACAATTAACAAAGCGAATAAAAGCAGCAACAGTAAAGCAGAACTGAAATTAATTTAAAAGCCTTAAACAAAATCATTGTAAAAATAAGATTTTATTTTTAAATTGTTGAAAATGTCTGTGTAAATATATAGCTTCTGCGTGTCCAAAAGGATAACTTTTATATTAACATTTGAAGTCCTACATATGTAGAGGAGAATTGCCCAAATAGTACCACTTAAGAAATTTTTTGATTTATTTATTAATTGAGATGTCTTTAAGAGGTAATTAATGTACATGTCAGCAGATAGATGTCTTATATATTTCTTATCTGAATGTTTAGCATTTTTTTCTTTTAAAGCATGTGCGTTAAATCATTTCTTAAAATCCTGCAATCGGTACCCTTTAGGAAATCCTAGTTCCTAAATCGTACTAGTGTGTTTTCAAAATCGTAACTAGGGGAGCTGCCCATTTTATAAGTATTTTTGTGGGGAAAAAATGCTTTATGTTTTCACTTTATCCATCGAAATGTCTTTTAAAAAATTGTGTTAAATCAACTGCAACATTAATTGAATCTGTAAGTTTTATTCTGCTTTGCTTCTATTGGCTTTTCCATACTTTCTTGAATTCACAACCATTTTTTTCCCATGCTTAAAAAAAAAAGAAAGAATGATTTTGCAAAAAAAAAAAAAAAAAGAAGAATTTTTATTAGATAAATTTGAATATGATCTCCTAAATCAGTGGTATGAATTTAAAAAACTTTGGAAACTTTTAAAAAAATCAGTATAGACTCAAAAATAATTGTAAAATATTTATAAAACTGATGTAAACAAAAAATGTATTGAAACCAGTGTTAAAATTATTATCAAATAATATCAGCTAAATAAATATATTTAAAATTTACATCAAGTTCATCCAATTAACTGTCATAAATGACTAAATCATAATGAAATCTTTTTCTTGACTATCATCTAGGTGCTATTAGATACCATTTATATTAATTAGTTAACTAAAAAATCAAAAAGTGCAAATTATGCATCTGATTGCAATAAGCAACGCTCTGCTATGTGGTGACTATTTTCCATAAAACTATTGCAAAATTTTTTGAAAATATGAAATCATTCTATATATTTCTAATCAGTGTTATTTTTCTTAATGTCATGTATCTAATCTAATCTCTGTCACTACATTTTGATAAACATTGTTTACAATTTCAAAGTATTCTGGATTCAAATTTTATTGTTCCAAATTTTTAATTACTGCAGAAATTCAAATGATTTCATAACCTATAAATGGAAAGCAAAATAGTAAGTCACTTGACATAATAATTAAGAAATGTTTATACGAACACACACACACCCTTTTCCCCAATAATGAGTTGTTGTTTTTTACAGAATTATAACCATTTTTATTTTTTTATATTTTTGGTTGATTTGAGTCAAAAGTCTGTATTAATAGTTGTTATTTCTAACTTTCAAAATCGTCCATTGAATTAAAATTAGAACTTACTAATTGTTTTAAAATATATATAGACCTTGAAGATGGTTCAGATATGATTTACATTAATAAGAAAATAATTGACTGAGATTCTATTAACAACTGCAAGAAAGATAATTGCTACAAAAAAAAAAAAACATTTGATCAATAAATTTTCAATTGTGATAAGACAATGTATGAAGGAATATAAAATTATGTTTAATGATTCATTAAAAAGAATTGGAAATCTATAAAATATTATGAAAAAGAGTTAATAATGATATAAGAAAATATAATTATAAATTGGCAAGGAAAGTTATAGAAGAGAATTTTAAAAATCTCAAAAGAATAAACAACATCTTAAAATTGGAAAAAACGTTGTTTCAGTAATAAATAAATAAAAAAATAAAATTATTTCTCAGAAGAAGAACATCATAAAAAGTATGGGCTAGTTCTATAAAGAATTATGTAGCAAAAATATTACAAAATAATTGCTGCAATTACTACATCTTCTGAAATGCCAAGCATTTTAAATGAACAAATAGACATTAAATCTATAAAGAAGATAAAAGATCCAGAAAATGATGAAATTATTGTTGATTTCTTTAAAAAAAGCATGTGAAGAAATAAAAAATTGTTAGTTAAATCATATAATAAATCACTAAATGATAAAAATATACTAGATGATTAGAGACGTTTGCAATAGTGATATTGATATTCAAAAAAAGATGATAAAAAATATTAAAAATTATCAGTTTTATACAAGATTTTTTATCAACTAATTTCAACTTAAGATCTGCAGAAAACTTTAAATTCAAACCGATGAAAAAAGTTGCTGGATTTAAAAATAGTTTTAGTACTTATTGATAATATTCAAGTATTAAGAGAAGTTATGAGTTGTCATTATGTTTTGGATTTGTAGACTATAAAACAGCATTTAATTTTATAAGCAGTTCTAAAGTGATTAAATCATTGGATCATCAAAATATAGACCTAGAATATTATCACATTCTGAAAAATATTTATCAAAATTTAACAGCAATAATTAGATTACATGATAACACTAAGAATATTAATGTTGCTAAGAGAATACAACAAAGTGATTCTATATCTCCATAACTTTTAAGAGCAATTTTACAAGAAGTATTTTATAACTTAAAATGGAACCTAAGTAAATAAAAATACATGAATTTTATTGAAATCACTTAGATTTTTTGGTTGATGTGGTTGGTTTTGCAAATAATCCTTTATTGCTTTAGAAAATGTTGCAAGAGTTATCAGATGAAAGTTAAAAAATAACTAAAGATAAATGCTAAAAGATTAAAGCCATATTCAATGATGAATTTTCTCAGAAAAAGAAAATAAAGATTGCTACTGAAAAAATTAACAATTACAAATATTATGGTCAAGTAAATAATCAAGGAATTAAACTTGAATAGAGTATTCTTATTAGAAATAATTTCATATTAAACACAAATATGCCTATATCTTAGAAAATAAAGATTTTTAATGGAAGTGTTTTACCAGATCTTACTTATGGATCTAGAGTTGAATAGCTGATACAAAAACTTCAGACAATTCAATAAAATATGGAAAGATGTATGATAGGAGTAACAAGAAGAAATTGAAACCAAAATAGATGAGAGAACAAACAAATGTCACTGACATCATTCAAAAAATTAAGAGACTGAAATAGAACTAAATTGGACATATTTCTAGAAAAAATGATAATACATAAATAGTTTAAATTTTAAAACTGGATTCCAAAAGATTATAAATAATCCAAACAGAGATAATATCTGAAATGGATAAATAAAATAAAACAAGTTTGATGGTGTGACTTAGAGAAAAGAAGTTATGAATATAAAAAATTAGATTAAACTTGGATACATAATCCTGCAATTTAACAATAATAGTTGAAAATGATAATCAGTAGTCATTTTATGGGATATTAGTTAATGAAATAATAACTAAGGCAAGCTTAATAATAAAGAGATGACATAAAATCAAAATATGTGAAATCAGATAGGTTTAAAATGAAAGCATCTAAATTGGACATACAAGTTAAAAATCTTGCATAATGCAAAAAGAATCATAATAAATTTAAATAGCAAATATAATAAATAAAATTAGAGGATAAAAAATAGTATTAATAGAGTAAGAAATTGAATTATTATAGTGAAAGGGAGTTATCAATTCTGACATTTATTATCATTTAATTTCACATTAATAAAGCTATAAAGTGTAATAGAAAAACTATATACAAATAAGTACTTCTTTAAAAAAATATATAATAATAAATAAAGTAAATAGTGTTTTGCCAATTATTAATAGCAGAATCAATGAATTATTGCCTCAATGTATGAGTATAGATGAAGCTATCCAAACATCATTCTTGGTTAAAGATGACGGTAAATAATTATTTTTGTAGAATAAAAATAGGAAAAGTCAGTAAGAATTATACTATTATTTTATTATAAATATCCATGTATTTATAAAAATGATATATTTAAATACAATTTATATTAATATAATATTAATTATTTTAAAAGAATTAATTGTATTTTTAACAGTTAAATACGATTTATGAATACTCTTTATAAAGTGAAATGTTTATTTTGCAACTACATAATAGCAGTCAGTAGTAACGAACTTTTGAAATACTAATAATAATTTTAATATTAGTTAAGCTTTGTTTCAAATTTTATTAAAACTTTTTTTTTAATTAAAATGATGTTAATATAGGTTAGTGATAAAGCAGATAATCAAAATGGGCTTCAGTTGTTTTTAATAACAGATTATGAAGAAAATTATTAAAAATATTAAAACAATGTAGCACATCTTGAGAGTTACAGAATAATAGATTGTTAAACAAATGGATAAGGATGTTTGTAAAGAATTAAATATTTATTGGTTAATTTTATTCTGTGTCTGTTTTCTCTTGGTAATTAAAATGAAGTGGTAGTCAAGCAGAACTCAAGAAATATTTTGCTTCACTTTCTTGGTTAAATAGGGTCAAGTTAGTACTGAAGATATTAAGAAATAATTTTTGCTTCGAATAGCTACCATATTAAGAGATTATTATCAAGATATGTTGTTAACTGCAAACGTTATTTTAGCCTGAAATCTGCTTCAAAAATAGTTAAGCGTTGTTAGCCGAGAGATCATCGCGGCGGCCTTGCAAGCAAGTAGTTGGTTGCAAACGGTTGTGGGTTCGCATCCCGGCCGATGCTATGATATATGGGAAAAATTATAATTTCTAGTGGGAAGAGATAGAAATGAATTCCAAGAATCTAGAAAAATGATATTTTAATTATATACTATTTATTACTAGATGATAATGAGTGCATTGAGCTACACACCCTATATCAGAAATAAAATCTGCCGAATTAAAGATAAGATAGCAAACCTGCATTGGATTATTATTATAATGATGGAGACTTGTTGCAAGGGTAAAAATAATCCTAAAGAATTTGCATTTGAAAACATTTTCTGCTATTAATGAGAGAATTTATATTTTGAATTAAATAAGTTTTATTTTTTACTCTCTTAAATTACTATATAGTTTGTCAAAATCTACTGATTAGTTGATACATTGTTATTGTTGCTGTTTTTAAAATAATACATTTAAATTATTCATTTAGGATTACTGCTATATTCTGAGGGTATATAAAATATTAGTCAGGAAGCTTACATGTCAATAATATATAAACCAACGCTGGATAAATGTGGCTATCAGAGTCACATGTGTCTCTTAGTCAAGCTAAGTGCAACTCCCATTGAAATCTGATTTTATTTTTATTGTTTTGAATTTCTTTTTAATTGTACAAACATTTGTAATATGATAGAAAATTTTATCAAACATTTTTATTACTTATTTTATTACAAATTACATTATGTATGTATGTGCATACTATTTTCGAATATATTGGTAAATTGGACATTAATATCTACCTAATCTTATAAAAATTACTACATGCGCATAAGCAGTGATCACACATGTATATTTATGCTTTGTGCAGTTATATATTCTAGTGATAGTTTTCTATCAGATAAATGTCCTATTTCATATTTTTTCAAAAAATCTGGAATGAAGTTTGTTTTAATAAGCAATTTACATTTGTTTATTATGTGTAATTTTTCCGGGTGCCAGCGCAACTTTCTAAAGACATATGTACAAGTTAAGAAAATTATTTTAATTGTTTATAGTTATCACTTAGAGTTTCATGTTTTTTTAATTAAACAATTATATAAAAAAACTCTTGAGAATAAAACTGGAAAGCATTTGTTTGATTTTGATTATGTTATTTCTATTTTTTGATGGTAAATAATAATAAACAGACATTTAACAGTTATCAGGAAAATATCGACCAGAAATATAAACCAAAATTGCTTTTAATTATTCTAAATTATTTTTATTCTTATTTTATTTTCTTCCACAATTTGTTGCGCCATTTACAAATCTTTTAAAACAAGAATTAATATTTAGACAATTTAATTTTAATTAATTATTTATTTATGTATTTTGTTTGAACTTTAGAGTTTGAACATATGGCTTCAGAAAATATCAAAAAATGAAAATACAAAGAAGAAAATAGTCAGAAAGAATGGGTAGAAAAATTTGCTTTTATTAATAATAATAATGAAAAGTTGTTCTGTCTGATTTGTAAAGTGACAATTGCAAATTATAATTTTATAAATAAATCATCCCCATTTTTCAACCCAATATTCAAAATTATGAACAGAGAAACTTTAATCATTACAATCAGGTCTTCATAAGAAACAAAGACTTGGTTTTTTTTAGTCATACCGATGACAAAGATGACAGAGCAACAAAGCTAGCTTTATGGTCTGGAATATTGCTTAGTCCAAATGTCCATATGGAGAAGGAAAATTTATTAAAAGAAACTGGAAAGAAATTGTTAAAGTTTTGGATCCAGGTAATACAAATCTACATCAATTTATCACACAAGTTACTATGTTATGCTGTACAACTGACCATCTCATTAGTGAAACTATTAAAAATGTTAAAAATAGTTTGATGTGTAATGTGAAATTTTTTTATAGCATTTAGTTTAGTTCTCAATGAGTATACAGACATTCAAGATGTTCCTCAATTGGTTGTTTTTATGTGCTAAATATTTGCAGATATAAATATGAAGAAATTTTAGAATACTAGCTTTTACTGAAACAACTTGCAATATCAATGTCAAAAAATGCACTTAATGAAGTGATGAACAGGTTTGAATTGCCTCATAATAATCTTGTGTTGCAATTGATGAGCTCCTGCAATGATAGAGAAAACCTAGATATTATTGGTCTTTTAAGCAATGATCCTAAAATTCCACACTTTGCCCTTTTCACTGCATAGTTCACTGTGAACATCTCACAGTGAAGTACTTAAAATACAAAAATGTGTGGAAGATTGTTTTGCAGATTGTGAATTTAATTAGAACAAATACCAAAACACATCATCAATTGAAGAATTTTTTAGAAAAGTTAAATGATAAAACAGATAAATTGACCAGTGATCTTTCCTTTTGGTCTGTTATAAAATGGTTGTCAACTTACAAAAACAAATATAATTACTATCAAAGAAGAAAAATTAAATGAATATAAAGAACAATTGGAAGGATTGCAAGTCAATTTCAAATATAGATTTGAAGCTTTGAAAAGTTTTAAATCTATATTTGCAAATTTTGTGAATCTATTATTTGAGATATTATTGAAGATGGATTCCCAATTTCTGGAATAATATTTGTTGAAAAAGTACCTTGGAAATTGAGGTTATTAGAGATGAATGAAGACCAGAGATTGCAAATGCATCACAAATCTAATTCTCTAATTAAATTTTGGAAACTCATGCCAAAATCAAAATATTCACACTTAAAGAAATCTGTTTACCATTTAATTTGAATTTTTGGTACAACATATTGCTGTGAATTGTTGTCCTCCACAATTAAGTTTGTGAAGTCAAAATATCATTCCCACAATCAGTATCTCAGGAGAATTGCTGTGAACATCTTTAATAAATTATATGCCAAATTTCAAAGATCTGATCAAAGGTCTTCATTAAATGTTATACTTTTTATTAATAATTTTCTATTATTATATTTTATTTTTATTATTAAAATTTTGAAATAATTATTTTGTATTTTATTTATTTCTCTTAATTACATTTTCTTATATACTTTATATAGCAGTAAAACCTATGTAGAATATGTCATCACATTAATTAAGTTAAGTAAGATTGACTATATATATTTATTTTTGTGTACCCAAATAATAATAGTATTGTATGGCTCTCTGCATGAAACTCTCATTGATCTCATGCGTGCCCATCCCTGACATAAACAGAAATTTAATAACAAAGGATTTATTTAACAATAATAATAATAATAATAATAAAAAGTCCATTCCAATGAAAGAGGTTTCAATCAAATAATTAAATATTGAAATAATCTGTACATATTCATAAAAATTAATAAATGATATTTATTTACAATATACACATTATACGCACATACTTTCAGCTACTTTAAATTAAAAAAAAGAAATTATACATAAAGGATTGCTTATTTAATTTATAATTCAACTTACAATGTAGATGTACATACATAAATTAAAATTTGGACTGTCAAGCATTGATGGCCTAGTGGTTAGCATAGCTGTCCTCCAAGCAGCCGGCTGGGTTTGTCAACGTTTTGATATATGCAATTTTTTTATGTTATTCCTTTATTTTATTAGTGTTCATATATTTATTAGTAGTAAAATAATCTCTTATATTCGAAATATTTTTTATTCTGAGAATTAATAATGGGGTTGGATATTTAATCATTTGAAGGAGAGTCACAATCTGTATGTAAAAAAAAAAAAAATAGTCGGATTAACAAGTTAAAGAGACAAAGTAAATTGAGCCCTTTTAGAATGATAAAATAGATGCCTCTATGGTAATCTAGCATTTGTCTCAGGAAAGAAAGTTAATTTCCACTAATCAACTTTAGTCACAGGAATTAAATAATAATGATTATTACTGAGCAAATATAAATAGTTGAACATCACATTCTTGAGAAATGTATTTGAAGTAATCAAATTATGCATCTTGATGATGAATGGTCTGGAAATAATCTAGCTATTGACCAAGACTGTTAAATAAATATATTGTAGGAAGAATAAGATATTTACACTATAGAATGGTTACCTAATTAAATGACCATATTACCTAAGCAAAAAAGACTTTTTGTTACATAATGGTGCCATCATACATGATTGTAAATTACGTTCATTGATTGCAAACACAGTCTTTATATAATGTATTTATAATACGTTAATAAAAAATATAATTGCAATACAAAATATAACTACAATTTGGATTTAACAAAGTAAATGTAAAAAATTGGCAGTTGATGGAGACATATATTATTGATATATGTATTGTAATGGGCACATACGTACGTTACATTATTTTTTATTAGTAAACATAAAAAAAAAAGTTCACCAATAAAAATTTCCTTTTTTTAAGAATTAAAACTGAAAATTAAAAAATCATGTTAAACTCGTATATATAAATCGCACAGATAAAAAAAAAAAATTATTAAAATAAAACTTTATTAAAAATAGAAAGGTATTTTAAAAACAAAAACTTAAAAAGATTTAGAGATAAAAATATATCTTGAATCTTGGAAAACACATTAATTAATCAGAAATGGAAAAGATTGTTTTAATTAGTTAAATGTAAACCAGCCTTGGGCATTTAAATGTAAAAGCATCAGTTAGATAGGAAAACAATAGAAACTAATAGCCAATGAAGAGAAAAGCAATGGAATCGGACCTCAGCGAAAAGACCATCTCATCGATGACGCAATGTAAATTCAATCCTTAAAATTAATATAAAAAGTCAAGTTTGGAAATTATTAAGGAGGATTATTATTGAGAGATGTGACAGATATGTGTTAGTGCGGAAGTGAATGAGAAGGGATTGAAAAGATGCACTCTTCAATCCCTTCAGTTTTGCTAAGAAAGAAAGAGAAATGAATTATCATTTTTCTACATTGAGGACCAGTTAAAGCATAAACCTCCGGATGGATCAATAAATTGGCCAACAGAATAGCAATCTTAGGACGGTGTGGGAATTCACGTTCATGGCAAGCAACGGATAAAGATGAACTGTTTTAAACTGTAAGAACTTTATAAATAATGAACATTAAATTAAAACTTTCCATATTTAAATGATTGCAATATTATCCTATCTGACCAACTTAATTTATTAATAATGTTATTTGATGTATTTTTTATTTATTTATTTAAAATCATTTCCATTTATTTAATTTTGTTCTTTAAGTTTTATTATGATTTCTGTTTTCCGTTAAGTTAAAATTATATAAATGTTAAACTTAAGTCGGGTGTGAATGGCTGTATAGATTTGTAAAGTTATATTAGGGGAGGTAATCTTAGGTTATTTGTGTCATTGTTAAATTGGGTCAATGGATTGGATATATTGATGTAGTTAGTAGATGTAGTCAGAGATTCGCTACTGGCAGAATCGTTTATATATACGCCGCACTCACCCGTTTGCCTATGGAAGGAATTATAAGACAGAGAACGCAGTTCCTTTCTATGGAGTTTTTTTTTATTATTCTTCTCATTAGATAGATGTAATATTGCTATTTGATGAGAATCAATGTCTTCTCTTAATCTTTTTGGTGCTGCCGTATTCCGTATTACATTGAATGCATCGATATATCAGATAAATTGATACCAATTTTGGCTGCGAACCTTTAGCCTAAGGTTAAATAGAGATAGAATGTTTTATTTTCAAATCCAAATCTATGTAGTCTATTCATACTCGACACTAAATAAAAATGCATTAAATTTAAGTTGTTTATAGACACTTGCATGGATTGGTTATCGGTTAAATATGTTTTGGGTTTTCATATTTGATCAAAATATATAGACATTCGATAAATAATGATACCTTACAGTGAGTATCTAAAATGTATTTATTCGGATGTCTTTTAAGTTATTGGTGACAATGCAAGTATCTTATGGTGAATACTATTGGGTTACTTACAAATTTCCCTCTGCAATTGTCAGTATCAATGATTTTATATTTTGATCATTTATGTTCATTTTGAAATGTTTTTAACTGTTGAAATCTATGTAACCGATCTATACGCAACATATTAAAACAAGCTTTTATAATCCCATCTGTGCGAACTTAATTAAAATGTAAACTTATAATATAATAGAAATTAAAATGTAAATTAAAATTCAAAGTAAAGTAAAAAATAATGTTAGATGTTAAAAGGTAAACTGATGCTAAAATAATTCTAAATCTTATATATGTGCGTTAATAAATGTTTGTATGTTAATTACTGGCAGTGGCTTATTTTATTCTTTTTTTATATACTCTTAGATTATATTATTTAATCTCTGCTCTCCCTGAGCTAGTGACTTGGGCTAACGACTGGAATCAAAATTTAAAACAAAAAAAAATTTTTTTTTGACTTACGTGTCTGCCTACTTTATAAATTTTTTTAGGTTCAAATGCCTAGATAGCGCCCTGTAGTGCAGATACCTTTAGTCTACCTTCTTCGGATCATTACAGTATGTATATGTTATTTTTGAATTTTTATTTATATAAATATTATAAAAAATATTTGGTTGTTACTTTTTAAAAAAATTAAAATAATGTAGCAGATTTTCATCATAGGGCTGAAGAAACATAAACGATAAAAACAATTGAAAAAGGCATTAAAATAATAATGTAGAAAAATTGATTTTTTTAAAGAAACAGTATTTATGAAATACAGGTGCAAGATAACAGAAATAACAACAGAATAATTATATAGAAAGTAGAATAAATATAAAAATTGAAAGAATGAAAGAACAAGAGTTGATTTGGGGTTTTTTTGTTTAGGTTTTTACAGCAAAAATGAAATTTTCTAATATTTAGTTTATAAGTGCTATTTTTTTCTCATTTATTTAAACATATTGTTTTTAAATAAATATATTAATAATTATTGTTAATCATTTATTAGATGAGATATTATTATCTCATTTTTAGTCCAGATATAAATATTCAATGTAATTAAAGATTAGTATATTAATTCTTATTAAATACAACCTCATAGTATCTTTAAATTCCACTCTCTCTTTTTACTTCCATATGCAATATCTAATATATTTTTTAAAACTTTCATTTTAGTACATGCGATTTCTTTATTCATAGGTTTGAAGTATCAACAACAAAATAAAAGTTTAAACTATATTGAAGAGTGAAAAATATAATAACAGGGCAGTAAACTATATAAAACAACTGATATTAAATGGGATAAAAAGATCACACAATGATTAGATAATAGCAGACTGAGAAAGAAAGTGAAGTAAAACATCTAGATAAGATTACAATTGTTATGAAAGAGTTAGAAGGTTGGGGATGTACAACATGTTACAAAATTAATTGAACAGTTTATTGCTCTAGAATTGATAAGAAGTTTTAGCATTATAACTAATAAAATTGGGTCACGATTCTTAGATCTTGAGCTCTATTTTACAAATGCACCAAATCATACAGAGCATTTAATTAGGATTTATATATTCACAAATGCTTCCTCTATATGGAAATCAGGGTCTAATGGAAAAGAACTTAAAAAATATTGTTGTAGATTTTAAGGAAATGATAAAGTCATGAAACAATCTATTTATATGAATGGAGATGGTGTCAAATAGCAAATAATATTTCACCATATATTTTACTTGTTTTATTAGTAACCACTTGAAATTTATTTCCTAACTTTTCCTTGAATATTTAAAATCAAAATTTAACTTTTAAATAGAAGCTGTATTATTTAATAATATTTTGATATGTTTACTTATTTATATATAAATGAATTTAGATATCAAAGATAAGATTGTTCACTTTTGGTCCTTTTTTTTTTCTTAAAAAGTTTGATCTTATGCTTTGGATTGAGAGTATTTCATTTACTTAATAAACTAGTGTTGGGGTGTTAATCTAGTGTATTACATACTTTTAACTGCTAGGAAAAGTTTATATATATATTGTACTGGTTCGAATATGGGTCCTCAAAACACCGGCCTCTTAGGCAGAGAAGAACATACTCGGAGAGTATGTATGCCCAAACAATAGCTATAAAATATATAACTAGCGTTACATTTCCAGGACATAACTTCTTCTCGACTGTTGAGTTCAACACCAGAGTTCAAAGCACTTTTTTTTGTTTGTGTATAAACATGGACACCAGTTAATTATCCAAGAATGAATAAATAACGCGCTTTGAGCAATGGTCACTAACTCAATGCCTAAATATCCACGACTAGCTCAGCTGTTTGTAATCACTAATAGATTATACATAATTAGTGGTTAAAAGAATTGATAAAAGAATTGTAAAAGGAATTTATAAAAAGAATTGACCGACAAATAAAGTTTAATTTTAAAGACAATTTATTAACTAACATTTACTAATTTTAAACATTTTATAATTCTAATAAAACACACGCATATTTTAAATTAACATTTCTAAACTAGTTTAAATATTCTTGTAGATTTTAATAATAGAACACTGGTATTTATCTAATTTAACTAATAACACTGATATAATAATCACTCACATATTAACTCATACATTCACATATATAATAATAAAGTATTACATAGCATTTGAAACTTAAACACACATATCAATAGTTCATTTTATGTATGATATAGAGTCCAAATTACTTGTCTCTGTAGGATTTATGAATTACAGCGGTGGCTACTATATATAAAAGAGAACAATAAAATGTTTTACCTAGGATTTTTGGAATGTGGATATTGCTTGTTGTTGGCTGCTTCTGACGGAGTATATCTAACCGGTTAGATTTGACGTTTCTTGAGGAGATTTGATGCTAATCCGTTGGTTTTATTCTTGGAGACAGTTGAACATTTGCAGAGGATTTCTGAGCTGTTATGCAGACATTATTTCACGGGCAGGTTTTGATGATCTTGTTGGACTAAAGGGCTGAAGTAAGAGTGTATATTCCCAAAAGCTGCTCAACACCGCATTTCTGTTTCTGGATACATAATATAAACTGCACTGTTATCTGAACTGAAACAAGACTGTCACTGGAAACTAGGCTAAACTGACGTCCGATAAAAATCTGGCTATTTATATATGCAAAGTGTTTTTGTTTTAATATCCTCCGGCAATGTGTTGTCGAAATTCCTAATCCTTTGACAATGTGTTTTTGAAGATTGTTTAATTAGTAGTAGCTTTCATAAATGTATTGTTTTTATATCTTTAATTAGTAGCCCACCACTGGTGTGGTTTTTTAAAATCGTTATTTAACTTAATAGCCATCGCTGTGTTTTCCAAATATAATTTCTTTCTAACTTTCATTTATATATTTTTTAATATTATTCTAACACGCATACATTTATTTACACTCGCATGCACATATATAACTAATTTTAAGATTACTGTTCTTTAATTCCGAATGAAAAGAGATTTGTATTTTGAAGCTTTTAATTATTTATATTTTACGAATACTAATAAGAAAAACTCTACTTCCTTTTTATAAAACTTTTAGTTTGACTTTTCTAACAAAACACCCCTCTCCCCTTCTGATTAATTAATTGTAGCTTTTTATTTCAAAAACTAATGATGGAAAACTATTTGATTCATATCTTTAATAAACTTTTAAACTTTTAATTTTACTTTTGACAGCAAACTGATTTTGTTTACTTAAAGAAACCTTTTAGATTTTTATAACTTATTTATTATTTAATAATTTTTTAGGCAAAATCATCATGTGCCAATTTCAATATTGGTACAATATATATATATAACCAAAACTGTCTAACACTATACTAGCAAAAATAAAAATGCAAAACCATAAAACAATACAATACTAGATTAAATCCAAAATTTTACCAAAATTCTTACACAACCATGGATTCATCTACTACAAATAGATCTTCTCAAGTGAAAATCAAACTAAAGAAAATATATATATACAAACAAACAAACCTTCCCATAATTCATTTCAAACCTCACCTACCCTTAATATCAAAAGAAGTCTTCATAAGATTGATAACCTCAGAATCAATGAGTTTTATCATCAAAGTCTCCTTTATTCTTCTTTTTAACTCATTCTTTTCATAAAAAATAACCAAAGCATTGTTAAACAATATTCTATGACCTGTATTCAATTGATGAATATATAAAGCTGAGTTAAGATACCTATGTTTAACTCTACTTATATGAACCTTAACCCTTCCATTAAGGCTAAATTTACTCTGGCCTACATAAAATTTACCATAACTACATGGAATTTTATAAACAATACCAGGAATAGACCTACTATCAATAGACTGCTTTGAACCATTAAGAAATGAATTCAAATCAGCACCTTTCCTCCATGCAACCTTTATTCCACCTAACAAATGACTATTCCTATAAACCAAATTATATATTGATGCTTTAAATGGTAAAGACATATAATCATCATCCTTACCAACAAAATTCTTATCATCCAAATCACGACTATAAACATTATTATTAAATACCACTTTTTTAATAAAATCATGACTATAACCCAATTCTACATATTCAGCAGCAAATTGACTTCTTTGAATATCAGCATCATTATTAAAATTATTAAGCCTTCTATTCTGACAACAAAAATTCAACAAAGACATTTTCATATGTATAAAAGGCTGATAACTATCAGGCCTAATCATATTTCTCAAAGTTTTAGGTTTATTAAAAATAAATGGGTAACAGTCTCTTATTGGTAAAAGCATTACAGGAATAGTTTACAAAATTCTGCACAACAGTCTTAAAATATATATAGGTGATATATTAAGGCTATAAAACAGTTAAAGTTCATAAACTAAGGTTAAAAATAAATATCTTAGTTTAGCCTTATGTATTCATAAACATAAAACTGATCATATTAAAAAAAATTGTTTGATGTTGCCAAGATACCCTTTTGATTGATCATTTTGGATATAATGCCATCAATTTTATGAGGAGTTCCTTTGATGTCAAGATTGATTGGCATTTGTATTAAATTATGGGTGAGTTACATGTATATATTTATAGGTTTTTGTTAATTGTTTTTTTATTTGAGATCTATTTATTTAACAGGATCATAGTTTTTGAAAACAAAAATTGCATAAATTTTGTAAATTTTACTAGTATCTTTATTGATATATGTTTATTGTATTTTGATTATAATTACTAATATAGCATTAGGCAGTATTATATTGTAATGGTCACTCAATCCACCTTTGATCATGGAGGGCACCACCAGAATATGCAAGGTGGTAGGAGACCAGAAAAGTGGCTGGAATTAAATAAAGCAATTGAAAATGAAGAGCTTGAGGTATTAGCAGTAGTGGAAATTCATCTAAGAGAAGAAAAAAAACTTATTTTGGAAGAGATGGTATGGCAGAGTATAAACAGAAAAGAAAAAAAAAGGGGGTGGTGATATAGGTGTTATATCAAAAAAATATTTAAATATTGTTAAATGTCAAGAGCATTTGTGGTTTGAAATAAGGTTGGGTAAACAAGAATGGATGGTGACTGCCACTGGAGATAGTCAAACTGTAATGGAGTGGAACAGTAGTATATATGAATGCCTAGTTAAGGATATACATTGTTTTAAAGAAAAGGGGAAGAGAATAATGGTTATAGGGGATATGAATGGACATATTGAAGAAATTGATGATGTAGATAATAAGAATGGTCAGTTTTTGAAGGAATTTTTTCAAAGAGTAAATTTGAGCATTGGGAATTTATCAAATATGTATGAGGGACAATACACATGGTCTAGGAATAATGTATTTTACACAATAGATTATGTATTGGTAGAGAAAGAGGGAATGAATAAAATACAGAAAATTAAGATGTTTGATAATGAAGAGAGAGTA
The DNA here is from genome assembly GCA_028023455.1 of Epiperipatus broadwayi. Taxonomy (NCBI): domain Eukaryota; kingdom Metazoa; phylum Onychophora; class Udeonychophora; order Euonychophora; family Peripatidae; genus Epiperipatus; species Epiperipatus broadwayi. The sequence continues at coordinate 8,971,178 of JAQFVV010006205.1, read as the reverse complement.
TGTAATAGCGATCATAACTTTATTGTAATAAAAATGGTTAGTAATGTGATGGCGGATATAAATAAAGGTAGAAACAATAGTGAAAGATAATAACATAGGAACTGGTGAGCAAATTAAATTTATGAAAGATTGCTAAAGCATTTAGCACTAGTTAATAATGAAACAAGAAGGCATATTAAGCATATAAAATATAATCTCACAATACACTCTCCAATAAATAAAATTGAAAGCAAATTTGGAATCCTAAAACTAAGATTCCAAAACATACTATAAATACAATGAAAAACAAATACAGATAATAATTATGAGATTAAATAATTATTAAAACCACAGATTTATTTTTAGATTGAGTGGAGATTTAATTAAAAGATTTATATACCCTGGAAAGAATAAGAAATATTTTTACCTTACAGTAAAGCAGAGTCCCCTCAGTTTTTCAAGGAGTGCACACTTTTATTTTAAGTTCCAATTTTCAGGTGTCTTCATTTCTTTACAGTGGCAAGTGTAGAGGTATATTTCAGGATCCTTTCTACTTCAGACTTTCATGGCATGATGTAAGAACAGCTTGGCATGAGAAGTCCATCCTCAGGTTAGTTAGCATGGTATGTTGTAGTTTTGAAAACACATAGCAATGAATTTAAACATCTTGTGTAGGCAAATGTAGACAATAATATGGAATCCAATTAAAGACAGATAGCAGAATATGAAATTTTATTATTACATTTCAAAAAATGAGTACAACAAGAATTTTATGAGAAATATCCAAACTGCCAACACAGTACGAATCTCAGCAGGATAATATAAAGAGAATAGTGAAATTATAAAAGGCTGAATGAATCACAGTGAAGCAGAATTAGCTTAGTCAAGCCAAGAATAATAATGTCTGAAATTTTTGGTGTTATTTATACCCTCTCTCACATAAACTTTCGTTTTTCAATTATAAACCTTAGCCCATGGCAAATCTTTATCTCCCACTCAACCTTACTTAAGAATTTTAACCAGGGATTATCTTATTGAAAAGCAACAATACAAAATGGATTGTAATTAAAATAAAAGAAACAGAAATGCAATTAACTTTCCAAATTTAAAAGCTTTCTCAAAAAAAAAAACAAAAAAAACAAAGATTAAAACTTTTAACTTGAAATGTTTTTACAATTTGAATTTTTAATAAAAAAAAGTGTCAGAAGAAACTTATTTTAAACTAGCAAATAAAATTTGTAGAAGATGAAATTTGAAATTGCCAAATTTTACATTATAGCTGTGTATGCATGCTATATCCTATAAACTTTTAAATAACTTTATAAAAAATTGTGATGGGATCTTTGAATTGGATATAGCATCCAGTTCAACTGCTCCAACACATCATCAAAAAAAATAAATAAAAGCATTCCTGTGCTTTTTTTAAAAAAAAATTTAAACATTTAAACACACACACCCCTCTAGAAATATTGCTGTAAAAAAGAAGTTGTAAAAATTACCATTTTAATTATAAAAAAAAAACATTTTTAGAGAAAATAATTTTAAAAAGAGATCGATTTTTATGATTTTTAAAAGGAAATAATTTAAAAATACATCGATTTATCAGATGGTGAAATACAATGTAACAGTATTACATGTAAAAGAAGATTTAAATAGTTGTGGCTTTTAGATTAATCATACATTCACATTATACGCTATCGATCTTTTAAGAACATGCATAGCAAGCAACACTACCAAGCGAATATCAATATCGCTAACAAAAGGTGCAGTTTTCCATGTGTAGCATAGAGAAACAGTGCCACATAGAGGGCTAAATTGCTGGTAGTTGCTGGTAGCAAATGATGTAATCTAGATGTGTTTACCTATGGCTATCAGCACCACCAAGTGAGCAATAGTGTGGCAGCTAGTTGGCATAAGGTTCCTGTGCATACACATGGTGAACAGCCCACCTAGTAGCTAGAACTTGTGTCACTGTATTTGGGCCCCTACTGTGAATATTTTTGTGGTTGACACAGAAATTTATCACTTGCAAACTTGGGGTCAGTTGTTGATGGTGGTGCAGCACTGTCTACCGGTAGTAGTATGGTCCCTCCACAACTTTTGTTTATAATTTTAATATTTTATTTATTTACTTAACAGGAGATATATAATTTACCATTAATTTAATTTTTTTGAATACCTTAGCCATCAAATGCTGAATAATCTACATTCCAACAATGTGATATCATTGCAATGATATATATATATGATAGAGATTTATGTTATTATTACTAATATATTTTCCAATAATAGCCAAAAACTTGGAATTTGAATCCATAACTCAATACAAAATTTTTCTCAAATAGTGTACTTCTAGCCAATGTAGTTAACCACTTAATATTAATTAGTAATTAATATCTAGCTATTTTTAGTTAAAATGAAAAAATAAAAGTTGAAAACAAATTCTCACAAACTGACAATTGGTGAGCCTTATTGTTAATGACTTCTTCATGATTCCTTTATGAAAAGCTGTTGGAGAAGACTTCCAACTACAATGAATATTTGAAGACTGATGGACCTTTTTGTTATAAATATAATAGTTAGCTATTCTCAGAGGAAAAAAAATAAAAATTCATTAGCCACCATTTATTAAGTCTAATGAGCTATGTTTTTTCCATCAGTTACTAGAAGGAAAGTGAGTAAATCTTTATTTTATAATGAGCTATTTATAGCTATTACTTTAAATATGTGCAATAAAATGCATGTCTACATATATTATATTTTGAAATTTTATAATTATAAAAAAAATCAGAGATATTTTTCAATCTCGAATAAAATGTTTAAATATTATTTTAAAAAATTTATAAATTGAGCTACCATAAGTGTTCGTAGCTGTAAGGTATCTTTTATTGATTCTTTTGAAAATCGCATTTATTAGTTACTGTTAGTTCTCGTTTAAAAAAAAAATCAAATAGAAAAAGTGTCGATGTTTTTGTCTTAAGGAGATTTTAAATCTGTATTTTCTCGTAAACAAGCATTTAATATATAACATTTCACATATAATTGAAAGGAGCAGAGAGAGGTTTAATCGACCTCTCAAGTTTTTTTTAATTTGGCGTCTGTATCTATTTTACACAAATTCAATTCTTTTATTTTTTAAATTTATTTATTTATTTTTACAATTATATGAAAAAAAAATTTAATTTTTTAAAAAAAATCTCTCTGAAGTGATAAGAAAGGAATACCGCATATCTCGTTTTAATTAAATTTATATGATGACAATTCAAAATTTTTTAAACAAAATAAACCTGCCTGTTATAGATATAATAAACACCTCTACACTTCCCCATTCTTTTCAAATTCATATAAATAAATATATAATAAAAGACAAATGACCCCCAAGATAAATAATTAATGGAATGGTTGTTTCTCAGTTTTTAAGATATTTGAGAATCGGAAATAACAAGGCTGGAACCTGCCATGAGTGAATTTTGAATTCCAGAATCCATCACTTTGCTACTGCAGTAAACCATGTATGGTAAGAACAAAATAAGTTTTTACAAATAACTAATATATATATGAAAAGATGTTATCTACAAAAAAAATCAAAAAATAATAGAAATACTAAATTTGTTTATTGATTCCATGAGAATATATAAACAAAATAAAATATAAAATTTACCACGACTTGAATATAGGTGAAACAATAATAGTTTATTATAGATATCATATTTCACTACTGAATTTTTTTGGAATTTAGAAAATAAATTAATTACACAGACATGTATAATAAAATGTAAAATAATAATAATGATGATGATGATTATTATTAGTAGTAGTATTTGAAAGAAATTTATTATTGTTCAAAAATGAGTTTATTTATAAATAAAATTTAAAATATATTAATATATTTTTTCTCCGTAGGCATTTACAGTTATAAATACTGTACGATGATTAATAAACAAATGTAAGAATCAATAAAATTCCTTGCATAACTGACACATCCATGAAAACATATACAAAATAATAATTAGTAAACAACAAAAATAGTATATAAATATTGTTTAAATTATATTAAACAAATGTTAAATATCACAAATCTTGATTAGAAATTAGATGACAGTATACTAAAATTTTATTCATGAAATAACAATTCAAGAAATATTCATTTGGTTAGATGTAGAAAGTCAGAGATCATTAGATGTAATAATAATAATTATTTTATCTTTTAGGCATAAAGTAAATAGACTCCAAACTCATTTCAAGACATTATTTATATAATTCAAATTTTAAAGACTATGATAACTTTTAATAGTAAGAGATATTATATAATATATGATTTTCATACAAATACAAAACGACAGATATAATTTATAAATTCAGAAGCATGTGTTAATATATATATATTTTCAAAGACATAAAAAGTAATGAATATCAAAAACAGCCAAATATTTCATTTAATTATAGGATTAAATTAACAGTTGATAAACCAGTAAATGCAGTGAAACAATCATTAATGCACTATTTTTATTACTATTGTTTCCTCACATTTTTTAGATTCTGAAACCAGTATTATAAAATAAAGTATTTTTTCCTGACTCGATTATTTCTCAAACTTTAATTCATTCATCATTGGCAAAATACAGTCCTAATAGAATATTTTTCCGCATGAATAGTTTTTGCTTTTTAATTTAAAATAATGTTTATATATGTTGCCTCTCTCTCTATCCTTTTCTGTGGACTAAATTAAGATTTAAAAACACTATTGTCAAGGATAATGCCTCATTAAGACGATTAAAAATTCTGATTTATATTTTAATTGTTTTTGATCTATTTTAAATATGCTATAGTTTTAAACTGAAATGAATCTTAGCCTTCTGTCCTTTTTTAAATCCGAAGAATTAAAAATGCTTATTTTAACATTTTAATTCATTACAAATACTTCCTGCATTTATTTATGTATATCATTTTTCATCTATGTTTTCTTATATTTTCTCCTGCTATTGTTGGTTACTGTTCCAGTGTAGTATTTATTATATTAAATAAAATATTTAAAAAATGGTGAATTTGAAGTTAGGCAAAAATAAAAACTTTCCATTACATATCTAAGCAATATAATGAAAGCAACAGTCAAAATATATATACTTTTATTTGAATCATAAATTTGACATGAAATAAATATCAGTCAAAGACTTGTCCATAAAAAATGAAATTAAATTTTTCTAAGACCTATAAAATCTTGGACTATGATCAAAAATCTTTTCACTGGTGCTTGTTATTAGATTAAAATCAAAATTATTACAAACAGAAATACAAAAGATCTGTAAAAAATATAACCATTATTTAATTTTAAAAATAGCTTTATTGCTCAGGAGCTAATAAGAAGTTTAAGTACTGATGATGCAGAACTGAAGTCAGTTCGAGGACTTTTTGTTCCAGAGTTTAAAAAATTCAATTTGTAAAATAAAAATTGTAAAATATTTAGACAAAAAAAGGCAATGCAAATATAATATAATAAAGATTTTCTTAATTGGAGAAAATAGCTTAAAATGAAAAATAAACATATAGAATGTGATAAAGGCATTCCTATTCTCAGAAATAAAGCTAATATTTGAAATTAGTCATTACTCTAAAAGAAACTAAGAATAGATTTTTTAAAAAAAGGTTTCAAGACAATATATATATATATATATATATATATATATCCGATCTCTTTTATATATATATATATATATATATATATAAAAGAGGTAAGTTGTTTGTAGTTTTAACTTAAGAGATGGTCATACCATTCTAATTTGGTTGACATTTTATTTTTAAAATTATCTGTTGTCTAATACACTTTCAGGAAAAATATATAGATATATGTATGTCAAGTTGGCTTTATAAAGGAGTCTGTTGTTAACTGAAAGGAGACCCTTTGATTTCTCTTGGAGGCCTTAAAGGAACCAAGCAGTGCAAGTTCCTAATATCCACTCCATATATTCTTGTCATTTTAGCTGTTATTACTATGTGATCATTCATATAGTACACCAACATGGATGGCCTGCTCACCAACATACATTAGCCAGCATGGTGAGTTTATTGGCTTTTTACTTCTGAGTTTAAGATTAAGAAACACAATACCTTTCTTCTCAGTTGCCTGATCAAGTCAGAATGAATGAATGTGTGATTGAACACATTTTTTTCTAATAGGTATATACAATCATGGCAGATAAAAATAAGTCATGGTCCTTATTTCCAGAAGGCTGTAAATTCATCAGCCAAGGCAGCAGTAGGTGACCAAAGGTGGAGGGTGCTAAGAATCCCCTGATTGCAAACCTAGACTACCATTTGATGATGACTTTTTTATGTAGGTACTTAAAACTGCAGATCACTTTCAAGTGAAGGAAGATTGCAAAAGTTGGAAGAACTGTCTCACATTAAATAAGACCTTATTGGACTTTATGAAGTTAGAAAAAAAGATGAAGAGATGATTTAAAAAATGGATATGTACTCTAATACAAAGGCATAAATATTGGAAGTACAGGTGGAGTAGATTCATTATAAATAAAAAGTGGAAAAACAACATTGTGGAGATTGATGGGGTATTGGACAGTGTGACAAGATTAGTTATTCAACTTAATAACAGATACCAAATGCAGATAATTTAGGTTTATGCCCCAATAAGATCTCATAGTGATGAAGAAGTAGAAGATTTTTATATGGATATACAAAAGTCTTTTGATCAGATGAAACAACATTTTAAAATGTTATGGGAGACTTTAATGCTAGAATTGGTAAATAAATGAATGATAAAAATGCTGTAGGTAAATTTGGTTATAGTAATAGGAATGAGAAAGAACATAGACTTGTGGAGTTTGCAGAAAAAGAAAAACTTTATATTATAAATTCTTTTTTTGAGAAAAATGTTAAAAGGAAATGAACATGGAAACATCTAAATGAAGGTACAGCAGAATTGGATTATATTTTGACTAACAGAAAATATATTTCAAGATCGTAATGTTCTTAATAAATTCAACACAGAAAATGATCATCGATTAATAAGATGTAAGATACGTGTTAATGTAAAACTAGAGAGACAAAAATTATTAAGAAAAATAATATTTACAGTTGATATTCCTAATCTTCAGAAACATTCTAATGAATTTGAATTGGAACTTGCAAATTGTTTTCAAGTATTTGTAGATCTTAAACATGATTCAGATTTGAAGGAAATTCATAGGAAAATAACTGATACACTTTTAAAAACTATAACAAAGATAGCTGGTAAAAAAAGCACAATTGACCAATAAAATTTCTACTGAAACTAGTAAATTTATGAAGAGAAGAAAGAATAGGAAGATATCTAAAAATGATGCATTAAGAAGGAGTGAATATCTCAAATTTTGTAAAATTGTGCGAGAAAAAGTTGATAATGATATAAGAATTGTGAACTAGCAAGAAATGCTGTAAAAGAAAACAAATGTCTCAAGAGTGTAAAACATTTTGGTATTGGTAGAAAACATATATGTGAAATAAGAAAAAAGCTGGAACTATTATTAAAAAGAGAGATAACGTCATGAAATGGATAGAAAAGTTCTATCTAGAATTATATAGTAATAAAGAACAAATACTTTCTACTTCTATTATATATCCTAAATTGTCCAGGATTTTAAATGAAGAAGTGAGTGATGCAATTAAATTTATGAAGAAGGGAAAAGTTCCAAGTAATGATGGAATTATAATCAATATACTAAAAGAAACAGGTGAAGAAATAGAAATTTTTGGCAAAGTTATATACCAAGTGTCTAAATGATAAAGATGTACCAGATGATTGGAAGAATGCAATATTAATATTTTAAAAAAGTGATAAAGAAAATATTAGAAATAATAGACCTATCAGTCTTTTATTAATTTTATACAAAAATTTTACCAAGATAATTACAACTCATCTACAGAGAACATTGGATTTCAACTAATCAAAAGAATAAGCTGGATTTAAAAATAGTTTTAATGCAGTAGATGATATCCAAGTATTGAGAGAAGTTATAGGAAGAACCAATGTATATGAATTGCCATTATGCTTTGGATTTGTAGATTATGAAAAGACATTTGATCATATAAGCATTTCTTCAGTGATTAAAGTATTGGATCTTTAAGATTTCCAGGATATTGTCATATTCTGAAGAATATTTATAAAAACACAACAGGAACAATTAGATTACAGAATTATACTATGAATGTTATCATTGAAAAGAGTGTATGATAGGGTGACTCCAAATCTCCAAAACTTTTTATAGCAGTGCTGCAAGAAGTATTTTGTGGATTAAAATGGGAAACTAAAGGAATAAAAATAAATGGGGATTATTTAAGTTATTTAGATTTTGCAGATGATGTAGTTGTTTTTTGAAAATAATGATTCAGAGCTTTAGGAAATGTTGCAAGAGTTATCAGATAAAAGTAAAAAAGTAAGACTAAAAATAAATGTTAAAAAGACTAAGTAATGTTTTCCTGAAGGTTTGTGATGATGGTGTTTTAGGGGCCAGGTTTGAATTCCATGCTAGTATTATCACTGGTCAGGCTAGCAACACCTGAAGAAGAGGGGAAAATAATACTTCTTGAAATGTTGTACATATATATGCCAACCTGTTTGATGTGCTATTACTAACAGTTGAATGTATTTGGAATATTTCAATAAAGTTAAATTTTTTTAAAGACATTCAATACTAATATTAGATATGAAAATAGTCCAATATAAAAATACAACTAAAGTAATGTTCAATGGATTTTTTAAAAAAATGAAAATAAAGATTGATTATGATGAGTTAGAAATTAACAACTACAAATATCTTGGTCAGATTATTACTACAGATGGAAACATAATGGATAAAATTAATCATAGAATTAAATTTGGTTGGAGTGCTTTTGGTAGAAATAATTTAATATTAAAAGGAAATATGCCTATGTGTTTGAAAAGGAAGGTTTTTAATAAATATGTTTTACTAATATTTACTTATGGATCTAAGACTTGGATACTAAATAGAAGACCAATACAGAGACTTCAGACCACTCAAAGAAGTATGGAGAGATGCATGTTAGGAGTAACAGTAAAAAATCAAAAACCCAAGATGTGGCTAAGAGAACAAACAGATGTTATTGACATCATTAAAAGAATGAAATGACTGAAGTGGAGTTTGACTGTACACATTTCTAAAAAAAAAAATAATAGATGGACAATTGAAATTTTAAATTGGATTCCAAAAGATTGTAAAAAACCCAGAAAGGGATACAGGTGAGATGAATGGATGAAATAAGAAAGTGTGCAGGGATGGTGTGGAGAAGAAAGACTAGAGATCAGAGAAGCTGGATTAAATTTGGAAAGACCTTTATCCTGCAGTGGATTGATAATAGTTTTTAATGATGATGATGTCAAGTTTACCCCATGAAGGGATGTTCATTAACTAAACAATAAGCTACAAGGTACAAAATATGGTTGTAAATGGTGATAATTTGCCATTGCATTTATTCTAGAATATCAATATTTAGATTGATATTATAAATTTTAATGAGTCTACTATATTATTAAGATATGATCATGAAACAGTAAGATTCGTATTCGAATCTTAAGTTTCACCTTTTTCTGTCGTCCCTCACTGACCGGTCTATCCCGCACAAATTTAAACTTTTTGGTATCGAATTGTGTGTGTAGCAATACTAAAAATGTATAAATATATGCAGAATTCAGCATAAACATGCACACATTTCGATCTCAAATTAAAGGCAATAAATAGGGATAAAATAATATAATTTAGATTTCTTTTAGTTATATGATTTTGTATAATTTTAATCATTTATTTTGGATTATAAAGTTCGTATTTATTGCTTTGTTTAAATTTCATTTAATAATAATTCTAAAAAAATCTGATGTAATATTTAATTAAAAGTTAAAATAATATTATGATCCCTTTTTGTCTTTGAAATTTAAAAGCATCGGTCAGTGATAGATAATAGATTAATTAAAGAAAAATTCCCCAAAATGTAATTAGTAAATGTAAAATGTAAACAATAGAACGGCAGCTTTTTTTAATTAAAACCAACAAAATGCATTGATTAGCCTCAGGGCAGATTAAGTAGAATCTAAAAATACCTTAACAAAAATGTGAAAGATCAAGATAAAAGAAGAGGCCATCTTAGACTTGCTGGAGACATGCACTTCAACTTTAGCTTTGCTCTCGATCACTGAGAGTCTCCAAAATATAAAAATAAATTGTTCCTGCCAAGGTATGACAGAGTAAAAGCATCTAGATTATTCTCCATCAGGAGATGGCCTATCGGATGCCGAACTTTCCATTGCCCATCATAAATTAACCATGAAGATCTGCTGCCTGAAATAAATGAGAAAGCTGCTGCTGCTGTGAAAGTAAATGTAATATCTAAATACAAGAAAGAATTGCCACTCATGAACTTTTTGCTGCTAAACTAATGGAATCAGAAAACTTCTTATAAAACAGGTACCTGTCTGTGTTCAAACTCTAGAGTACTCTAATAACATGCTATAGCTATTCTTCATATTACTTATCTAAATTGTAAAATGTAAAAACTACCATTTGTATAACTAAAATTGAATAATTAACTTAATGTGTAAATTTCTCTAATAATCTAGCTTACCTCATTCTATCTTTCTTGGGTGCATATTTCTAAAATCTACATTTTATCTATATTTATTATTTAATTATTGCATGCTAATAATTGTCTCAATGTTCAAAGTTTAAATCTATGATCGCTTGAAATAGTGAATGCATGTCAGATTTCATTAACATTACTTTCATAAATAATTTAATTTTCATATAAACCGACACGCGTTCAATGCTTCATTTATTGTAATGCAGGGGTCTACAACTTCGCAAATGGCTGGCATATTAGTTGTAATCATTCCCAGTTTAGATATGTTTTGTATATATTAAATCTTAATGAATAATTCCATCAAATTACATTTCTTTGAGAGTCGCCAATGTTCTTTAGTAAATGTTGATAATGTAGGGCCGAGTTAGAAATCTATTTAAAATCTCATCATAATCGTTTATACATTATACATGTGTTACATTTTAGAGACGCGATGATCCATTCTGCCATGAAATTTCTGGATTCTTCAGGGTTGAAATTAACCCCAGTCGCCCTACACAAGCGGACATAATAAATGCTCCCGTAGGACTTGACGTCATGCAGCCAGCCAGCAAACTGCGACACAGACCACTTGTCCCTGGTTATGCTTATGTGACACCTTACTTCGTCGGGCCGATGGCAGAGACCAGCCCGACATTCTCATAAACTCATTCACGGCATTGCAGTTTCGATATACTGCCATTCCATATCGCCTTTCTACAGCGTACCACGTGTTCCTTTACTTAATTTTATTATTCTATATATCACTCCGCCTCTGCATTATCTTTGTAATTCACTCTCAAATAAATGTTTGCCCTTAGTCATAAAATAAATATTTTAATTAAATAAATATATGTCTGCGCTACTCTTAAATCTTACTTTAGACTCTTGCATTGCAAAGGTATAAATTCCCCAAAGCATGCATTAGAAATACATACTCGAGAATTTTAGGTAGCTAGATTATGCCTTCAAATAAATGAATTCCTTTTGTAAACATTACAGTATTGGAAATACCATTACTGAGGTCCTCAAGATAAAATAAGGTTGAAACAAATAAATGTATTCCTTTTGTAAACATTACAGTATCGGAAATACCGCTACTGAAGTCCTCAATATAAAATAATGTCTAAATAAATAAATGTATTCTTTAAAATATAATAGTATTGCAAATCCTGCTAATGAAGCTTTGAATCCATAAAATATTATTAGTAAATGATTTTCTTATTAAAATGTGTGAATAAATAATTTTAAACTATACGTCTGCAGTTACGTTTCATTTATTCGATACCCATTCTATATAATATTTCCTCGATTATGTAAATATGAATGTTTAATTAATATTAGTTTGATTATTGGCTAACTCGAGAATAAAATCATGAATCTCTTGCATATCCCTGATCACTGTGCCTAAGGAAATATTTACTAATGTCACATCAGATGTGTTGTTTCGTGGATTGTATTGTGGAACTGATAAACTATGTTCGAACTCAGTAACACGGGTGGCTTCGCTACCTCAATGGTGCTGCTGTTCTGTGTGGTGGTCGAATTCTGCACTATGTTTATGAGTCACACGTTTTCTGACTGTTACAATCATAGTACATACAGTAATACTGCAGTAAAAGTGATATTTAAATTATTTTTATTATTTTATGGAAGAAAAATTTTTAATTTTTAGCTTGGATAATTATCAACATAAGCATTTAAATCAGTTTAAATATCTTAGAGGTTTTTAATGATATAAAAGCAGACTTTGATATTGAAGAGCACTACAGATTCCAATAATAGTGTTCAATATTTCATCATAGTATAAATGTTGCAACTAAATGAGTCATATGTAGAGTTGTTATTTTGCCCATTTATTATATGGAAATGGGATTTAGATAATTTACTAATGTAATATATAAGTACTAGAAATTTTTTATTTAAAAATGTTTCATAAGATAAATAAAATCTATTCAAATCTTTCCAGGATATAACAAAAAATATGAAAGTTTTTGAGCTCATAAATCAACTTTATTATATAATATCCAAACACAAGTGACATCAATTTTAACTTATTGTGTATGATTCTCAAAATTTTATTTTATACCTTATTTTATAATATTAATTATATAAAAATTGTTAAATGCATTTTATATCATTTTTAATATGTATTTAAATATAAAAATGTATTGCACAGTTGTGTTTTTATAAGTATTCATGTAATATCTTTTTAGTTATTTTATATTTATTTAAGTGTTCAAGTATTTGATGAATTATAAACATAAAATAAATATATGTATCTTTAGAAAAATACGTTTAATTAAAAAAACATATCAAATTTTTAAGTAGTAGATAGAGTTTAAAGCAGATAATAATATATTATTTATTAGTTTACTGTTAGTAGATGTGGTTTGTAAGCTTAATGTTATTAATAAAAGCAAATATAAAATTCTTCTAGTAAAGGCATTATATTTCAGAACTGGCCTCATAAACCAAACAAAAAATAAATATTAAAAGTTATAGGGGGTGTTGTTGAGAAATGAATGGAATAAATATTGATTTAGATTAAGAGCAAAAGAGAGTGAAGTGACATTTCTTTAATGAAAAATTGATAATAGTTTAGAGGACAACAATTCTAAGAGATCTAATACTTATACTGAGTAGTAATTAAGGTGATGGTGATAACATAGAAATTATACATAAAGAAATTAGAAGAAATAAATAATATTTTTATAAGACTAACATTAAATTGTATTGCTTAATAGGTTATTATAATTAAGAAAAATGTGATAAAAAGTTTATAGGCTTTTCTATATAAAAAAATATATGGTTTAAAAAATAAAATAATATATGTAAAATTTTCCAGAATATGAGATGATAAATTTTAATTGAAATCGATATTTATTGAAAATAGATTTAGCAATAATATTAAATTCATTCGGGAAGAAATAAAGATTTAGATCACAGTTCAGTAGTACTAAAATGAAAATCGTTTTTTAAAAGAATAAAAAATGAGTTAAGAAAAAACCCTAGCCATTTACAAATTTATATATATATAAAATTAAATTTATTGCTTTAAAATATATATATGAGAGGTTAATAAAATACAAAAAAAAATTAAAAAATATTAAAATCATGAAGATATTAAAATAGTAAAAGGGTCTTGGATGAGCAATATGACAGTTGTATATTTAGTACAGAGAAAAAATGGGAAAAGTATAAATACTAATATAAATAAAAGTTCTTATATAAAGATTAAGATTGAATTGAGGCATGAAATAGACAAGAGAAAGAAGATAAGTGTAGAGATTTTCGATATGTTATGCCTAATGTTAAGAATAACTTAAAATGATTTTTTTATCAACTATAAATTAAAACCAATTTATTTTTATTTATTTATTTATTTATTTTTTTTCCATGTGTCATAGCATCGGCCGGGACGCGAACCCACAACCGTCTGCAACCAACTACTTGCTTGCATGGCAGCTGCGATACCTCTCGGCTAACAACGCAAGACAATTTATTTTTATTGAATTACATGTATACATATATTTTCCAGTTATATTTAATGTGTTTTTTTTTGTTATTTTTTTTAAGATAGTAATTAAAAAGTTTGAACTGTACTTATATATTTGTGTAATATTAAGAAAACAATTTATAAATGATATTAGTAAAACAAAATAAAAAATAATATTTCATGTATTTCAAATCTTTGTAACTTTATATATATTGAGCAATCTTTTGTGAAGCCCACTGTCTGAAAAACGATACCTGAAGTAAGCAACTTGATGAGTTACAAAGTAAAAGAAGGTTTGATTTAATATACTGTATAGTAAATTAAAATATTTTAACAAAAATAAAGACAGTAAAGCAGTAATGATTAGTAGGTAGTTAGTAAAGATAGAAAATGTATAATTAATTAATATAATAAAGATAGATAGCTTTTGTTTGTAGTAATCTAAAATCATATAGATAATAATGAAATTGATTGTGTATAAAAAACATATTCTAAAGTTAGCTATATATGAGAAAAAGAGTAGTAAAAGAAAGAGATTTTTTAATTAATATATGGCTGAGATGATTTACGAGAGTTCAGTTAAATTACTAAGAGTATTATATTGTAGGAGGGAATGGAGGGGGTTACTACTATGTGATGATGCAGGAGAAAATTCAGCAAATTAATTAGCATAATCTCATCCATGCTGAAATATTGACTTGATGTATCTCAAGACCAGTTTGGATTTAGAAAAGGAGAAGGAAAAGTGCAATAAGATCTTGTTAAAAAATATTGTGCAAAGAGGCTAATATTTATTTCACTTAATTTGAATATAATGAACTGGGTTGATTTTGCTTTATATTCTAAAAAGAAAAGCATAAATTGAAAGAAAAAAATACTACTAGAAAATTGTTATTAAATACAAAGATATTTATAAAATTAATACAGAAGAAATTACCAGGAGGAAAAAAATATAAGGTAAAAAATTACGCTTTTTTTTTGTTGTTGTTGTTTCTAAATATTCTTTTATACGATTTGCTTTTTGAGTCATGTATTAACACTGGGAAAAAATTCATTAGATCAGAATTTTGTATAATGAAGATAAATTCAACAGAATATTGGGATGATTAATGGAATTTGCATTAACTTTTGATTATAATAAATGCAATTAAAAGTAAAACCATAAAAAATGAAAAGCAGATTAGAGGTTTGAAATATTTAAAAAGCTTGCATTAGAATTAAGGAAGTGGTTTGTTAAGGGTGCTAGTTGGAAAGATTGTTTTATATAGATTAGAAATATGGATAGTTATGGAAAGTAAGAGAAAAAGATTGAAAATTTTCAAGAAGTATATATATATTGGATAAGAACAAATAAATCTAATGCAGAAATGTTAAAAAGACTATATAAAAAGTTTGTTTAATGAAGAAATTTATTTTAAAAATGTGGAATTGGATTTGGAAAATATCTAGAATTGAAAAATTATAAAAGATAATTTTGAATATAAAGAATATGAAAGTACAAAAAAATAAGTACTGTATAAAAGAAAAAAGTACATTACAAATGACTTTTAGAGATCCACAGTTATTGGATTGTGTAATACATGAATTTGCACAGAATAGTAAATTTTTAGAGGAAACAAAATTGGTCTAAACTACATTAAAGAAAAATCACATAAAGTTATTTTTTTTCTATTGAAACTAGACTTCAAGATAATAAAATTTCATTGTACACTAGTATTTTTTTTAAATGTAGTATTATGTTTTATTTATATTGTCAGTGTTAATATCAGATGACATGATAATAGCAAATCACTTTCTACCTTGAATTTACTTCTGATTCTATTGTAGATTGTGATTTGATCTTGACTTGAGCTTAAAAGTCAGCCTGAAATAGTCTTTAATGAGACCTTTGATGTAGATGCAGTTTTCCCCTCAAATTTTTGTAATATACAATTGTATAAGATTTTATTTTTTAAAAAAAAATATTATTGAAAAACCATTACTTATGAATATATTTATAAAAAGTACTTTTATATTTTTAGTTAAAAAAATTGAACCAATGAGATCAAATGAATATATTAAGACAATTAAAAATAAATCACTTTAACACTCACTAGATAGCATTCAACTGGAATCCTACTGTCTTCTGAGCTCTATAAGCAAAGTGAATTTAGTAGTAGTTAAGTTATTTGGTGAGTGAAGATTAAATTTAAAGTGAAGGTTAACTCATTACCTTCTATTTTATTTGGAAAATGAGTGAAATTTTAAGTTTTGCTGAAAGTTACAGTGATGTTGTGAACATTGCAGTTGATCCTAAGAATATGAAAACCATGTTAAGCCAGCTATTAAATGAAAAAGACAAAAGCATAGATGAAAACATTGATGTAACAGAAAAATTACCTAATAGTAGCACCAGTAATGAAGAAGAAATCATTCAAATGGATTTAGACTGTTGATCTCATGTAAATGCAAGTAAAAATGATGTTATTGTGTCAGATGTTACTTTAAAAAGACAGTCTGCAACGTTCCAGGTTAGTGATAATGCTAATAAAAATTTGCGGTTTCTAATTAAAATTAAAAATGAATTAGAAATAAATAATAAAAAACTGATTAAATAATCAATTCAATGGAAATAACCAAGAATATAACATAAATAAGAAAAGTAAATCAGACAAACAAAGCTATGCTAAAATAGTTAAGACTGGAGGGGCAGGGCTTAGTATAACAGATTACATTTCTCAAGATAATTATAGTGAAGTATTTAACTGGTCTAATGAAGAAACAGATCTAACTACAAATGTTACAGAAAATTAAAGCCAAGAAATTGAAACACCATCTGACAAAATTTATTTTAAACAAATCAATAATAACTTTAATCCATCCATTCCTGCAAAACTACACAAATCTTTTAAAAATTACCACAATGATAAATCTTTAATCTTGGCCATCATGGACATGCATTGTCAACTATTTAAATTTCTGATCGAGGACTTCTTTAATGATTTAAAAATTAAATAGCTCTGGAGATTAATTTATAAAAGTTCTCACACATCCA
The DNA here is from genome assembly GCA_028023455.1 of Epiperipatus broadwayi. Classification (NCBI taxonomy): domain Eukaryota; kingdom Metazoa; phylum Onychophora; class Udeonychophora; order Euonychophora; family Peripatidae; genus Epiperipatus; species Epiperipatus broadwayi. The sequence goes on along the minus strand of JAQFVV010006205.1, from coordinate 8,954,043 downwards.
AATAACAGGTACATGATATTTGAATTTCATAACACTGCCCAGAGAGAATATTTCAAAAGGAATATAACATCCATAAAGGGAAAAATATTGTGCTGGATTGACATGGAAAAGCCCATACTGCTAACTGATCAAATCCACAATTGCTACATCAATTTTCAACAGAGCGATTTGCAATAGTTGATCAATGTTTATGAAACTGTTTCAAATTTCACGTACATTATGGAAAGAAGAACTGAAATCCCAGTTCTGTCAAACACTGCATTCTTAAAATGTATGCTGAAGAAAACTATTTCCCACTTGATATCCCTAAAATCTTCTCTGCTAATAACTCTCTGATGGTTGTTTCATTCAAGGGAGTTCCACTGCAATGCTTCCATTGCAAATAAAGATCACATCTGGTCAGAGAATGTCCAGATAGATTCTACGTGATTTGTGGTGGAAGAAAGAACAAATACCATCATTGTAATGAAGATAAAATTCAAAACAACAGACTAAACAATAAACTGCAAAATGAAACAGACAATTCTGTCAACACACAAACAATTATAATACAGCAATCAATATTGGAGATGGGTGCAAGAAGTTCTGCCACCAAACATGAAATTCCAAATATTAGTGAGATTGCATCTGGTCAGAGAATGTCCAGATATATTCTTCCTGGTTTGTGGTGGAAGAAAGAACAAATACCATCATTGTAATGAAGATAAAATTCAAAACAACAGACTAAACAATAAACTGCAAAATGAAACAGACAATTCTGTCAACCCACAAATAATTATAATAGAGTAATCAATATTGGAGATGGGTACAAGAAGTTTTGTCACCAAACATGAAATTCCAAATATTAGTGATCACAACTCTGATTATGAACCACTCTCCATCCATTCTGAATCTCCACAGCTAGGATATCACCCTCAACTTCCTTACCTACAATTACTAAAAGAAAGTCAAAAAAGAAAACAAAAACAGACACTGGAAAAATTGACTCCTGGGCCTCTGACTCAAGCCTTGATAAAGATCAACAGCTATTAGCTGGAACTACAAAATCATATTTTCTCCATTCAGGTGACAAAAAAAAAGGAAAATATTAGATAGGGAGAAATTCACAAAAACTAAAGAAATGATCTCTAATGGAAAGAGTCATTCATAAAAGCAACCTTCCAAGAAACTTACTAAACTTGAATCTGACCTTCCCAACACCACTCTCTCCCCTGCTGGAACTCATCTTCTGGAGCCAGAGTTGATTGCTCAGAATGAAGTAACCAACCTGAGAGAATCCATTTGTTCAATTCTCTGGGTGTACTGAAGAAGTGTTATGGTGATAAACTGAAATAGTAGTTAGTCATATAAGTTAGTTTTGGTTTTATTTCTGGATTGTCTTTGATCACATTATGAAAATCAAAATCACTGGCATCAATGTCAGAAGAATGAATTCCCTAAACAGAGCTTTTACAATTAGTAATTGGTTACATTCAAATATCAGCCTTTCAAGCTAATTGTGCATACACTTTTGTGAGTGTAAATAATAATAAATGAATACTTTTTCTCCAATACAAGATATAGTATTTATGCAGGAATAAAATAAATCCACTTATTCCTATGACTCAAATCCTTATATATGAGGAAATCTGAAGTACTGGCAAAAAAAGCATGAGGATGGAACAGTCACTTTAAATTATTATATACGATGTCTGAATGAATGATGTCAGTGAAATTGTCTAGAATTTACTAAACATCATTCTAACTGAAACTTAATCATATGTAAATAAGCATTTATTTTATATAGCGTATGTTTACAATTGTATTACATTCAAATATCAGCCTTTCAAGCTAATTGTGCATACGCTTTTGTGTATATAGTAATTTAAAGTGACTGTTCCATCCTCATGCTTTCCTTGCCAGTACTTCAGATTTGCTCATATATAAGCATTTGAGTCATAGGAATAAGTGGATTCATTTTATTCCTGCATAAATATTATATATTGTATTGGAGAGAAAGTATTCATTTATTATTATTAAAACTCGCAAAAGTGTATGCACAATTAGCTTGAAAGGCTGATATTTGAATGTAATACAATTGTAAACATACACTATATAAAATAAATGCTTAATTAGTAATTGGTTTAAACAATACTCACCACAAATTTTATGTATGGCAGAGACAAAATTACATCATAATTCTAATGTTAAAATCAATGGTCTTCTAAGTAAATTGGGGTTTTTCTTTCATTCTATCTCCACAACAGCTTTTGGAGGGGTTGCACTTTTAATTAACAAAAATTCTCCTTTCTCCTTGTTTAAAATTATCCACATGGATTCCAACATGTTCATTATTATGTTTAATCTTAATGCTTTCAGTTTCAACATCATATTTATATATCTGCAGAACTCTCCAGCCCTAATTCATAAAATCATACTTAATTAACAAAAATTCTCCTTTCTCCTTGTTTAAAATTATCCACATGGATTCCAACATGTTCATTATTATGTTTAATCTTAATGCTTTCAGTTTCAACATCATATTTATATATCTGCAGAACTCTCCAGCCCTAATTCATAAAATCATACATCAGATGAACACCTACCTTGTAACCAATCCATTCCTATCCATCTTTATACAATGAGTTCACATCTAAATATATTTACTTACTAAATCAGAAGCTTATGAGTGGTGAGAGGTTCTTTCCTCCAGGCACTTTTTCATTTTATACTAACAAGTATGTGTCTCCAATAGACCTCCTATTCTACATTCCAGATATTCATTTTATGATTGAAGCTACCATATTGCCTGTTGCCTTCTCTGATCATCTAGCTTTAGAGGTAGAGATGGATATTGATCTTAGAGATCTGACCCTATTCAACTTTAACAAGACAATCAGAATGCTGGTGAGATCATCAATGCCCAAGGCTGTAATCTTAGAAACCTATATTTATTTCCATAAAATTAACATGATCTCCATCCCTGCCATCGAAGCATAGCTTTCATTTATTAGAATCCTTCAATCTATAATCAAACATTCATTCCTACAAAATGAAAGGACCTACAAATGTACTCAAAGAACTGGAAGAAATTAATGATAAACTGAAATGGCTTCCATGTAATGACACTAACACAGAGACCATATTGAATATTAAAGCACAATATAGAACCAAGCAAAATATTTTAACTGACATCTCAGTAAAGAAATCAAAGGTTTTCTTAGCTCAAACCCACAGCTGGACAAAAAGTTATATTAGGTGGTTGCTGGGTTCCAAAGGAAATAAGACCACACTTGCATCAGTCACTATAAATGGAGTACTTTATACGGGAATCTACATGCTGCAAACATCTATGAATATTTTAAAAGTTAAAATTACACAGTGATGTCTGTTCAATGAGACAATCTTAGGAGTGAGGATGGACAGTGGTGGGCATGACATCTCCAAATTGGATATCCTAAATAAATTAAAATCCCTCCCAGATAGTACACATCTGGGTCCTCATGCAATCCCATATACATAATTCTTCATTTAAGTAAATTCTCAGGACCTATCATTCTTAACATGATCAATTTATTACCAAATGGTCCTCAAACTATTGAAAATTTCTATCCAATTTTCATGGTACCTTTTTTATCGATAATTATGCACTTATAACGCTCTTAAAGAAGTTATATATATTACTAAATTTATTTAAAGCTTAGCACTTTCAAAGCTCTATGGCTTCTTTCCAATCTCAGGCCCACTTCTATGACTTCATTATTAATCAAAGTCATAAAGTCAATCATCAAAAAGAAAACCCAAAATCTTATTTTCATATTTCACAATCTCAATTTGCCAGAAAAGGAGCAAGTGGTGATGCCATCTTCCAGTTTAAATTACTTCATGACCACATCAAAAGGAAAAAGATGTCATGCCCAATAGATATGCAATTAGACATCTCTGTGGTTTTTGATTCGATCTGCCCCTGAACCCTGTTGAGGGTGCTGCATGATTACTCAGTTCCAGACGCACACATTCAGATCATCAAAAATCTACTGCATAACTAACAAATCTTTATCACTTTGGATGGTAAGATAGCTCAAGGATTTAATCCCTCAAACTCCATCCCACAGGATTCCTTCCTTAGTGATCTTCTCTTTATCTCATATCTGAATCCACTTTTGCAAGAGATTGAAAAGAGGCTCCCAGGGGTTTTTTGTTCCTGAAATTCAAAAATAATAATCCATATTTCTTATATGGATGATGTAATAGTATTTCTTCTATCCAAAAAACATATTCACAAACTCAAAAGCAATTCTCAAAAAATATACAGAGCACTATGGTCTGGAAATTAACCCTTGTAAATCCTCTACTTGGAAACTTCTATCAGGTTGCAAGATAACATCATGTTACATGGTTGATCCCCAAAAATTTCTGGGATTCCCAATCTTGGAATCCTCCTCATTAATGAAAAAAAGAATACAAGATTAAATCATATCTACCACACAGAAAATAACCAGTCACTTTCCAGGATGTATTTATTTATCCATGCTAAAGCTGCATTGTTGAACATGTTGATATATGCCATGATCAATTATTTTCTTACCAGACAATTTAGAAGAAAATTAGTGCCTTAAATTCTCACCTACTTTGGGGGGAGAAAGACAATCACCATCAGTATAAAAACATGCAAAAAACAACTAGACATAATGGGATGTTTTTGCACTCCATTGCCACATTCTTATTCCTAAATTCCTTCAACACATTTTACAGACTTAGCATATGCTATCCTATTTTAGAAAACATCATCCCTATTGTTTCTACCGACCATCCTCCACCTAGTAAATGTTCATGGATTCAACTTTTACTGTCACAAATATGCTATCACCATTCAAATTTCAAATCACACTTTTAAACAGAAGATATCTTACTGTGAGGCCTACAAACAATTAAACCAAAACTTAGCAGCCTCACCCAGTATTTTACATATCACAAATAAAAAAATCATCACAAAATTCTGGCACTGGAATGTTGAACCCAAGTTCCTTGATGCTATTATCAAATTAAACATTGAAGCCCTCTCTACTAATCACTTTCTTGCTTATAGAAGAAGATACTATAACATAGACCCTAACTGCCAGCTTTGCCTTAAAGGTGAAGAGACCACAATTTATGCATTATTTCAATGTGAAAGATTGCAAATTCTCAGAAACTTTATCACATCCATTTACCTATGCTAAAAGTATAGGGAGAGGTTTCTTTTCCTTAATAAGGATTACAACATTCCTTTTATATAGCATTTGTTTGATGAGATGTAAACTGACATTTGACCAATCATTAGATAACCTTACCAATTTTCTTCTAAAAATTATCAGAAAAATTAAACAGAGACAAGACCCTGGCTCCTCCTGACATTTACACAGCAACATGGAGAGTTTTTTTATTACCCACTAGCTCCTAACCTTGAACAAAGAACTCTCTCCTGACTGTTACTTCATCTTGCCCATATGATCAAACCTCATGTTAATCATTATTATGTTTCACTTTTGTAACCACTAGTCTCAATCACTATTATGTTTCACTTTTGTAAGCACTAGTCTCAATAAAGTTCTTTATTTTTTTTAAAAAAAAGTATTAGAATTTAGCTTTGGAAAATATTTTAACATTCCAATGTAATTAATACACTATCAGGTGCAAAATATCACAAATTGAAAAGTGAACATTGCCTAAATATTTTTGCCTACATTTAAATTAAAAGTAATGAATTTTTTTTTTAATTGTTTAGCTTTCTCTGTAAAAAAAGTATAAATTATGATCACTTTTCCTTAAATTGTAATTGTGTATTAGTTAATGCTATTATTTAGAATTTATAATCAGACATGTTTGATATGTGATATGGAACTGACATCTCCTTCTCCCAAAGATATTCCAAATTTAACAAATCAAATCAGGAATGTTGTATTTTTAAAGTAACTTTCATGATTTCTATGATTTATCAAAGATTTTTTTTTAGATGAAAGGAGAGGCAAAAGATGCTATTTGCATAAAGTGGCAAAATTCCTAGGATTGGTACCAATGATCTCCAGTAATGTGGTATTTAAAGAGAAGAATTAGTAATGAACTGCAGATGTGCAGCATATGTCTTTGACAGGTGAATGATAATGATACTGATACTCCAGTTTTAATAATTTTCAATAAATGCTAATTTTTTAATGCAGATTAAGATTAATATGACAGAATTTTATGAAACTGAAAACAACATTACAGAATATTTTATGCAATCTTACAATCTGAGAAAACTGCTCCCAATAAGATTATTTGGGAATAGAATATTATGAAGAAAAACATTCACTGAGTAAATTATACATGACTAAAAGAATTGTTAAAAGCATATAAAAAAATGATGATCTTAGAGAAGATTGTAATAAAATTCAAAATAAAAAGAGAAGCAATTAATTCTCTATTTTTAATCAAAAACCAAACTATGTAATCACTCTGCAACCTAATTCTTTTAATTACCCTATGTATTTTGCATACAGATAAAATAAAGGACTCCAAGCTAAAAGATCCAGGATTGATTCTCAGATGTTAATGTTACTTAAACCAATTGAATGGAATTGTTAAATGCTAAATCTCCACTATGATGGCTGAAAGTTCTGTATATTTTTACTTCATAAATTATTTTCTGGCTTTTTCTAATAGAAAGTATTAATTTTTCACTGTATGTTTTCAATGACTATCACTTATATTCTGATATTCAATTTAACTGGTTAAACATTTCAAAAGATTTAAAATTTGGACCTAATCTGTTGCTGCTTGTACAATTACATAGATTTAATACTAGATCATACATCTATATATTTTAGTAATCATTATTATAAGTTAATTGCGGAGAGTTTGATCTTTTGGTAAAATTCTGAAAATATTAAATATTATGACTTTTTATAACTCATATATAAGGCAAATTAACTGTGACTTAGAGAAGTCAGATGATCCATAGTATTAATACAGGTAAGAAAAAAATAACATTCTTGAAAAGCAAAATTAAAATCAGAATAGTAAAGAAAACCTTCATTGAAATGTTAAATATGCCTTCTGATATTAACATAATAGCAAACTTGTATGTGTGTGGTAATTCAAAAATTACTGTTATATTACTGAATGACAGTTTTTGTAGATTTCTTAAATGTTTAAAGAAGATATCTCTTAAAATATTACATTTATATAACATTATACAAATAATATATATCATGCTCCATCACATAAACTTGACTAAAATATTACTTGATAGGCATTATCCACTAATTTCTTATTTTAAAATGAGATTCGAATTTTATAAAGGAATGCATCCATTGAACTATTGCATGTCCAATGATTTTTCATATTTAAAAATATAAATGAAAATCATCTCTAATATTGAAACATTTAAATAATAATTTGCCTAAAGCATGAAATGATAGAGAATTATAATTTAAAATAATGCGAAATATCTAAAGGAAAAAGTAAATAAAATAATAAATTATTGTCACTCGCTTCGGGTACTTTAAACTTTGATAAACGATCATCTTTTATTCGTTACAAATTAATAAATCCAAATAATATTTATTCTGATATAATCTTCCTAAATGCTATATGAATGGTGAAATCAATATTTTTATACTATTAGCTTAACTTAGAAACAATGATTTTTTAAAAATAAATAAAATAATTTATAAATATACATCTACTATGCTTCTGTAAACTCATAAATTATAGCTGTTTTAATTTAAAGATATATATGTACCTATATTATAGCAACAAAAGAGTGAAAGTAAGTTTTCTAGATTACACTTACAGGTATAAGAACCAACTGGTCGCCACACATATGTTCCTTGTACATTCTTCTGAAAATTTAAAATGGTATATCGAGGGGGGCCATCAGTTCCATTAACAAAATGAAAAGACTTATTATTTTCATCTAAAAAAAATAAAAATAAAATTATTAAGTTTAATTTTATACTGATGATCTTCGCAGCAAACATAAAAAATAATAGAAAAAACTAATAGCAAAATATAATAGTACCAAACAATAACAAAATTAAAATTCATTACAAATAAACTAATAACCTTAAAAGTATTAAATAATATTTCCATTTAAAGTAAAATAATTAATGCAAATAGTTAAAATGTGGACATAAAATATCTATTTATAAAGTTGTGTCAAAATGAAAAAAGATAAAGCACTATTGTAAGTCAGTACAGTTTACTTTTTTTAATCGTAGAAAATAATCGAGTTAGCTAATTAGATAACAAAATGTCTAAATATATTTGTTTGATTGAAATAATTAAAAAATTGAATATATGTGCAATATTTTCTTGTTAAAATTAGAAAATCAATAATGTATTTAAAAACTCATATTTAAAGGAAAATTAGATAAGAAATTGACATCTACTTGAGCCACATCTTTACTAAGACCTTTATAATAATTATTTAACTCAAAGATCATTTATTAATACAGAAATTTATAAATTCTGTTTATTAATAAAAATTCTTAAAATTTCTGATGTAGAAATATTTATCTTTGTTGGCGTCTGTGGTATTAAAATTATTCAATGATTAATGATGAATTAATAAAAATTGTCCGTTCAACCTCTTTTCTGCAAAATGGCATAAAAAAAAAAAGATAAAAGAATATTTATTAATAGAAAAAGAAAACCCAAATTAAATAAATAATCAAAATATATATATAATTTTTTTTTACATAGACAATTAATTTTGATTAATTTATATATATATAAAATTACAGCAATTATTGAGAAAATAAATGAGAAAATGCTAGGAGGGCGTAATATAGCCAAATTGTATTTAATTAAAGAAAGAAATATTTAGATATAAAAAATATCATATGATTCTATGACATAGTTTTGGCTTACTCATTGCTGTTTCAGTAGCATTTTTTTTTATTAACATCTCTATGCCCCCCAATTTGAGTTTTAGTAACTAATAGATGTCAGTAGTGCTTAATAAGTCCCCATACAGTGCTATCCTATCAAATATCTCTAAGATAGTTTCAAGTTTATAGTGCTCTAAGATTTAATGCACTGTCCTTCTAATTACCATCATGTATTTCTCTTTTTTAATTATCAAGCTATCAGCTTAAAGGATGTGTAATAAAAACTGGGTGCATTAGATGCTAAAGATTTAAATGCACTTCTCCAAGAATCAAAGCTCCTCATTTATAAAATCCATAAGCTTGAGACTAGTTTAGAAATACCTGATAGGACACCACTAAATAGGGATTTATTAGGCATTATTATCTGGCCTCTATTAATTATTAAAACTTAAAGGAGATGGCATAGAGATGTGAAGAAAAAAATAGGTTTCAGAAATATTAGAAAGATATCACATTTATTTAACATATTAGATAAATTTTAAATTTGTTAAATAAGTAGTCCAATTATAAAAAATCAAACAAATATAAATTTAATTACAAATGAAAAAAATTAAAAAATTAAAATTATTTTTAATAATAATAAATAAAATTTACTATAAACACATAAAAAAATTCCAAAATAAAAATATAAAAAGTTAAAAAAAAACAAAGAAAAAATATTATTAATGTAGCATGAAAAAAGAGTAAGATCAATATGTATATTATTTTTATGTAGTGATATATTATTTGTTAATATATGTATTCAATATTACACTTTACAAATTTCATTTTCTCTTGTTTTATATCACATTTATATATTTTTTAAATAATTAATAATATAGAATCCTTGATAATGACAGTAATATGGTCAAAATATTGGGTAAAATTTATAGATTATTTAAGTTATATAAAATAAAAACAATTTTTTAAAAAAGCTGTGAAAGAAGTATTTTTATATATTTAATCTGTGATAAATATGCAACAGATTAAATAAATATATTTTGACATGTATTGGTCAGTGTTTAAATTTATTTATTTTTTACTTACAAAGGTGATTTGAAATAACATGTTCTGTAACAATTAAAGTAAACAATTTCTCACTTTTAAATAAATATTCAAATAATATTTTTTTAAAAATTTTTAAATTTTAAATTTTTTATTGTACAATTAACTATTTTACAAAACAAAAATAAATATAATAAATCAATTGGCGAATTTGAAATGATAATACAATTTTCTACTCAAAGCTATGAATTGATTCTAGTTGCTTTCCAGTTTATGTTTGTAATTTTTTGTTAATCAAATTATAGTAAATAATAATGTATTTACTTTGAAAATACATAATAGATTCTCTTTTTATAATTAATTGTAGAAGTAAAATTTCTCCACAAATTCATTATTTGATCACACAATACATAAACTATTTTTTTGTCATTAATCAATGTTCAATACAAAAAAAAATCTTGACTAATATAAAGTAAAAAGTAGCAATGAGAAAATTATCTTAGTAATTGAATATATGTTGTGTATTTTGAAATTTCATGTAGTAATTCATTCTGAGATTATAGACATATAAAAAAACATGCTTTAATAAAAAGGGGTGGTTAATGTATTTTTAATTACTTTCAATTTATTGCTGTACTATACAATTTTACTAATCATTTAATGCATTAATCACTTAAGCCAACCCATCAGCAACAATATTTAAAATTTACATAAAACCAAATATCACATGACTTTATTAATTTTCTTTAAGAATTATTATTTTCATATATCTTTATACACATTCTTATTGCATAAACAATTATAGATACTAGTTTACAATTTATTATACCAAATATATTCTAATCACATGTATAAAAACATTGGAAAAAGACAAATAATCCCCAAAATACACTTCATGGTGAAACAGCACTTATTAATTAATCTAAACCACAACCTCTCATGTCTTTATTATTTTTACTTAATATTTATTAAAATCAAATTATTATAATTTATTGTGATTATTATTAATCATTCTTAGGCTAAAAATTATCATGCCATTTTATTTGGGCTAAAAATGACTGATAATTTTTAGCCTAAAATGATTAATAATTATTATTAAATGATTTATCTGGAGAGTATAGTGTCATACACAATAAATTGTAATAATCTGATAAACTCTCACAATAAATTTTTATTTAACTAATTTTAATCTATAAATCAATATAATAAACAAATTAATCAACAATTGTTTATTAAAGTCTTTTATTACTAAGAGATGCATTACTATGATCTTAATATTTAAGAATACCTGATTGTCATTCTTTTTTATATTGTAATATAAAAATATTATTAATGACTGCATTTAAATTGCCCTCTATTTTCTCATTATTAAATTAAAATATAAGATATTATGCCATATTTAAATTTTGTATTGTGAACTATAACAATATAATTCTCACAGGATTGATTACAAGAGAACTCCTTCATCAGTTGTAGCAAATGAATCACTAATCAAATATCAAAATAGACTTGAGTATTATTTGACATAATATTTTTTAATATTAACTAAAATTAACAATAAATAATTACTATTATTGACTTTACAACTGAATCATTGTTTTATACAACATAACATAAACAAATAAAAATGATATAAAACTCAGCTGTGGTTGTAGGACATCATTTAATTCTCATGTTACCATTTTTTTTACTCTGGTAAAAAATTAATTTTTCCAGAGTTATTTTACATACTGAATAAATTTTCATCATAAAACAATTCAAAAACTTCAATCTACAAAAGATTACAATATTATTTAAACATTATCTAAGCACCATCATATTTGATGTCAATCTGTGATATTAAATCATTTTTAAAAGCAATACATAAACAGATAATAAATTTTAAAAAATTTAATAATAAAACAAATCATTTTAAAACTAAATATCAAATTTATATTAGATTATTTTTGTTTAAAGCCAGTATTTATTTAAATATAAATAAAAAACAAGCACTTTTAAGTTTATTTATAACTTCAATTCATATCTTTACTTTCTGATATCACTCTAGCAAATTTTTTTATGCCATATATCCATCTTGTATGTGATAAAATGGATTATATTGAAATATATATGTTAAGATATGATTCTTTAAGAAAGTTATATATTTGTATAAAGATTATGTAATACTTTTCTGGATTTTTTAATCTTTCCAGAAATCCAATTTAGGACACATTTGTCTATTATTATCTCTTCTAGCAATATGTCTTCCTCAGCTTAAATTTAGTCTATTAATTCTTTCACTGATGATAGTGATTTCTCTTTGTTTTTTTACTCAATTTATTTTTAATTCATCCTTGCTAATCTTACATACATAAAATACCCAATCACATTCTTCTTTCAATATTATTTTTATCAAAATCTAATATATTTATATTGAACCGAATTTGAATATGTGTATTCGAAACACCGGTCTCTTAGGCAGAGAAGAACATACTCGGAGAGTATGTATGCCCAAACGATAGCTATAAAATATATAACTAGCGTTACATTTCCAGGACATAACTTCTTCTCGGCTGTTGAGTTCAACACCAAGTTCAAAGCACCTTTTTTTTGTTTGTGTATAAACATGGGCGCCAGCTATCTATTCAAGGATGAATAAATAACGCACTTTGAGCAATGGCCACTAACCCAACGCCTAAATCCACGACTAGCTCAGCTGTTTGTAATCACTAATAGATTATACTTAATTAGTGATTAAAAGAATTAATAAAAGAATTTGTTAAAAAGAATTGATAAAAGAATTTGGTAAAAGAATTGATAAAAGAATTGATCGACAGATAAAGTTTAATTTTAAAGATAATTTATTAACTAACATTTATTTACTAAATTTAAACATTTTATAATTCTAATAAAACACACGCATATTTTAAATTAACATTTCTAAATAGTCTAAATATTCCTATAGATTCAATAACAGAACACTCTAATTAACTAATAAATATTGATATAATGATCACGCACATATTAACTCATGCACACACATAATAATGATAATAAAGGACTACATAGCATTTGAAATTTAATCACACACATATCAATAGTTCATTTATGTATGATATAGAGTTCATATAATTAGACTCTTGGAGGATTCGCACGAATTAATGAAATGCAATGGCTATTACAGTATAGAACGAAATAAGCAAATGTTTTACCTAGGCTTTTTTGAATGTTGACGTAGAATTTTGTTCTTTGGAGGCTGCTTTCGGTGAGGATATTTCCATTATAAATGCTTACCAGCCGGCTGGGACGTTTCCTTGCTGAGTTTCCTGATTTTCACGATTATTGCTATCGGAGACAAATAGATATTGACAGAGATTTTCTAAAATGTTAAACTGACATTATTTCATGGGCAGATCTGCTGTTTTCTCGGACATCTGGGCTGGAGGTGAACGTGCGTTCCAAAATATTCTCAGCACTGCATTTTGTTTCTTAACTGACTCAATTAATTTCCAAACTGCACTCTCTCAATAACTTTGTGAACTGATTGTCTCAACTAATTTGTGGAATGAATACTGTCCGATAAAAACAAGGTCTATTTATACCTGCGCCTTGTTGTCTTTCTGATATCTCCGGCAAATATCTGTTGTCGAATTGATAATCATTTGATAAACGTGTTTTGAAAGATTGCTTAATTAGTAATAGCCATGCAAAAACGTATTGTTTTATATTAATTAATATCTAATAGCCATTGCCGTGTTTTTTAATGATAATCTTCTTTAACTTTCACATACATTTTATATATTTACAAATGTCACATATATACGCACATATATTTTTTAATACAATTTACTATTTAGTTTTAACATTATTTTTTCTTTAATTAAACTTGAATGAAAAGAGATTTGTATGTTTTAACTTTTTAAATTATATTTTTACGAATACTAATAAAACTATTTACTTCCTTTTATAACCCTTAGTTTCATTTCTCAAACCAAGACTCCCCCTCCCCCCTTTTGACTAATTAATTGTAGCTTTTTTATTTCAAAAACTAACACTAGAAAACTATTTAATTCTTATCTTTTTCGAAAACAAGCTGCAATAAATTCTTCAACATTTAATTTTATGTTTTTCTTTTATGAAAGATTACTTTAATAATAATTTTAGATAAAAATTATATGTGCCTATATCAATATAGGTACAATATATTTTTTTCTAGTGTATTATTATCAATCTTTTTTTTTCTAAAAATCTATTGAACTATTACTTAAGATTTTATTTTAATATTTTCTTTAGATCCACTTTTTTCTTTTATCTGATAGCTCTTGTAACACTTCTCATAGTTATTAGATTTTTATTTCTTTTGTTTTTTTTATGTAATCTACAATTTATATTATATAAAACAGTAGTAACACACACTTTTGTAAATGGGAACTTTCTTAGGGTCACTAAGTAATCTAATCTGCTGTTGCATTTTGATTAATATTTTTCAAAATTTAATAACATTTGGAGTTATCTTGATATTTTAAAGCTTTAAATAACAGCAGAAATGTCTTAAAAATTTAACACTTTTTAGTTAATCTACATCAACTGCCAAAGTACACAGACAGAACATTGCATTTTTTATTATTGGGTCAGCTTCCAAAAACCACTTTATAAGAGTAACGATGTAGAATTATAATTTAATTAATCAAATCTTAACTCAGAAGTGCCTCAGTTGGTTATGTTCTAATGAAGAAAATTCAGTTCAAACGTCACCTGAAACATTCATGCAACAATCATATAAAAATAAATTGTTAAATTAAATTTTTAGTTAATAATACAACACAGACATGTTAATATATGTTTAATCTTTTATAACATTTTAATCATTGCATCATATTACTCGAAGATTTGTGAATATGGTATTTTAGATATGATATGTCGGATTATTTCTATAAATATTGAAGGTCTATAAAATTTTAAATTTTATTTAATCTAAGAATTTAAATTCAACTCCTATGCTAATATTGTCATTGGTCAGGCCAGAAACACCTGAAGAAGAGAGAATACTACTCCAAACGTTGTGTAATCTACTAACCTGTGTTGTCTATTTATGTGTTATTACTACTAACAGTTGTTTGTACTTGGAAAAGGTTAATGATAGATGATAGAAATAGTCTAACATATTATCCTATCACAGTTCTGATTATATATACATGGGTAGGTATGTGCTAACTTATTATTATTAAGTACTGTACTAAAAATAAAATTTATTTCAACAATTATCCATTGCCATGGTAACTAATTTTATTGGCAATACTTTTAAAACACTTCTTTAGAATTTCTAGCACTTAATAAACAATAAGAAAGAAAAAAAAAGGAAAGAAAATCTTAGAAATATCAAAGTACACTTTAAAAAAAAAAAAATCGATCTTTTATTTGACAAAAATGCTAGCTTAAAAATAAAAGTGAACTATTCTATTTAAACAAGTTTTTAATATGCTATATATACCCTATCAAGCTAACATCATTTTAGATTTGTATATAAAAGAGATATTAATAAAATGAAATTAGTGTCATATAATCTATCTAAAAAAGTCATGTTATATTTTGTAATCTTCGAACATTAGTAAGCTCCCTCCCCTACTCTATTCAAAAGAAATGAGTATTATCCAAAACCATGTCAATTATTTAGAAATTGTTTAGAAATATGTTTACACTATTATCTAATATTAATAATTATTTAAGCTTAGATAGCATTAGTTACAACGTAAAAATAAAGATAAATTACTAATCAAAATGAAGAAAAATGCATTATATTATAATGTACATTTGCGAAATTTCTGCATCACTCAAAGATGGGCAATTCTGATTTATATTTAGACATCAAATAGGCAAGAAAAATAAAAAAATAGAAAAATTATCAATATTTCATTTATTTTCGTATATATGCTTGCAATTTTGTTTTGCTTGATGTTTTAATTATAAAAATACCATAATTTCTAGATCATTTTGCAATGATGTAGGTGAATGATATATATGTTAAATCATGACTTGGCTGTATCATACATTTATATTGTTTATGCATTAGAACATTCCTAAGTAAAGCCATTAATATAAAAAATATACATGTTTCACATATTTAATGCATGCTAATGCTTTAGAAAGCATGTTGATAATTATGAAATAATACTGAGATATAGATTGAGATTATGATTATAATAATACATATTCAGTCTCCAATTGTTATAACTTTATAAAATGAGTTAAATTTATATAAGAAGATCAGCAGTAATTTATATTTAAACTTGAATTAATGTCAATGCTTACTTATAGTTTAAAGTTTCCATTAAACATGCATTCAATTTATTAATCTGAATCTATTTAAATAGTTATTCTGGATTCAAGTATCATGCAATGTATCTTATTTAAATAATTGTCCTGTGTTCCAATTCTGTTTAATATATCACAGACTTTTGTGTTTGCAGATGAAATATGATTATAACTATTTCCTTTTTGATATTGTTGTATGTTATTGTTATAATATGAATAAATATAAAATATTCCATATCTCTGTATCTTGTGTTATTTATGTAATCGATGTATTTACAGTTTTTGAAGTTCCAATGTAGATTCTCTTGTATCTCTTCCTAACTTAGTGAGATATAAGAAAGAAAATGGATGTTAACATCAAGTGTGGTAGCTAGGTGAATATTGTTCTGGAGCTATAGATAATATTTTGTTTTATATTGTTTGTGGCAATGTTTTATATATGTTACACATGCACATATGAGTTGGATAGTTATTTTCCTAGGTCTTATGATTAACTTTGTTGGGCTGCACACTTGGACTCTACAATATGAATGTGATATTTTCCATAACAAATAATATGCAGTGGAGTTGCACTACACTGTATTTAATTACACAACTTCAATTATACACTATCCAAAAAAAAAAATGTAAAACAAACAAAATTGTAAATAAACAAAAAAAAAAATTACTTAAACATATAATTATATTTGTTAATTATCATTCTTGTAAAGTTAATTCATAGCAAACCCATAATAGATGGCATACCATATTCAGGCATGATTATAAACTGCAGGTATTTAAATTGCAATAAACTCAAAGTTAAATGATTTAAATGTATAATCATCTTCGGCTATAATTTTGAGAACATTTTGGGAAATCCACAATGAAGAAATTCTTCTTAGATGGTTTTTGGAAATAATATATCTGTCATGGATTTTGGAACTAGCATATTTTTTTCAAATAGCTTTATATGTGAAAACAAATTTCGTCAAATAATAAGAATTTTATAAACATAATTATCATTTAATTTTGTTAAAAATATTAAAAATTTAGTTAGTAGTATTCCAGATGTTTACATTACATATCATGAAATGGTATGAACTTTTAAATAGAAGATAATCATAAAGTTTTTAAAAAAATATATAGATTTAAATATTTATTTAGTAAAAAGAGTTTAACATTTATAGATATTAAATATATAATGGAAAATGGCTGGTAAATGGAATTATAACTTTAACCACTATATTATTATATTATGAAGCATTCAAAAAATTTTATCACATTAGAATTAAAATTATTTTAAATAGATAATTTGTTACTTAATTAAATAAAATTAGAGGCCTGAAATTAACTTGTAATGCTAATAAGATTTTAAATTTTATTAGGGAAATAATTCTATTGAAAATAATATGTTTCTATAACTATTAGGGATTAGAGACTTTATTGATATTCTTTACTATTAATCATAAATTAACTGAATTCAGAAAATTTTTATTTTAGAATAAAATATAATTTAAATATAAAAGTGAATAGTACACTATTATAGAAATTTATCAGGATAAGTCATTAAATATAGATATAAAAGGAATGATTTTTTAATATTCTGAATAATTTTAAACAGAGATAAAGAAGAAAGTAAAAAATGTTAATGTTTATTGTAAGTTATAAAGTGGAGAAAATTTACCATACATTTTAGTAAATTTATCACTTGTTTTCCTACATTTACCATATTGTTAAATATTGATCAATTACAAATATGAAGAATAATAATCATAAAAAAATAATAAATTCAATGATAAATAATATGCAGATGTGAATAATCTTAAATGGAAAAATCAAAATGCTGAATTAAAAAAAGAGAAAATATGAGTATGAATTTTTTTCTATCAAACATTACATAATCTAAAAATGTGAGTAAAAGACACGATCAGTTTTTATGAAATTGCAATTAATTTAAATGAAAGAATTATATCATTGTGGTGTATTATCTTATCTTTTAACTTGTTAAATGCAACAGTAGAGCACTGAAATCTGCATTGCTTCTCAGTATTTAAATTTGCATTTTTGTCAAAAACTACCAAGATACTCAAACTGTTTTACTTTTCTCAAGCTGATAACTTCTAAAACAAAAGTTATTAAGCACTTTTTTTTTATTATGATTAATGAAGCAGCTAAGATTTTTAAATATAAAGAAAATATTTTACATATTGCACAGACATATTAAAAACAATAAGCATACTGTAATTATATAAGACAAAAAAATTTAATTTGTGCTTTGATTTTTAAATCAGTTTAAATTAAATCTATCAAAGCTGCAATATAGCTGCTTTATGAAAACACGTATATTGTTAAAAAGCAAAGCTACAGTATATATAGATGTCTGTCAAACACCAGTTTTATATTTAATGTGCTTTTTTGCCTCACTAATAATAATAATTTTTCTCTCATATTATTGGGAAGCTGTTGTGTAATATGCATAAACTTCCATGATCATGGACAATCAAACATTACCACAAATCTTCTAAATCTACTTTGTCATATGGCTTAACCAAATAGATAAAAGTAACAAATAAACCAGGTTTTTCATCATAATATTTTCAATTTATTTATCTAGAACAAAACTCTTATTTAAACTACATATATTGAAGCAATATAAAATTCGTAAAAATACTTTTACTTTTCTGTAATAGATAACTACTATATTTCATATAATTACTGCAAATCCCTTTCTGTTCCCTTTATTATTATAGATTGCAATCAAGTGAAACATCCTTCAAATATTATATAACAGTTAAAATGAATTATGTATCAGTAATATTCTCTTCTTGATTATTCTTGTCATAAATACTTCAGTAGTTTGGGTTTGAAACAAAATCATGATATTCACAATATATATATATATATATATATATATATATATATATATATATATATATATATATATATAATGTCTATATATATATATATATATATAAGGTCTTTCATGTTAAATAAGAATAGATATATAATTATAAATTTAAGAATATTCCTTACACATATCTGTGAATCTTATAAATCATGGTTTAAATCTATATAACTACATTCAACTACTGAAATGATGATGATGGTTTTATAATCACAATCACTCTAAAGTATTTTGTTTTTGGTTTTTATTAAAAAAAAATTCCTGGTACCATACTGACTCAAAAGAGAACATTTACCTAGAATTTATGTAAGATAATGATTATTATCATTTACAAATCATTATTGTAACACCCCTGCACATCTCTCAGTGGTTCACATATTCTCAGAATTGTGGATATTTTTTTTTATAAATTAGTGTATATGTATGTGTTGAAGTTATAATATTTAAACTTATGAAAAACAAATGGACTGGATTAATAAAACAATCTAACCATTATTAATAAAACAAAACATATGTAGTTTGGTTGTAGCCTTATAATAATAATTACAAATGTAAATCTCAAATTGAGCGTAGAATAGTTAATATAATCTTAACCAATAGTTCATATATTTCATTTGCTTCTCATTTAGTAATTTCACATATAGATATAAAATCAATCATACAATCTTTAATATATTTTTAACAAATAGTTTCTAGATTTTAGTTTGTCTTCTAGTAATTCCACACACACACACACACACACACACACACACACCATACACACATATATATATATATGAAGTAAAACATAATGTCTCATTTAATAAATTTAGTTTGAGTTTATACTCATAATTCAAATGTAAATATACAGGATAACAAATCACAATAAGTCATTTTTTTTAATCTTTGAACATTTAAAGACTCTTTTTAATATTATAGAATAAATAACTTAATATTTTACTGGTAAAGAAAACAAATATTTAACATCCTATGTTCTAAGTTTTTGATATCAGTTTCTTCTCTATCATTACAATCGGTCGTCTTCATAAATTTTTTTGAAACATATATTCTCTTCTAGTATAATGCATATAAAAATACATATAAGTCTTCAGCAATTGGGCTGCATAATATGGTTCTTTGCCTTTATTGGCTGATTATAAGAGGTAGAGATATAACTTCATACATTTATTGGACGGGGTTGCATACTCAGGATCTGTGCTACTTGTTATTACCTAGCCTAACATGTCAAAAGATTTACCACTATAATAAAACATTCTTATAACTTATAAGATAGATGTCACAATTTTAATTATCAGAAAGGTAAAAACATTATTCTGTTTATGGCTCACTTCCCCACTACTTCTAAGTATATCTTGCAGTTTGAAACCCATAAATCAACACTAAAATAAAATTGACCTCTGAATGAATAACTGCTACTATTTGCATCATTAGCTATTACCCGTACTCTAATGTAGAATATTCTATCATTTTAGATCCTAAAGAAAAATATTCCACTGCATTCTTCAACAAAAGAAATAACTGTGTTTTTTTTTCTTTATCTATTACACATTACAAAAGATAAATTCTTTGCCAGCTTTTATTATTTTATTTGTAATTAATAAAATATTGTTAATTCAATTCTTTTTCCTGGATTTGAATTCGCCCTCTTATTTTGGAATTGATAAAATATTACATATAATACGATTCAAAATAGATGAAACTAAAAAAAAACTTAAAATGCCTTTTAATTTACAAACTGCATATTTTCTCTTTTTATCATATATATGTATGCGTAGGTGCACACATACACAGTATTCAAATCTGATCATTTGGCAGTTATACTCCTACTACTAGGGTTATAATATAATACACCTTTATGAATTCAAACATTGTTAATACAGCAGCATATTTTAAATCTTTTTTTAATGGATTCAATTAAAATAAGCAGCTTTTCTATTTTAAATATTATATAAAAATAGTCTTAATTTCTCAACTTGTATCAATGGAATGAGTATAATTAAATTCAGTCTTTTTAATTTTTATGTCATTATTAAAAAGTTGATCAAAATTCTCCCTTCAGCTATTCAAAATATTATCTTATAAAAAGTTGCCATCTGCTAAGCAAATAAGGGTTTCTTTTTTCACACTTTTAGTCCAATAATATAGGATTTAAGTGCAAGAAATTAATTTGCTACTAAAAAAAACTTCTATTTTTAAATTTACATATATATTAAATTAAATTAAATATTTTTAAGATAGCCAATCTTCATACTTTAAAGGACAGGCTTCAATCTACTCCACACTTCAACTCTTCAACGTCCATCCAATTAAAAATCTGATGAAGAATTGGAGTCTGTCCATTAAAGTATGAAGATTGGCTATCTTAATATATATCTGAGCACTTATAGCATATATGTGTAGAGATGGTAATCTGGACCAACTAATGATTGCTGGTTTAGCTTGGAATATTTATATTGGTGATTATTTATCTTTTTGACATATATGTGTTCAAGTGTATTTGTGTTATGAAATAGGGTGGAGAGTGGTGGGTCGTGTGAAAGTCTATGCTCATATACCCTATATATTGCATATATAAACACAGGTATATAATAAGCCTGTGTTCAGTTATTAAATATTTTTATGGATTTAATATATAATGTAAACTAGATAATTAGAGATACCTTTGCCTTTGATATTGCTAGAAAACTGTCAATTACTAATTGTCAGTCCTAAGGCTAAACAACTTTTCTCTAATAACCTTTAATAGTTTTTTGTCTTCAGTTTAATTATAAGTAAAGAAGATATTATTTTATTTCTAATCTAAATTATTATAAGGATTTAGATAGATTTTTTGTTTTATTTATATTATAATAAATCCATAAAAAATTATTTTTACATAAACAATTATTTGGAAAAAAGGAATTATTATTTACAGAGTGTCAAGAGAATATGTAAGACATTTGAATCATCATAACTATAATAATAGCAGTTTGAATTTGAACCCTTATAATAATTTGAGTTGGAAATAAATAGAGAATTTCCTTTTATTTCTAACTAAACTCAAGACAAAAAAAAAACAATTATAGATTACTAGAAAAAACTTGTTTATCCTTAGAACTGTCAGTTAGTTATTGATGGCTTTCTGGCAACATTAAAGATAACAGTTAGTTATTGATGACTTTCTGGCAACATTAAAGATAAAGATATCTCTAGAGATGCTTACATATAAGTAACTTATTTTGTTTACACAAAAATATATATTACAATAAGCAAATATTTTCACACTGCTTATATCAAAATGCCAATCTTTTTTAGTGTGCTAATAGTATATATAACTCTTAGTCTTATAGGATAACTTACACTGATCATATTAGATCCACATGTAAACAAAGTTTCATTAAGACCAGAGAGGTGTATATGCAAATTGATAATTTTATGAGCACTATGTGTTTGATATAAGAAAACTATTACTTTAATATGAGCAGTATGTAGAGATTTGAACACATTAATATCTACATTTAGTTTTATAATATATATAAATATTTTATATATGTTACATTTGTTAGATGTTGTACTCAATTTTATTGGATCAATATATGGAATACAAGGATTTACATATATAAGAATTGTAATTGATAAATAATCACTTTGTGTCTGTACTTGTAATGAGTAAGATATACGCAACATATTACACACAAATAAAATGATAGAGTGTAAAGTAAACAAGTAAATGAATGAAATACAATAATTTCCAAAAATGGCAAACATAATTTACATACACTTTGCATTTCTCCTTGCAATAGTTTTAGTCTGCAATTCACTTTGCACATGGCTTTGATAATGAAGGTATTCTTTCGAAAGTACTTAGCCAAATATAGCCAATTATTTATTATTGTATTTCATTCATTTACTTGTTTACTTTATGCTCTGTCAGTTTATTTGTGTGTAATATATCACATATATCTTATTCATTATATATAAGGATTAATAATTAAAAAGCAGTTTCTGACTAAAATATTGCTTAATCTTTGTAAAATAAGATGTCAATTAATTAAAGTCTACATATTGCTTTCAATACAAATACAGTTTCTGTCTTCTTTATATGCTCTTTATCTCATTTCTCTTTATATGGGTTTAGAACCTGGTTATTATGAGTCACACAAACCATAATTCACCTCCCTGCACTAATGTTAGCAATAAAAATGTGTACTGATGTAAAGGTGAGATACCTATCAAGAGTTTGTCACACCAAAATTAAAAAATCGAAAAAAACAAATGAGTTTCCAAGAAACAAAATTGAAAATTTCAGACTTGTCATAGGAATGCATAAAGCTGAGACTAACAATAGCAAACAAATAATGCTGATAGTTAAAATATGCAGAAAACCAGTCAAAATAAAAATAGATAGTGCGGCAGGAATATCCATAATATTCCATAGAGACTGAATCACACTAATTGCAGAACTAAAAAATATAAAATTGAAAGTACTGGGATAAGAGTGAAAGATGCAAACAGAAACACCAATGACACGTTGGAATGGTCAAAGTATGGTGACTATAAACACTCATAGAAAGAAGTTAAGACTATTCACTGTAAAAGGAAAAATATCATCATTAATAGATAGGGAGTGGTTTGCCTCTTTTGGAATTAAAATGTTATCAGAAGAATAGGCTGAGCAGACACACAGATGCATTATCTCACACCTCAGAAATAATACATTTCTTAGATTAATGGAAGCCAGAGTCAATTAATAGTAAAACTGTAGCTAATTAGACTCTGGAGACCACAGATTATCAAACACTGATTTGGTGAATTAGAAATGGATAGCCAAGTAGATGGCCACTATATCTAAATCAATCACTATGCTTGGCTCACCAACAACTGTCAATGTTAAATGGATGTATTGTAAATGGTGACTGAATTTTGATTCCACCTATAGGTCATGAAAAATGTATCAAAAATAATTCACTAATGACATCCTGGTGCAGTGAGGGTGAAACTATTGCTCATTGCTGCATGTACTGGCTGAGCATGAGCAATGACATAGAGAAGCAAATAAAAATGTGTAGACCTTGTTAGTATACCACAAACTCATCCCAGAAAAAGTATTAATAAATGGCCTAAAAAAAATAGATCATGGGACAGTATCCATATTGACTATTGCATCTGATAAAAGGCAACATTATATTTGTATTAATAGATGTTGTTTCAAAAGTGCCAGAACATAAACTTATTAAAAAATATGAGTGCAAAGGAAGCTATACACACTCTTAATGAAATCTTTACATATCATAGTTCTCCAGAGGTATTCATATCCAATAATGGGACCAGATTCACATTGGAAGAATTTAAAATATTTTTGGAAAAGTGGGAAGTATGATGTGCACTAGCAGCACCCTATCACCATTAATCAAATGGAATGGCAGAGAAGTGAGGCAACAAATGATGTTAGCTCTAAATAGGCTGTTACCCAAGCATTAAAGAAGCTCTAAATTTAGCAATGCTGTATATCAAGTCATTTACAGACACTGGTAAATCGCTGGCAGAAATATTGCTGGGGAAAAAAAGATAAACAAGTGGATAAGAGATAACCTACAGAAAGTGTGGATCAAGAGCCAAATAAACAAAGTAATCTCAAACACAAATCTCTACTGGAATTATCTACAGATATCATGTAAATCACATTAGAAAAAACTGGACTAAAGCAAATGTAAACTTAATGCTAAAAGTTGCAAAAACCCAATCAAAACTGAAAAAAAACAATCCATGAGATTGTAGAGAAACTCATGCCATCACTGATACTGAACTAGAGAAAGAACCCAATAGGATGGACCCATAACCAAGTGTTACATAATATCTGAGTATCAAAAAATTTTGACATCAGCACCAACTCTCAGCTTATCTAAAAGACTATATTTGCTCTCCAGAGAAAATTAAAATAAATGATCTGCAGAGTTTCTCAGGAGTAGAATGGGTTAGTGCTGTGTATGTGAATGTTAGAACATGAAGTATTAATGTGTTAAAGAAGACAAGATAAAAATAAAAATGGATTGAGCAGGCAACTAATGAATTAACCAATAATAGAAGAATAGTTTTTCTTTGAGGATCATGTGTGTTCTATAAATACATCATAGTTATTTATTCTTTGTCTTCTATATTGATGTAAACATGAATCCAGAAGCTGAGTGACTTCAACCTAGTAAAATACCTACTAAAAGGAGAAAAAGGGAACAGGTATGAAAGAGACAGCTCTGGTCTATATTATAATTTCGGTACACCTTATGGTTAATTGTAACTACTGATGACTATACTAACTTTTAACTGTAACATAATGTATTATAATTACATGTATTTAATTGCCATATGTATATAAATATATAAAACTGCTATTAATTCTATTTGTATAAATTAATGCTTATTGTTATTATTAACTAATACATTACCAAATGTGCATGTGTTATTTTTTCTTGTGCAAGCTAACTCAATGTATAACAATTTCTAAGATTTCAGAAAAGATGTGAGTTCTCATATTTATAAAAAATATATGAGTTCATGTCCTATATAAAACCTTGGATATTGAAATAAAAGAGAATCTCTTTTTGTCTCTAAGTAAACTTTGACAAAAAGCTAAAGTTAACTACAAGAGCAAGTTCTTTTATTTGGACTTGATAATTTCAAGCATATCTAGCAATATCATTGCTAAAACATTTACAAGAATAATTCTTCCTATTCATTTGTTAGCATCTTAACTGATTCAAAGAAATATTTAAACTTGGTATATATAATTATATGATCACAGCCCAACCTTATCTAAACTATAAATCCTCAATTTGTTATCAAGGCAAATTCTGATAGGTTGTCTTGACAACAGATTGAAGAATCATGATTTAGTTAAATTTGGTGTTTTATCATATGTCTAGTTTTATGCAACATCAGGTTTAAAATAATTATATATACACACATATTTTTATTACCCAATCTCCTTTTTTATCACTGCTGACTTTAACTATATTAAATGTATTTTTATTATTTAAATTATAAATCTTCTAAGCATGCCAATATAGTTATATGTTGATAGATAGGATATTTTTGAACCATTTTCCTTAGAATTTTTTCTCATTGATATGACAAAAAATTCTTTAAACAGGAATGTCTAAATATAGGAGCATTTTCCAAATGATATTCTTGTTCTAAATTTGTGTCTAAATGATTCATTATTGATTGAATTATTTAGCGTTAAATCTCTACTAGTGTCTACCAACTTACTAAATCTGGCATATTTTTTCACAGCTCAGAATTTTCATACTTTATGTGCCCATATTAATCCCTACTTCTTTATTTTTCTAGTGAATGAAGAAAATAAAGTAAAACAATGAAAGATGAAGAAGGGAGAGGGGAAAATGCCATTTTTAGATAAAAAAAATTTCTACGATAAAAATTATTTTTAGATAATCTTTATAAGGTTTTTTTTCACATTAACATGTAAATAAGATAGCAAATATTTGTTTGCATTGGATGGAATAATATCTATTTGCTTGAAAAGAAAGTATTTAATAAAAGAATTTTCTAAATATTTGCAAATTAATTGGCAATACAGAGAATGCAGACTTCATATGATTCAAATATTGAGTATTATATATTAGGATTTAATGAGAAAAAATAGTAAAAATATTTTTAGAGAATAACAATTTGCAATGAAAGCATTGAAATAAATGTGAACTAATAAATAACTGGAATCTTAGCAATTTCTCCACAAAATTAAAAGAGGTTTGAATAGATGACATAAAAGAATTTTGCAGATATTATGTGGAGATCAAAAATTAATCATTAAAAGCACTGAAGAAAACTTTAAAATATCTTTAATTACACAGTGTATCAATAATAAGTGAAAATATAATAAAAATGATGATTCCCAATGATATTAAAATGCCATAATTTATTATGTAATTATAATTTCTAAACTCCTTAAAGGCTGAACTATAAAATGTTTGATATACTGTATCAAATGAATGGTTAACAATAATAAGAGTAATGAATATTAATGGTTGGTCATGCATATTACACAGCTGTCTTAGATTTAAACCTACTTTCTATAACTATTTAATTTTTAAATCTTGCTTAGATATCTAAACTAATATATTGATAATAAGATACCCAGCTATCTATAGCATAATTTAATTTAGAAACTATACATATTACAACATCAATAAAAATAGTAAAAATAAAATAATTATGAAAAAAATAGTATGCTATCATATATATATATTCTCAAATTTAGCTGAATATATAAGTGAATGTGTTCACTTCACATATAACTTTATTTCTTTCACTATTAACCAAATTATTTTTTTTATTTCATCTCATTAAGGAATCTCTTTTTTTAGGCTTAGAAGAATTGCTGTCATCACTAATATTGTATTTGGGGAAATTTTAAACAAAACTTTTATTTAGTAATTCACAGGAACAATAAGACGAATGTAAAATAATGCTTTTCCTGTGATCACAACCATGTGATGACTGAGTGCACACTACAATGATTGCATGAAATGAGATAATGGAAGAAGAAAGATTATTCATGATGCTGCTTATACAGATAAAGTGCTAAAAAAACTGTCAGGAGCTCATGGATAAATAACAAAAATAGCATATATATATAAATATATGAAAAACAAAAAACAAGTTAAAAACTTGCTAATGCTTGTATTTATGTCAACAGATGGCGTTCTACCAAAAACACCGTCAAGCATATGTTTACATAAATGTCAGAGCAAGCATTGAGTATCTCTAACTTTAATTCCACTTTCAGATCATGATTTCAAGCTATTTGCTATCATCAGTGAAAGACAGTAATTTTAGAAACTAGATCTAAACACAAACTCTGAGCGTTTATGAAACAGTTTCTATTCAGCTTGCAAGCATGAATCTTTTAGACACGTAATGTCTTACAACTCAGCATAGCAAGCCAGATAGCTATATTGTTCTGATCTCAATTCAGCATCACCACATAGTAGAAGCCTCTGCAATATATATCATTGCTAGAAAGACCTCAAAGGTACATTTATGAAAAACAAAAAACAAGTTAAAAACTTGCTAATGCTTGTATTTATGTCAACAGATGGCATTCTACCAAAAACACCATCAAGCCTATGTTTACATAAACGTCAGAGCAAGCATTCACTATCTCTAACTTTAATTCCACTTTCAGATCATGATTTTAAGCTATTTGCTATCATCAGTGAAAGACAGTAATTTTAGAAACTAGATCTAAACACAAACTCTGAGCATTTATGAAACAGTTTCTATTCAGCTTGCAAGCGTGAATCTTTTAGACACATAATGTCTTCAAACTCAGCATAGCAAGCCAGATAGCTGTATGGGTCTGATCTCAGTTCAGCATCACCACATAGTAGAAGCCTCTGCAATATATATATCATTGCTAGTGGAATTAAAGTTAGAGATAGTGAATGCCTGCTCTGACGTTTATGTAAACATATGCTTGACGGTGTTTTTGGTAGAATGCCATCTGTTGACATAAATACAAGCGTTAGCAAGTTTTTAACTTGTTTTTTGTTTTTCATAAATGTACCTTTGAGGTCTTTCTAGCAATGATATATATATTGCAGAGGCTTCTACTATGCGGTGATGCTGAACTGAGATCAGACCCATACAGCTATCTGGCTTGCTATGCTGAGTTTGAAGACATTACGTGTCTAAAAGATTCACGCTTGCAAGCTGAATAGAAACTGTTTCATAAACGTTCAGAGTTTGTGTTTAGATCTAGTTTCTAAAATTCCTGTCTTTCACTGATGATAGAAAATAGCTTGAAATCATGATCTGAAAGAGGAATTAAAGTTAGAGATAGTGAATGCTTGTTCTGACGTTTATGTAAACATACGCTTGACGGTGTTTTTGGTAGAATGCCATATGTTGACATATATATATATACGCACACACTAAAATTTTGTAAATGTAAAAAGTTTTAAGGATAAATTATTTGTATAATTAATTATTTGGAATTGTCATAAGATAATAAACCAACATATGGAGAGTGAGCATTTAATAGCTCTATTCAAGAGAAAACTTAACAGACTTTTCAATTTGATTGAACCTCTTTTTTTTTATATTTATATTATTCAGTTCAAAATTGATTCTGGGAGCTTTAAATTATATTTAATTATATATAGTAAAAATTGTTAAGTAAAAAGTACTGTCACCAAGCAATTTAAAAAAATCTTTGAGCGTTTTCTTCCTCACTTGATATTTAAAAGCTTTATGTTATCAAAAAAAGTATGCTTTTTAAGTGTTTACTTCTTGTTTATCTGCCATACATACTGGAACTTGGGTTCAACTATATCTGAGACAGTATTACTATCAAAGTTTAATAGATATTTAGATTTATGTAATCTGTGCCATTGGCCAAAAGCAGTATAAATAAAATTACTGGGAATTAGATCTTTTTTGTTTGTGTCAATTCCATTTGTTCACCCCAAATAACATTATTTTTAATAGACAATTTAACATTATTATTTTTTCCTTTTGCTAGAGATTTTACCCAGAATATTGATTGCTATTTCTTTTCATATTTTTATAGTCTTTATCTAAATTTATAATTTTAAGACTTAGTAAATAAACCTTTTACTTGATTGTGGGAATCTTTGTTTTCAGAGCTCATGTTAACATTGGATAGAATATAGCATTTAACATTGCTATACATGCTAATGTTTGTGATTCCTTTTTATTCTTTTTCAAATGCTACTGCCAAGTTTAGTTTGTTTTATCAGCAACATATTTGGCATCTCTTCATTACCTTCTTCTCTTTCATATATGACTATCTATGTTTTCATGTCTCTTTTAACAAGTATTCAGTCCAACTTTATTTATTTCAGTGATATCAATAATAACAATTTGTTCCCTAATTCCTATATTTAGCTTTCACTATGATTACTCTGCTACTTTTGTTAGTTTAAAAAAAGTGATATCTATAAAATATAGTTTAATAATTAATGCTAAACAAGCCCAGTGATGGAGAAAAAATCCACAGAAAATTTTAGCTTGGCTGGCCATCAACTTGAGAATGTAAACCAATTTAAGTATCTTTGTAATTTTATGAACAGAAAAATGAATTTAGATGTTGAGGTGCAACACAAATTCCAATGTAATGGTGCTATGTTTAACAATTTGAAAGTTAATGAATTTTATTGCAGAAAAATATCTATTTACCTGTATATAGAGCTGCTATTTTACCTAATTTATTATATTGAAATGAGACTTGGTTACTCAACTGATACAATATAAAGATATTATGATGCTTTATACAATTTTAAAAATAAAATAGCAAGGTGATAAAAACAATCATATATGTTATTCAACTTGTTGTATGTGATACTATTAGAATTCATATTGTAAACTCACATTTTTGTTGGATTGGACTTGCAAAATAAATATAAAAAAAACAAGATCTCCTAAAAAAGATATTTTAGGGTGAACTGGAACATGGTTTTCATGGAAGAGACA
The DNA here is from genome assembly GCA_028023455.1 of Epiperipatus broadwayi. Taxonomy (NCBI): domain Eukaryota; kingdom Metazoa; phylum Onychophora; class Udeonychophora; order Euonychophora; family Peripatidae; genus Epiperipatus; species Epiperipatus broadwayi. The sequence goes on along the minus strand of JAQFVV010006205.1, from coordinate 8,923,497 downwards.
AACTTCATCTACATTACAATGATAATCTGAAAGATATTTTAAAGAAATGCAAATATAATTTTTTCTCACTGGGAAGATATAGTAGAAAGTAGAATACATTGGAGAACTATAATTAGACATGGTGTTGAAGTATTTAAAAAAGGAAGGAAAGTTTTATGTTGAAGAAATTAAAAAAATAACATTACAAAATATCAATAAACTGAAAAATGAACTATGTTCTATATATGGATATATTTGTGGTTTACAGATAGTTATTGAAAAACTATTTTTAGAGCAATATGTCTATAGTGGATAATCTCTAGTCCAATGAATGACTAATAAAAATTATTTCTAGAGTTAAAATGGTCATACTCATTTATGAGATGTGGCTGAATGTATGTATGTATTTTTTTAAATCTCATCGTACATCTCTTGAAAACATTATTGAAAACATCACTGATTTATCTGAAGTTTCCATACACTATTCCATTTCATAAATAAATAAGCATTGACAATTCTTATTTATTTTTAAAAATTCTTTATTTTTTAATTTTTTTTAAAAATGTCAATCATTATGTTTGCATATGTGTTAAAAATTTGACTAAGATAACTTTTAACTTTTAATAATTATATATGTCTTTTTATACAACTATGCACTCACCTATCTATTTTGTCTATCTACCCATCTATTTATTTATTTATCTAACTATTCACTAATACAATGCATATATAAATATTCGTATAAATAAAAGTAGCAAAGAACTGCTTTTCTTTATATCATAATCAAGTGATATCATATACATATTCAGTAAATGCGTTTCATAAAAAAAATAATCAAATAAATTCTACCATCCAGCTTCACAAAAAATAAATCTTTTATAATAAAATTTTAAAATACATGATTGAGTGTGTATATGACAAATATTCAATATTATAATTTAAATATTCTAGAATTCCCTAAAGAAATGCAGATAATTTTTCCAATATTTTACAAGTAAGTTTAACATTTTTTACAGAATCAGATAAGATTATCAGAGTGCTGAAGCTTATAAACTGATAAGAATAATTGAATTTTAACTGAATGTTTGTGTCAAAAATGATCTGTCATCGGTTAGAAACTAAAATGGAAAGAAGAAAAACTTACAATATAACAATAAAATTTTTAAAAAATGTCTATTTTTTTATATATCAAAACTGAAGGGAAAAAGCAATAAATATTATAATCATTAATAGCAACAAGTCACTTATTCCTTTAGTTCGCGCAATGCATTGTAAAACATGAGCAGCTCTCTATTCTTTCTCATCTACTATAATTTTAGATAATTAGTGATTACCAGATATCCTATTATATGAGTATTTACAATGCAATAGAGCATCTGGTAATCACTGATTGCTCAAGTTTTCAGGAGACAGTATTAAAGCAGACAGTTGATTTTGTTTTATTAGCATTATTAACAATTTTTGTCTATTCAAAAATAAACTAATAGCAAAAATTCTGAGCCCTATTACACTTTCTTTGACTAATGATAATTTGTCAAATAGTTTGCTTTAAGTATAACAGTTAAAATAAATTAAGTAAATATTGCCTTCCTAATTTTACAGTTTTAAATTTTAACCAGCCTTTCATATTACAATTTTATATGTGTTACATTTTGACATATTTGATGTATATGTTTCATACATATACACATTTAAGCACCCACAATCATTCATATTTGTTTTTATAAATAAACTTGTTAAATACACTTCTACTTCTCTCACAATTTCTGCAAACTATTGTTTTTTTTATTTCAGTGATATATTTTTAATGGTAATGTATACTTTTTTTATATATTTAAAAAACTTAGTAGCAACTTTCTCCACACTCCACACCATAGTAATCAATGGATGCTAGAAGCTTAATACATCAAAATCCCTATTTAGTATCTACTCATCCAGTATCCCCAAACAGTCCAAGCATATTGAATAAGTAGACACTAAATAGGAATTTGATGCACTAATCTTCTGGCATCCATTAGGTGGTAATATTATATGGAGAAAGTTGCTTTTCTGTTAATAGATTGTGTAAGCATAAGAAATGGTAGTTAATCATGTGATATTGTAGTGGCTATTAAATTTATATATATAAAATTTTTATTAATAAATTTCTAATGTTTTTATGTATATGCACATTGAAATAATGCATATTCTTTAAACAAGGATGCATATAATTTCAATATGAATATATATTTAAAAACTGAAGATGACTCATATATATATAGAGATTAAACTTTAAAAATTTAATAATTAAAATTATATACAAAAAAAAATTGTTTTTGATAACAGAAACAGGAAAGTATACATACAGAAATAATACTATATTAACAATATATATTTATAAAAAAAGAAAAAGAAAATAATAAATCGAGAAAGTACAAGTTATTGTTTCTAAGCTTTTCGCAACAAACTTTAAAAAGCATATCTCAACTCCAATAACTAATAATAACATTTGATTCATTGTCAATAGTACTTTTTCATTATTTGTTACTTTTTAATGCAATTTATTTTAAACCATATGTTAAGGTTAAACCTAAATTCATTAAAATGTCTGTAAAATATTTAAATCACTCTCAATCATTATCATTATATCCAGTGGTATCACAGATCAACTAAAGACTAAAATACCTTTTTGGGAGAAAGGCAGGATAAAATTAAAGATAAATATTACAAATAAAATTGCTATCTAATAATGTTATTATTCAAAATAGACAGACAAAAATTATTGAGCAGAAAGATGGATTTAGATATCAGATATCAATAATGTAGTATAAAGTTTGCATAAACTCCATTTGGTATATTTTTATTACAATAGCAATAGTGAAGATATCAGATTTTTACTAGTTTTATTTGCTTATGGAATAAACTTCATAGGTAAGCATAGTTTTATATTTTTTAAAATATATTTCTTATTAAAAATGTTTTAATTAGTACATCTTGTAGTTTTGAGTTACTATTGTAAAAACATGAACTTTGAATTCTAATTCAAGGCCAAAATTATAAATAAAGACAAAAGAGTGTAAAAATAAGCATGTTGGAAAAACATATAACAACAGAAATAGAAATTAATGGGTTTAAACTTGAACTGCTATTACTCTAGTTATTATCAAAGTTTTAAAATTTTAATTACATATGAACTTGAAGATATAATAATAAAATATTTTAATTGATGGACAAAGGAAATTCTGAGTAAATAACAAAATATAAGTATTGTTTAAAAAGCAAAAACTAATTTGAGATAGGATGATTGATCAGTATGAAAAAAGAAAGCTTGTAATAGATCTTCATAGAAAAATATTGAAAATGTCATTGCCATGTAATTGGCTGCAGATGGCTGTTGATGATAATGATGCTTATACACTATAATAAATACATATATTGTTTGTATTCAAAATGTCAGTAATTAATAACACAAAATGTGAAAAAAAAAACATTGACAAGCATGTACAGAAATCTAATTTAACAAACATTTTAAAATATTCTAAATAATATGAAGCAACATGAAAATTTATTTATTATTTTCTTTTTTTTAATCAGAGGACAAGTAATTATTTTTCTCATTATGCAAACAATTTTTATTACTAAAATTTTTATAGTCAAAGTACAGAATATTAATTATAATAAAAATTAATAAATGAGTTCTCATCACAAAAGAAAGTTTTAATGTAACTGAATATTAAAATTGATTATTTTATAATATAAAAGTAAATGATTAGTTTCTAATTTTATATTAGTATTTTGTAGTAATACAATGTATTTCTACTGCATCAAGATATAATATCATCTGAAAAATAATTGAATGTAAAGTAAAAACAAAGTATGCAAATGCAAGGAGATAAAACAATAAAATGGGAACATAAATATTCATTTCTTGTACAGCAAATAACTATAAAGGCAAAAATAAGCTATAAGTTCAGCATTCATAGGAATATGACATTTCCACCACAATGTAGTCTTCTTCAAAATACAATTCTCATTTGTTTTTATAATCAGTGCAGCAACATTTATTTGACAAATACAGATTAACATAGAACTTTTATATTTTAGTGAGTAATATATTGTAACAGGATGGGATAGTAAGAAGTGGTTGAAAGAAATGATTTTAATTCAGTGATGGAAAATCATTATCACTCCCAGTCTATTTATAAAATAATGTTAAAGTAATGTTCAACATCCAAATATATATAAGCAATTTTATATATTCAAAAGAGCATGAGATTAGAGAATCTCTGAGAGATCATTGAGAGATCAGCCAGTCACTAAAAGCATAATTAAAATAACTATACATCAATCATATATCAACCAGCATTATAATTTAAAAAATAAGTACAAGTAAATACTCAAGAGAAATAACCATCCATCATCAGCATTGATGGGAATAAACAAATTAGTACAATAAATCTGAATAAAATCAATAGTTCACCTTTTGGCTGGATTGGAAATGGGTCTTCTGTAGACCAGGCTAACTATTGAGCCATTGCCAGCTTGGGGCAATTATTTAAATATAATTTGGATGCACCAACTTAGTGCCTATCCATTAGAATACATAAGAATCAAACAATAATGCTGAGACATTAAAACATACTGATCATCATCAATACTCAGGCCACTTGTATTGGGCAACTGTAAACTTAACTCCTAATAAGGCTAAAATGGGTTTTAAAGAGTATTCTCTTTTGTGCCAACCAGGATGATGATAATTGATCATCATTGGATGCCCCCAAGGCACTAAATACACATCCCCATTTATATATTCATCCCGTGCACAAATCTAGCTCAGAGAACACAAGCTCTATTACTGCATGTGACAAAGAGATGATGCAATACAATTTTAACAATTGAATACAAGTTTATTATTAACAAAAAAATAAATGATATTTAAGGCCTTATAGGTTAAGGGTTCTAATTTCGAATTGTACACAAAATTATATACACAACTAAAGGTATTATACTGGTTTACAATATTTCTTAATAAGTATCTATAAACGCATACATATATCCATACACAGATGTGCGTTTTATAATATACAATGAAAACATTTCAATTAATTATAAAAAATGATTAAATTTTACACGTGTTATAATTGACAAGCATTGGTATTTGCAATACAATTGACAGATATACGCACACATACATGTGTGTGCATGTAATTTCTGAACATATTTGACTTGTCCTACAATAATACATGATTAAGCTTTTAAATTATATTTTAAATAATACAAATACTTATGCTAAGTTTATTAAACATGTATATAGAATTGCACAAATTATTAACAAATTTAATTTTGTCAAACAATAAATAACAATACTTTTATAATTAATAATTCCATTTTGAATATACATAAAATTTACATATATACATGTGTATCAATATTAGAAAAAAAAATCAATTTATCAAATTCTATTACAGCTTTTTTTAATTTTTTTTCTAAAAAAAGTATGGTCAATTTTTGAGAGGTTAAAAAGCCTTTTATTAGGTTGCCCCTTAACTAATTATAACTGTCTTTAAATGAATTATTTAAAAACAATTTACTTTTGTATACATGTTTATCTGTCCTTCTCTACATATAGACACAGCAGCATACATATAACTACTTCTTTATTCAGCTGGTGTTTCTCTTGGGCAAGCTATTTTTGGTCATTCCAGGAAATTGTCATCATCAGGTAAAAGTACATAATTCAGGTGTGGTTGACTTTCTCCCTTCTGCAGTTGGTTCTACTTAGACTTGGATTTGGTAAGCTTGGGGTCACAAGCTGTTTTCTAGAACACTTTTAAGGCTATGAATTACAAAGAATCTTGACCCTTTTCCTCCATGTGAATTCAAACTCCACCAGTGAACTGTAGAGCAGTCATTTCCTTACATTCTTACATCCTCATGGCAGTTCTTTTTATAATTATACTAGCCATCTTTGCAGCTAGCTTTACTATTGCCATTCTCTGCTGCAGTTACCAACTCTTCACAAAATATTTTAACCAACTTTGCAGTTAGCTCTTCTGCTAACCACTTCTCAAAAATATTAAAGCTAAACTTTGCAGTTGGCCTAGTTACCACTGCTCAAAATATTAAAACCAATTTTTACAAAACTGCAAGCAAAACTAACTGATATTTTTTATCAGTATTTTTATAAAATCATCTGAGTTGATAACAACACCTTGATTGAAAACAGAGTTTTATTTTTATCTCTCTAATCCCTTTTGAAAACAAGCTTGAAATTTTTGTCAAAGTGTGATATGCATGTTTTCACTTAGAGGATTTTTAATAGATAGAAATTTTGTTTAATTAATTAAAAATTTTCACAAACAAGTATGGTGTTTTTAAATTTCAAAATAATAATAATAATAATAATAATAATAATAATAATAATAATAATAATAATAATAATAATAATAATAATAATAATAATAATAATAATAATAATAATAATAATAATAATAATAATAATAATAATAATAATAATAATAATAATAATAATAATAATAATAAGGTATAATCATTAATCAGATAATGGTTGCTTTTCACTTTTCAGGGAAGATCAATGCCTAGCATTAGAGCAGCCACGTTTGTACTATACGCATACTGGTGGACCAGATGTACTTTCTTAATTGGCAATAATACCAGACAACACCCAGCTACATTTAGCAACAAACTGTTACACATTAGAAATAGAGATAGAATATTAACCAACCCCCATTTATATGCAGCAACATGGTCATTGTTAAGGCAACCATCAATGCTGTGAATGCTGCAAAAAAACTATCATACAACTAACATTCAAAAGGACATGCCCACAAAACTAAACTCATCAAACTTTAGAACTCTAATTATTTTTTTTATCCTTCATATTGTTATAGTCCATTAACCACAAAGTGTAACCATTGCATTTCCTTTATATATATGTTTACCCTAATATTACTCATTGTATGTAAAATTTGAAATTTTCTAGATGTAAACTTTTGTAAACCATTGAGATCAATAAAGCCTTTATTGAAATGTAATAATAATAATAATAAGGTACTCTAACCTGACCTGCTATGTGGCTGCTATTTTTTTTTTTTTAAATTTTGATTCCTGGGTCGTTAGCCCATGTCACTAGCTCAGTGGAATAGCAGAGATTAAATAATATAAGATCTTATCTAATTAGATTTCAACATTAAAAAATAAATAAAATAAGCCACTGCCAGTAATTAACATACAAACATTTATTTATGCACATATATATAAGATTTAAAATTATTTTATTATTAGTTTTACATTTTAACATTTAACATTATTTTTTTAACTTTGATTTTTTGACTTTACACTTTACCTTTAATTACCACTACATTCTCTAATTTTACATTTTAATTAAGTTCGCACAGATGGGATTATAAAAGCTTGTTATAATAAGTTGCTATAGATCGGTTACATAGATTAAGCACGGTTAAAAACATTCCAAAGTAAACATAAGCGATCAAAATATAAAATCATTGATTACCGACAATCATGGCAGAGGGAAACTATATGCAACCCAACAAGTATTCACCATAAGATACTTGCATTGCCTACCAATAACTTAAAAGACATCCGAATAAATACATTTTAGATACTCACCGTAAGGTATCATTATTTATCGAATGTCTATATATTTTGATCAAATATGGAAACTGAAACATAGTTAACCAATAAACAATCCATGCAAGCGTTCATAAACAGCTTAAATTCTACGTACTTTATTTAGGGTCGAGTATGAATACTACATAGATTTGCATTGAAATTAAAAGATTCTATCCCTATTTAACCTTAGGCTAAAATTGCAGTCAAAACTGGCATCAATCCATCTACATCGATGTATTCAATGTGCAATACGAAATACAGCAGCACCAAAAGAATTAAGAAAAGACATTGACTCTCAATCAGATAGGAATATTACATCTATCTAACGAGAAGAACAATAAAAAAAAACTCCATAGAAAGGAACTGCGTTCCTCCGTCTTATAATTCCTTCCATAGGCAAACTGGGTGAGTACATGACATTCATAAACCATTCTGCCAGTAGTGAATCTCCGATTAGATCTACTAACTACATCAATATATCCAATCCATTGACCCAATCTAACAACGATACAAATAACCTAAGATTACCTTCCCTAATATAATCCTTTACAAATCTATACAGCCATTCACGCCCGACTTAAGTTTAACATTTTTATAATTAATTTAACGGAAAACAACAATCATAATAAAACTTAAAGAACAGTAATAAATAATTGAAATGATTTTACAAAATAAATAAGAAAAAAATACATTAAATAACATTATTAATTTAGTTTGGTCAGATAGGATTCTATTGCATTATTTGCTAAAAAGTTTAAAATTTAGAGTTCTTATTGTTTCAAGTGAATATATATAAGTTTCATTTATTTTTAAAACGCTCCAACTTTATCCGTTGCTTGCTATGAACGTAAATTCCCATGCCGTCCTAAAATTGGTATCCATTTAGCCGTTGTTTTATTTATTCATTCGGAGGTTTTTTAATTTAGTTGGTCCTCAATGTAGGAAACGATAGTTCATTTCTCCCTTCTTTAACAGCTGAAAGAATTGACCGTATGCTTGTCAATTCCTCCAACTGTACTACTACATATAGTCACATCGTAATAATCAATTTCCAGTCACTGATTAATACAATTTCCAAATTTTCCTTTATATTGGGAGCGTGATAGGATTGAATTTACATTGGTCAGTCACCGATGCGATGGTCCTTTTCTTCGCTAGTGGTCCCATTCCTTAGGGATTTCTTCTTATTTGCTAACAGTTTCTATTGTTTTCTCCTAATCTGACCGGTATTTTTACATTTAAATGCCCAAGGCTGGTTTACATTTGACTAATTAAATTTATCATTTCCATTTCTGATTAATTAACCTGTTTTCCAACTCAAAGATATATTTAAAGATAAATTTAAAGATATAATTTTATCTCCAAATCTTTTTAAGTTTTTGTTTTTAAAATACCTTTTCTATTTTTAATACAGTTTTATTTTAATACTTTTTGTATATCTGTGCGATTTAATATATAAGAGTTTAAGATGATATTTAATTTCAATTTTTAATTCTAAAGAAAATTTTTAAATGCGAACTTTTTAATTTACTTTCATGTTTAATAAATAAAAAACAACAACAATGTAACGAACGTCTGTGTTCGTTACATATCAGTAAAGTTGCTTAAAAAAAATGATCAAAAAATATATATATATTTTACTTAGGGTTAGTAATTACGGTACACGATTGATCTAAGACATTTACAAAACATCCGGTTAATAATTTTACAAAAGACTATATACAAAGAAAAAGAAAATGTTGACTACTGGCCACTCCAAGGACCATTTACGTTTACACCCTCCCCCTGACCAGAGTTCTAACTTTTTTTTT